>OW971687.1:16237320-16622320 GCA_921997135.2 Mus spretus
CCAAAATGCCTTTCCAGGCTGGAACCCAGGTCTGTGATCTGCATTTGGCGCCCAACGTGGGGCTGAGAAATGGCAGAGGACATTAGGAAGAGACACTGCTGGTTTGCAGCTCCATAGAAGAAGAAAATAATTAAAGGAAATTCATACCAGAGGTGGTTGGTATGGGCTAAGCTGAAACAGCGTTAAACCCGAGCGCTAATTCACTCAGGTTCAGCAGTGAAGCTTAACAGGAGCTGATAACTGTAATAGGCGGTTGGCCGTAGTTCTCAGGAGCTACATTTTTAGGCGTGAAAAAGAAAGGGTTTATTAAAAGGAAATTAATAATCAGGCAGATTGCCGCAGTTAAAACAAACAAACAAACAAAAAAAACCCCTACATCACGAGGGAGGAAAATGTCCCAAAAAACAGAGAAATTTCAGGAGTGCCATGCTTTGTTCTCTCTTGGCCTTATAGCAGAAGTAGTACTCTGTCCCCTTTTGTGTCTTGTCTAATGTCTGGTGCACCAATCTGTTCTCGTGTTCAATTCATGTACGTTTGTGTCCCGTCTGTATGAATGAATGTTCTATGTTTTATGTTAGATAATAAAGATGGTATAAAAAACTTTATCTGCAAAGTCGAGAGCTGCCACGTGCTTCATCCAGGAAACAAACACATGGCAAGGGGGTCCATGCTGAAAAATCTGTTTTAGGAAAAAAGGGCGAGTGCACAGCCTCTTAGTTTCAGGGAAAAAGAAGCTAATAAATGGTTCGTGATTAATGTGTTTGAGAAATGGTAAAGTGCCTTTTATTCTATGATTATAGCTACAAAAATTAATATTCTCTGATTGGTCTAAATGTAACTGCTTCATTTGGTTCTTTTTTATTGGTAATGTGCTCGGTGTGTTTTCACTTTCAGCTCATAGGTTGTTGGTTAAGATTAATAATTGTTACATTGCTACAGATGGTTAGTCTTAAATTTGATAACTCAAGTTTAGAGTCCTTCTGACACGTGGCATAAGGCAGGTCAAGGCTGCCTCTCAAAAGATATTTCTAGTTTAGATAATAATTAATGTGGTTCCTAACCTAAAAAGTAAAATTTAAGATCAGATTTAAAGCAATGCCTCTTTATTAAAGCGTTAAAGCGTGCATGTATTCATAGGTATTAGTTTGCAGCCAAACGTCATAATATGATAGTAATGCTTCTAATATTGATTTTAAAGATGATAAATTGTTTTAAACTTGGGTTTTGCTTTTCCAAGGTTGTAGATATTATCCTAACCTTGCACAAGAAACTTGAAAATTATGGTTAAAACTGCCAGTGTTCCATTGACTGCAGCTTGCAGTTTGATTGCAAATTTAAGATTTTCTACTCACCCATATATTGTTATTTAAGATAATTACAAGAGTAGTCATCTTATGAGAACACCAATACAGCTCTCTGTGGACATACAGCCACACAAAGCTCAGAGCAGCCTTGGCAGGGCTTGTGTGACTTTCTTTTGTCTTACAAACGGTGCCCAAGGAAGCTCTTGAAACTTGCCTCTCCCTGCCTCCAAGGAAATTTTGTTTTAGCTAAATGAACAGTGTTACAGAGCTATTCAGATGTTGTTCTAAATAAAGTTCTAATTCAAAGTTTATAGAAGGGTCAATCAGACTGTAGAACTTATAAAGGCAATACAGTCTGGCTTGCCTACTTCATGTAAAGTTATTATAGGTTTAAAGGTTCTTTTCTTTCCTTATTTCAGCACGTTTTGTGACTTTGGGCCTGATTTGAGATTTAGGCTTAGCTAGAAAGGTAGATATTTCTAATACTAGAAGAGATTGGTTTTTATTCTGATAGACGGGCTTAGTACCTTAGCTGGCTTCTGGTTTTTCACCCTTGCTGTTACTACAGGGTCCCCTTAGTTCCTCAGGCTGTGGGAATAACAAAGATGAAGAGGATGACTTCCAACTCCTATTTTAGCCACAAATTGTGGTGTGACTAATGACATAATTCTTGTCTAGGCCTTGCTAAATCTGAGGTTGATAATTCTCCTTTAGGAGCTGCACAATACTCAGAATTGTGCATACTGGTTTGTAATCATACGAATACAGTATGGGTATTGCTTGGTGCAGAGATTTACTGCAGGGAAAGGTCCAGCTTGACCATTTCTGAGTTCCCTGTGTGATATACCCGGTTTGGATGGAGGTTGGTATCTATTTCCAGTTACAACCAAAAATATCTCTCTAAGGCTCTGCCTCCCCTCCCCAAAAGATACCAAGAGCCACAGGTGTGGGTTGTGATAGCACCCACGGAAGGAATCGGGTCAATTTCCACCCAAGCCAAGGTTAAAAGCCCACTCATCTACAGATGAGAAAATCATTTGATCATCTCAGTTTTGCATAGCCTTATTTAACTTAATTAATGGGGTGGGGGAGAGAGGTTGGAGACTGTACTGTCAGAAGGGCAAGCCCTTCACAGCCTCCCACCCTAAAAAAGCCAACTGGCCTTGTACTACGGTCATCCAATAATGCGGAGGAATATCAACTCAGCGTTATTCTTAATAAAGTGCATTTCAAATTTGTACAGTCAAACTTCGCCAGGGTTCGAACGCCCTACTTAAAATTCAACTAGGAAGTTACCTATTCAGTATTAATTAAGTCAGAGCCTACAACCCAGGGCTATTCTGTTGTTTACTAGGACAGAAAGGACAGTCTTATCCAAATAAGGGTTTACCATGAGAAAAGTTAGGGAATCCCATGGAGACAGGTTTTTTTCTTTAGCCTTAAAAATTCAGGCAGAACTATTGAGCATAGATATATTTTTTTTTTGCCTCAGGCCAGCCTTTTCTTTTCTTTTCTTTTCTTTTCTTTTCTTTTCTTTTCTTTTCTTTTCTTTTCTTTTCTTTTCTTTCTTTTCTTTTCTTTTCTTTTCTTTTCTTTTTTTTTATTAACAACAGGGAGGAGATGTAGTCTCCCCTCCCCCAGCCAGAAACCTGCTTGCTCAGGGGTGGAGCTTGCCCACTCAATCGTTCTGCCATGTCCACTGCTGGAGCTTGCCGCTTTGCTGTTCCGAAGCCATCATGTTTTCACCTGCAACCTTACTCCTAGATTATTTGGCGGGAATCGGGTCCCTCCCCCTTCCTTCATAACAGAGTGCCGGTATAGTAAAAATTGAACCTTGAGCAGAGAGCCTTGTCTTGGTTCCTTCCTTATCTAGCGCAGCCTAGCCCTTCTTCTCTTCCAGATTTCCAAAATGCCTTTCCAGGCTAGAACCCAGGTCTGTGATCTGCTGGCCAGACACAACATCTCCCAAACAAAATAAGCCCAGTACCAGATGGGTTTAGTGCAGAGTTCTATCAGACCTTCAAAGAAGATCTAATTCCAGTTCTTCACAAACTATTCCACAAAATAGAAACAGAAGGTACTCTACCCAATTCATTCTATGAAGCCACAGTTACTCTGATACCTAAACCACAGAAAGATCCAACAAAGAAAGAGGACTTCAGACCAATTTCCCTTGTGAATATCGATGCAAAAATACTCAATAAAATCCTCGCAAATGAATTCAAGAACACATCAAAATGATCATCCATCCTGACCAAGTAGGCTTCATCCCAGGGATGCAGGGATGGTTTAATATACGGAAATCCATCAACGTAATCCACTATATAAACAAACTCAAAGCCAAAAACCACATGATCATCTCGTTAGATGAGGAGAAAGCATTTTACAAAATCCAACACCCCATCATGCTAAAAGTCATGGAAAGATCAGGAATTCAAGGCCCATACCTAAACATGATAAAAGCGATCTACAGCAAACCAGTAGACAACATCAAAGTAAAGGGAGAGAAGCTGGAAGCAATCCCACTAAAATTAGGGACTAGACAAGGCTGCCTACTTTCTCCCTACCTATTCAATATAGTACTTGAAGTCCTAGCCAGAGCAATTCTATAACAAAAGGAGATCAAGAGGATACAAATTGGAAAGCAAGAAGTCAAAATATCACTATTTGCAGGTGACATGATAGTATATATAAGTGACCCTAAAAATTCCACCGGAGAACTCCTAAACCTGATAAACAGCTTCAGCACAGTAGCTGGATATAAATTAATTAAAACAAATCAGTGGCCTTTCTCTACACAAAGGATAAACAGGCTGAGAAACAGCACCCTTCACAATAATATAAAATCCTTGGTGTGACTAAGGTGTAACTAAGGAAGTGTAAGATCTGTATGACAAAAACTTCAGGTCTCTGAAGTAATAAATTGAAGATCTCAGAAGATGGAAAGATCTCCCTTGCTAATGGGTTGGCAGGATTAATATAGTAAAATTGCTATCCTGCTGAAAGCAATCTACAGATTCAATGCAATCCCCATCAAAATTCCAACTCAATTCTTCACAGAGTTAGAAAGGGCAAATTCATCTGGAATAACAAAAAAACTAGGATAGCAAAAACTATTCTCAACAATAAAAGAATCTTTGGTGGAATCACCATGCCTGACCTCAAGCTGTACTACAGAGCAATTGTGATAAAAACTTCATGGTGCAGGTACAGCGATAGACAGGTAGATCAATGGAATAGAATTGAAGACCCAGAAATGAACCCACACACCTATAGTCACCTGATCTTTGACAATGGAGCTAAAACCATCCAGTGGAAAAAAAGACAGCATTTTCAACAAATGATGCTGGCACAATTGGCAGTTATCATGTAGAAGAATTCGAATTTATCTATTCTTATTTATCTATTCTTATCTCCTTGAACAAAGCTCAAGTGGATCAAAGAACTCCACATAAAACCAGAGACACTGAAATTTATAGAGGAGAAAGTGGGGAAAACCTTCGAAGATATGGGCA
The DNA here is from genome assembly GCA_921997135.2 of Mus spretus. NCBI lineage: Eukaryota > Metazoa > Chordata > Mammalia > Rodentia > Muridae > Mus > Mus spretus. Next base: position 16,242,140 of record OW971687.1, read on the forward strand.
CAGGGGAAAAATTCCTAAACAGAACAGCAATGGCCTGTGCTGTAAGATTGAGAATTGACAAATGGGACCTCATAAAATTGCAAAGCTTCTGTAGGGCAAAAGAAAATGTCAGTAAGACTAAAAGACCACCAACAGATTGGGAAAGAATTTTTACCAATCTTAAATCTGATAGGGGACTAATATCCAATAAATACAAAGAGCTCAAGAAGCTGAACTCTAGAAATTCAAAAAACCCCATTAAAAATGGGGTACAGAGGTAAAGAAAGAATTCTCAACCGAGGAATACTGAAGGGTTGAGAAGCACTTGAAAAAAATGTTCAACATCATTTTCTCAACATCAGGGAAATGCAAATCAAAACAACCCTGAGATTCCATCTCACACCAGTGAGAATGGCTAGGATCAAAAATTCAGGTGACAGTAAATGCTGGCGAGCATGTGGAGAAATAGGAACACTCCTCCATTGCTGGTGGGATTGCAAGCTTGTACAACCACTCTGGAAACCAGTCTGGTGGTTCCTCAGAAAACTAGACATAGTAGTACAGGTAGATCCAGCAATACCTCTCCTGGGTATATACCGAGAAGATGTTCCAACTGGTAATCAGGACACATGTTCCACTATGTTAATAGCAGCCCTATTTATAATAGCCCAAAGCTGGAAAGAACCAGATGTCCCTCAACAGAGGAATGGATACAGAAAATGTGGTACATTTACACAATGGAGTACTACTCAGCTTTTAAAAACAATGAATTTATGAAATTCTTGGACAAATGGATGTATCTGGAGGATATCATCCTGAGTGAGGTAACCCGATCACAAAAGAAGTCAGTGGGTATACACTCACTGATAAGTGGATATTAGATCAGAAACCTAGAATACCCAAGATATAACTTCCAAAACACAAGAAAATCAAGAAGGAAGACCAGCTTGTGGATACTTCATTCCTCCCTAGAATAGGAAATAAAATATCCATGGAAGGAGTTGCAGAGACAAAGTTTGGAGCTAAGATGAAAGGTTGGACCATCCAGAGACTGCCCCACCCCGGTGTCCATCCCATAATCAGCCACCAAACCCAGACACTATTGCATACACCAGCAAGATTTTGCTGAAAGGACCCTGATACAGGTGTCTCCTGTGAGGCTTTGCCAGTGCCTGGCAAATACAGAAGTGGATGGTCACAGTCATCTATTGGATGGAACACAGGGCCCCAATATAGGAGCTAGAGAAAGTACCCAAGAGGTGAAGGGGTCTGCAATCGTATAGGTGGAGCAACAATATGAACTAATCAGTACCCCCAGAACTTGTGTCTCTAGCTGCATATGTAGCAAAAGATGGCCTAGTCCGCTGTCGTTGGGAAGAGAGGCCCCTTGGTCCAGCAAACTTTATATGCCCCAGTACAGGGGAAAGCCAGGGCCAAGAAGTGGGAGTGAGTGGGTAGGGGTGCAAGGCGGGGGGAGATTATAGGGGACTTTTGGTATAGCATATGAAATGTAAATGAAGAAAATATCTAATAAAAATATGTCAATAAAAAATTCAAAAATAATCTTCTCATTCAGTTCAGCCACACTGAGGCTAATTTCACATAGTGATTAGTATGAATAATATCGCAGTGAACATAGATTTGCAAATATATTGGGGCACATTTGATCGTTTTGAACCTATAAGCTCACTACTCGGAAGCTACCACTGCTGCCAGTACTTTATTTATTTATTTATTTATTTGAGAATTACCATGCAGCAAACAATATTCATCATTAGCTGTCACTGCTTCAGAGATGATGGGACACGAAAGAATGACAAATGAGGCAGACTAAAATCGCATGCAATATTCCTGAAGTTTTATTTATAGCATCAAATAATTTATACTTTGAGGATTAAGAAGAATCACATGTATAATCACAAGAATAAGCCACAGGTGGCAAGAAATATGCTGTCCCATAGAGGTATATGAAGAATAGTTTAAACATTTAATTGACTAACATCGGCAAGCACTGACAAGTAATCTAAAGTAAACTCAGTCCTACCTGGTAGACCTGGGAGGAACACGAAAGTCCAAGAGCAAGTCCATGTTTTGAAGAAACTGAGGTCACAAGATTCTTGTCTTGTTTTCCTGGAATGTTCTCACAAGCACAAAATTCACCTCAGATGAAACCATTCTTGGGTTGTGTTCCAGTGCTTAGCTACTTCTCGGATACTAGTCTATGTTCCTACCAGTAGCTTACAAAATTAACCTTTCATTTTTCTTCAACTCTGTCTTTCAGTTTTCAGGTAGCAGCCTCTGAATTAAGAGGGAAACGACATCTCTTCATGCTTAAATTTTCATTTTCTTAATTATTTTTGAGGCTGAACCCCTTTTCATGGATCATTTGTCCATTTTCATGTTCTTTTGGAGAAACATCTGTTTGAATATTTTGCCTGTTTTACACTAATGCTCTCTCTCTCCTTCCCTCCCTCCTTTTTTTCTATCCCTCATTTCTCCTTTCTTCTTTCTTATAATCTCTTTAATTTGCTTTTTTCTCTTTCAAACATATATATTCTCACTCTGTTAACCACTTTCCTGAAGCTCACCATATTGTCTTAAATGGCCTTGAAATCAAAGCACAATCCTACTGCCTCAGTCTCTCAGGGCTGGGATTATAGGTGTGGGCCATCACACCTGAAAAGTTCTTTTTCTCTTTTTTATTTAGTTACATTAGTTTCTTACACAATTTTATTTTTAATCCACTAATAGGCATGTGATTTGCAAATATCTTCTTAATCATGGGCTTACTTTTAAAATTCCTTTGCTGTTGGTTTGTATTTAGTTTAATATAAACATGTGGACAGTTCTGTGAGTTGACTGTGCTTCTGAGTTATATCCAAGGTCTTGTCTCCCTGTTCAATGTTCTGAAGAGGCCAAAGTAGTAGGCTAGACTCCATCTTGACCCCCAAACTCCATTTTAAGTTGCTTGTACTCAGAATGACATGGCCCCCACCCTTGGGATCTGGGAAAAAGACCACAAAGTGTTCTCAGCAGTTGAAAATAGACATAACAGCTGTGGCCAGCTAACAATAACAGGAAAAACTGGCCACAATTACAGGATGAGTTAAGAAAACCTGAGTCACTCCCAGGTCAAGATGGCTCTTCTAGATGCGTGGTCTCTCCTTGTGGTTTGAACAGATGCTATGCACCAATCAGTTCAAAGACCAACATTCCTTTAACCCATTTACCAAATCTTGTAACACCAAGACTTGTAAGCCCCTTCTTACAATTTTTTCCCTATATAAACCTTAAGCCCCTAGACCTGGGTGTCACTTTCCTTACCTGTTCCATCAGGAAGATTTGTGACCCAAGTCTGAACTCAAATAAAGACTATCCTGTTACTACATCTGAGTTGTGTTCCCTGGTGGTCTCTTGGGGTGTATGTCTCATGATCTGGTCATAACAGTTGAAAAGGCTTTCTACTCTGTTTTACTGTTATTGCAAGCTTGTACAACCACTCTGGAAATTTTAGCTTGTACAACCACTCTGGAAATCAGTCTGGTGGTTCCTCAGAAAATTGGACATAGTACTACCAGAGGATCCCACAATACCTCTCCTGGGCATATATCCAGAAGATGTCCCAACCGGTAAGAAGGACACATGCTCCACTATGTTCATAGCAGCCTTATTTATAATAGCCAGAAGCTGGAAAGAACCCAGATGCCCCTCAACAGAGGAATGGATACAGAAAATGTGGTACATTTACACAATGGAGTACTACTCAGCTATTAAAAAGAATGAATTTATGAAATTCCTAGGCAAATGGTTGGACCTGGAGGGCATCATCCTGAGTGAGGTAACACAATCACAAAGGAACTCACACAATATGTACTCACTGATAAGTGGATATTAGCCCAAAACTTAGGATACCCAAGATATAAGATACAATTTGCTAAACGCATGAAATTCAAGAAGAACGAAGACCAAAGTGTGGACACTATGCTCCTCCTTAGAATTGGGAACAAAACACCCATGGAAGGAGTTACAGAGACAAAGTTTGGAGCTGTGACGAAAGGATGGACCATCTAGTGATTGCCATATTCAGGGATCCATCCCATAGTCAGCTTCCAAACGCTGACACCATTGCATACACTAGCAAGATTTTGCTGAAAGGACCCAGATATAGCTGTCTCTTGTAAGACTAAGCTGGGGCCTAGCAAACACAGAATTGGATGATCACAGTCAGCTATTGGATGGGTCACACGGCCCCCAATGGAGGAGCTAGAGAAATTACCCAAGGAGCTAAAGGGAACTGCAACCCTATAGGTGGAACAACAATATGAACTAACCAGTATCCCGGAGCTCTTGTCTCTAGCTGCATATGTATCAAAAGATGGCCTAGTCGGTCATCACTGCAAAGAGAGGCCCATTGGACACGCAAACTTTATATGCCCCAGTACAGGGGAACCCCAGGGCCACAAAGGGGGAGTGGGTGGGTAGGGGATTGGGGGGGTGAGTATGGGGGACTTTTGGGATAGCATTGAAAACGTAAACGAGGAAAATACCTAATAATAATTTAAAAAGTTAAAAAAAAGGAAGATAGAAACATCTCTCATGTTCGCGGGACAGAAAATTACATGTTTTAAATGTTTATTTATTCTTCTCACATATTCTTGTCATCGTGACCCCAGTTTTTCCTCTCTCCTCTCCTCCAAGCCCCTTCCCCCACCTTCCTTCTCCCTCAGATCCATTCCTCCTCCATTTCTTTTCAGAAAAGGGCAGGCCTCCCGTAGACATCAACCAAATATGGTGTGTCATATTGCACTAAAAATAGGTACATCCCCTTGTATTAAGACCGAATGAGGCATCCTAGGACAAGGAACATTTCCCAAAAGCAAGCTAGAGTCAGAGACAACCCGTTCCCACTGTTAGGTCTCCAAAAGAATATCAAGCTACACAACCATAACGTATATGCAGAGGACCTAGGTCAGACCCATACTGGCTCCCTGATTGTCAGTTCAGCCTCTATGAGCCCCTATGAGTCATGCTTAGTTGTTCTGTAGGTCATTTTCTTGTTGTGTCCCTCATTCCTTTGGCTCCTTCAATCCTTCCGTTCCTGAACTCTGCCTAATTATTGGCTGTGGGTCTCTGCATCTGCTCCCATCAGTTGCTAGATGAAGCCTTTCTAATGACAACTATGCTAGACTCTGGTCTACAAGTATAGCAGATTATCATTAGAAATCATCTCATTGACTTTACATTTCTCCTTTTATTTCTTTGTAATTAATTAAAATTAATTAATTTTTGCTAGTCATGTAAGGTTTTATCCTAGGTCTCTGGGCTATCCAGCCTCTAGTTCCTGGTCTTCCAGATAGTACCAGGTGTGGGTTTCCTTTCATGGCATGGATTCCACATTAGACCAATAATTCGTTGGCCACTTCCATAAGTTTGTGCCACTTTTACTCCAGCACATCTTTCAGGCAGGACAAATTGTAGGTCAAGTTTTGTGGCTGGGTTGATATCGTAATCCCTCTGCTTCAAGCCTTGCCTCAAGACAGCCCATTCAGGCTCTGTATCCCCTATTATTGGGAGTTTTTGCTAGGTTCACTTTTGTATATGCCTGGGAGTTTCCATTGCACTAGGTTTCTACCTTGCCCCCTAAATGCCCCCCAATTCTGGTTGTCTCTTCCAGTACTCTCTCCCTCTACCCCCTCTACCTGTTTTCTTCTGCTCCAGAACCTTCCCCCAATCCACCTCGGAAATCTATTACCCTTTCCCAGGGAGATCCATAGATATCCCCTTAGAGTCCTCGTTACTTAGCATCTCTGGGTCAGTGGATTGTAGCAGGATTATCCTTTCCTTTATAGCTAATATCCACTTATAAGTAAGTATTTATCATGCTTATCTTTCTGGTTCTAGGTTATCTCACCCAGGATGATTATTTTTGTAGTTCCATCCATTTGCCTGCAAATTTCATGATGTTATTTTCTAAACATCTGAGTAGTACTCCATTGTGTAAATGTACTACAACAAATTAATAAATTGTCCTTGATTAAAGGACATCTATGTTGTTTCCAGTTTTTGGCTACTATAAATAAAGCTGCTATAAACATAGTTGAGCAAGTGTCCTTGTGGAAAGGTGAATCATCCAATGGGTATGCCAGTAGTGGTATAGAAAAATTACACTTCTAAATTTCAGAATGTGGGCAGGCATAGCAGATAGGACAAGAGACTGCACTGAGGGAGGGGCTTGTGGAGTGCTTAAATGCATATCTCTTAAGGGGATTGAAGTGGAAATTTAAGGGTTCTTTATAAAGTCAGTTGTGTCAGATGGTGTTTTGTAAAGGAGTGTTTTCCTGAAGCAGACAGGTGAAAGGATGTTTTGCTAAGGCAGAGTCATGAAAGAACATTTCACTGAAGCTGATGCAAATAAAAGGATGCTCTGCTAAAGCAAGCAGTCGAAAGGACCCATGATGAAGTATTCTTCACTAATGACACACATGTATTGATCCACCTTACTTTACATAGTTAAGTTCCTTTTGTCAGGACTCCATAGAGAAAAAAACTTATGGTGATATGATACAGCTTCTTGCTGCTTCTGAGGACTCTGGCTGATTGACAGAGTAATGTTAGCTAAGACAGACTCATGTGGAGTTTTGTTAAGACAGACTCACATCCTGAGATAAGACACATGGTGAGGCAGGACCCATGGAGGACATGTGATATTTGGAGGGAATATAATCACAATAGACTGTGAAAGGGGCTTGCTGATAGAGCTAGTTCTATAACTCTTCTTGGTCTGGCATCTTCACTGATCTTCACTTTGAGGTAGGGCAAAAAACTTCTCCTGGTATTTCTTCCGATCCAAATCATTCCTGCTAACTTCTGCTGATTCAACTGAAGCCTGGATGTACCTGCTATGCAGTGCCACCATTGCTGCTATTCTGACACTACTAAACTGAACTGCTGATATATCCTTAAAGTATTTACGAGCGGATCAAACTGCCAGAACTGACCTGTGAACTAAACTACTAATTTCCTGACAATGCAGATGGTATTTGCTCAAAAAACCAAAAATCTAAACAGGTCCACTTCCCCGGTATGCTTTCTTTTCTCCTATCTCTGGTGGGTGATAAGGGAGGTTAAAGTGTTTAAAAAAATCATTAAAAACAGGTTTAAAAAAATTAAAAGCCACAGAGGCAGGCTATTCTTCTCATTTTCTTAACATAGCTTTGAATGTATTATGTTTCTTGAAGATTCTGGAACTGCCAGTTTCTTAGGGGATGATTTTCTGTTCAGGTTATCAGGTCATTTAAGGGAATAAACAATAGTGATTTTTAGATCTCTTTACTCTCTCTCTCTCTCTCCTATCTGTATGTATATATGTACATAATCTATATATCTATCTCTATGTATTTATATATATCTATTATCTATATATCATCATCTGAATGTGTATGTATATCATCTACGATCTATCTATCTATCTATCTATCTATCTATCTATCTATCTATCTATCTATCTATCTATCTAATCTATCATCTATCTGATTAATTATAATTAAAGAAAATTAAGAAACAAACATGTAAAATCTCTGTTTTATCAGGAGGTAATCACCTTCACTCAGTAAAATTTTGAAAACTATGCATATTGCATATGTTAAGCATTAAAGGCAATTGTGATGTGGCCTTCCTATAATTTTTTCAAAATCCAAGGAGAGAAATTTGTAATGCTTTTTAAATTTACAATTGGTATGTAAAGAAGCTGGAGATGAGAACCTAAGATGACTACAAGGTTGGGCTCTATCTTTCACAACTTTGATCCTGCCAGTGTCTGACTAGATCCATAACTAAATATGTCACATACTACTGAAAACTTAGAGGGCTAACTGTCCTCTTTCAGTCATGAGCCACTGAGCAACCATGTGCTATTGACTGCTTATCATGGGCTATTTATTATTGGTCCCGTGAGACTGTCAATCTGGACATTTCAAAACGCCTGTCATCAGTGAAAGGGATTCAGTTTTCCTTAGCCCTAAGAGGAACCTGAGGGTACAGGCTAGTCAGTGAGACTCAAAGGAGTTCAGATATTACTCCTGTAAAATGCAGAAGTGTAATTGAAAAGTAAGATGCCATGAAGTAGCTGATGCAAAGCTGTCACAGAAGATGGGGGTTAAACTTTTAGGTAACTCTTGTGATTGGAATGAGAAATGTCCCTCTTAGGCTCCAGTAGTTGAAGGCTTCTTTTTCAGTTGGTGATGCAGCTTGGGGGAGGATTCAGAGCTGTGGCCTTGCTGAAGGAACTGATCACTGTCGATGAGCTCTGAGAGATTTATAGCTTCCCACCACTTCCAGTTTGCTCTCTCTGTCTTGTGTTTGTGTAAAAGATGTTATATCTTAGCTTCCTGCTCCCACCATGATATCTTGTGGTCATGCTTCCCTGCCTTGATAAGACTTTTATTTATGGAACCCTAAACTAAAATAAACTCTGTCTTCTCTAAAAGTCACCTTGGTCATGGTGTTTCATCACAGCCATAGAAGAGTAATGCAGTGTCACAGCTTTTTTGGGGTCACCCATTCTCTTGTAAGAAATATCTTAATTATGCACTTCTATTATGAAGCCAAATTAAATTAGCCCAGAAACTTAGGATACCCAAGATATAAGATACTATTTGCTAAACACATGAAACTCAAGAAGAACGAAGACCAAAGTGTGGACACTTTACCCCTTCTTAGAATTGGGAACAAAACACCCATGGAAGGAGTTACAGAGACAAAGTTTGGAGCTGTGACGAAAGGATCAACCATCTAGAGACTGCCATATCCGGGGGTCCATCCCATAGTCAGCTTCCAAACGCTGACACCATTGCATACACTAGCAAGATTTTGCTGAAAGGACCCAGATAGAGCTCTAGCAAATACAGAAGCAGATGCTCACAGTCAGCTATTGGATGGACCACAGGGCCCCCAATGGAGGAGCTAGAGAAAGTATCCAAGGAGCTAAAGGGATCTGCAATCCTATAGGTGGAACAACATTATGAACTAACCAGTACCCCAGAGCTTGTGTCTCTAGCTGCATATGAATCAGAAAATGGCCTAGTCGGCCATCAGTGGAAAGAGAGGCCCATTAGTCATGCAAACTTTATATGCCTCAATTCAGGGGAATGCCAGGGCCAAGAAGTGGGAGTGGGTGTGTGGGGGACTTTTGGGATAGCACTGGAAATGTAAATGAAATAAATACCCAAATAAAAAAAGGGGAAAAAAGGGAAATATCTTAATTAGGCACTTCTATTATGAAGCCAAATTAACTTATTGGTTTATCAATTTTAAGTTGTGTAGAATTATTTCTTAGGACTGTCACTGGTCCACTAACTATGAGAATTAAGTGGGGAGTCAATTGTTTTATGACGGAGGTATCTTTCCAGCCTCAGAAATACTTTCAATCTTCTGACAGAGCTAAGTTTGTTTTAAAAACTTGTTTTAGCTTCACAATTATGATCTGCTGGAATTGTGTGTAGTTTTAACTTCTCTTTTGAAATACTAGTAATTATTTTAATAGAAAAATTTAGTTAAGGGGAGTTTTTCTAAACATTTTCACTGTTCACATTTAGCTCAAACGGGCTTTTATTCCCGTGGATCCCAGCAATCTGCCAATTATCCCATGTGTGCAACTCGCCCATTAGGATATATCTGTCCAGACAGCAAAGGGCAGAAGCACAGGATGGGCAGTAGTGACTTCAAAATGTTTATTGAGAAAGGAAGAAGAAATGCTCTGCCAGAAAAGCCATCTTGCAAAGGAAGGGCTATTGCGTGGCATGGCCACTAGAGGGCGCGGCTGCCTTTCTTCTGATCTTGGCTTCTCCTCACTAAGAATCTTTGCTGTATTATTCAGAATCCACTTTTCATACGTTTTCTTTTCTCTCAGTAATTTTCTATTCGTTGGCCCCTACGCTGTCTCTTGTGGTTCCCACTTTTCAGTCTTGTATTTGGACACCAACTCCAAATCTCACTGCTACAGAGAGATACTGTTTCTGTGGTTCCCATTTCTAGTGCTCACGTCCAAAGAAAAGATGCTCCGTAATACCTTTGATAAGTATCATTGGATTTTTTTCTTTGACAAGGGGAAAAAGCTTTTAAAGAGTCATAACACTAAGAGAAAGTCTGGATTGCTGCCTCAAAGAAACCAAGAGAATTATGAAAGTGTACTACGGATAGATAAAATACAAATTATAAAATGAAATAAAATGAAATTAAAATTGGGGGCTAAATAATTTGAATAGCTGAAATACAAAATATTGTAGAGGCTTATAACATTCAATGGAGCCACCAAAATGTGAAGAAAGTATTCAAATAATATGAGGTTGAGTTTTGTAAATCACACATGTTCCTTGAGTACTGAGCCTCTGTTCATTAACTCAATGTCTGATATTATCAAATTACAGTTTTACAAAGCCATTGTTTTAGATCTAGACCAAACAGGCTGGAGTTAGCTATGCATAGTATGTAAAACGAAATTGCACTTACTAGCCATCAACAGAGACATAACACACACACACACACACACACACACACACACACACACACACACACACACACACACAGACACACACAGAAGCAAAGTCTTTTGCTTTATGGTTTCTTGATCCAGAGTATACTTAGGTAGTTGGCTGCTTAGAAACATATCTTAGAAACGTCGTTTTAAATTCTCTTCCACGTGGTGGACCATGCTACTACTCCTGGAAGGCAACATTCTGGAAGCTACTTGCACCCACAGGCAAATGCCACTTATGTGAGCAGTTGCTCCCCATGGCCATAGCATCTTCCCTGAGGAGCTTCCCAATGTCTCCTGATAACATGTCACCCTTACCAGACATGAGGCTACAACAGGGGAGAAGATCCACCATCTTTATCATCTCCCCTGGAAAGAGTCTTCAGTCAAGTTTCTCATCCTTAGATTCTACTACAACTGTCAGGCACTGTTGTGCACATGTCATGGTACATAAAGCCCCATGGGGTATGAGCTAAGAAAGGAGCTTGGTAATGTATAATTCCCCAGTGCTGGACAATCTCTAGTCCTGGTAGACACTGGGATCTGGCCCTTCCCTCCTGGAGACCTGTCAGGGTGGAGATTGTGACAGGTATTAGCCACAGATAAGCTTCTTATTGTTATAAGCCAGAATTACATTTAAAAATCAAGTGCAGATTAGCAGTAAAATACATATTGCTTAAAGTAGATTAAATTATTAAAATGCTATAACCTGATGATGTTTAAAGGTAATTAAGAAACATTTCAATATAAACTGACAACATGGAAGACTTATTTACTCTTAAGCTAGCTCATAAATATTACAGATCTTTCTTTGCAAGCACTGGCTACCTGTGGTAACAGCTTGTGAACAGTCATCAGAGACAACCAGCACAGACTAACTTGTGTGGGTTGCAGGGAGAAGGACAAGGAACTAACATTAAGGTAGTAAGATGTCATTTTGGCACTGACACCTGACTGACTCTGTGTCCACCAGGACAGTAGGCTGTCATAAACTTCTCTGCAAAATGAAAACAGTGAGAATTATCTATAAGATTCTTTCTCATATTGATAGTGAGTAATTTCATTGTCTGCAGACAGCATGCTCCACCTCCCAGTTGCTAAAATCCTATAAACTATTTTGTTTATTGAATCCCTTTCAGAGAGACCATATTAACTCCAAAAAATTACTTTCAAGTTAATTTACAACATATTTATGAGTGTATTACAAGAAGCTCATCATAGTAAACTTTCAGTGTTATAGACATAAATACAAGCCAGCAAATCATTTATCTCAAATGTACACGTGTGTATTGTGACGGCACAGCTTAGACATATGTGCATAGTATATGGGAGTACAGTTATGTGTATGCATGTGTGAGCACTTGTGTGTGTGCATGTGTGTATACTTTTGTGTGTGTGTGCTTGCACATGCTTGTCATACAGAGTCAACAGATTCATGCTACTGCCATAATTAGGATACACAATAGTTCTGTCACCTCCAAGAGCCATCTAAGGCCCCTGGAAGCCAGCCACTCCCCACTCTGGGCAGGAGGAGAAATCAGGGTTCAGACATGTTGGCAAATAACATTGCTATGGCATCCAGAGAGACTCAAAGCCACAGGGTTGAGTGTGGACTTCAAGGTAGCATGTGTAATAAGATGGGCAAATGCAGGCTATATAGCTCCAGCAAGAAGAAAACTAGAAAACACAGGCAGAGACAGTGAGTGGGGAAAGTCAGCCAAGGAGACGCCCTCAGAGAGATGTAGAGAGAACTGAAAAGGTGTGTGTGTGTGTGTGTGTGTGTGTGTGTGTGTGTGTGTGTGTGTGTGTGCGTGCGTGCGCGCGCGCGCGCGAAAGAAATAAAAAAACAAAGGGAGAAATGAGAAGGGTAAATGTGCTGACAAATGTTCTGCTAGATTCATCTGAAACAGAATTTACTTGATCAGGGCAGAGGTTCCATGAACTCTTCTGGCCCAGTTTTGAGAATAAAATGTGAAACCACAGAGACAAGTACTAATAGCAGAATAATTCTTGAGGACATGCTGTCTTCCTTATAGTAAAATTCGTTTACTCATTGGTATTTATCTGTGCAGTGTGCGCTTTGTGAGTTTCCCTGTTCCTTGTACATGCAGGTGCTGAAGGGGCCTGGAAGAAGTCATCAGGACCTTTGAAACTAGAAATTGTGTGTGCCCAGTCTGGGTGCTGGGAATGGAAACTGAGTCCTTTAGAGAGCAGTAAGCACTCTTAAAAGCTGGGTCATTGCCCCTGCTTCTATCCCTTATTTTAAAACATTTTTTTCAAAAGCACGTCTTCTTCTTCTTCTTCTTCTTCTTCTTCTTCTTCTTCTTCTTCTTCTTCTTCTTCTTCTTCTTCTTCTTCTTCTTCTTCTTCTTCTTCTTCTTCTTCTTCTTCTTCTTCTTCTTCTCCTTCTCCTTCTCCTTCTCCTTCTCCTTCTCCTTCTCCTTCTCCTTCTCCTTCTCCTTCTCCTTCTCCTTCTCCTTCTCCTTCTCCTCCTCCTCCTCCTCCTCCTCCTCCTCCTCCTCCTCCTTCTTTTTTGTGTGTGATACACACACTCTTTTAAACAAGTTTTAATCTGTGTATTTAAAATATACACCATAGTGTTATACAGTGCCTATGTAAAGTGGCTGTTGCAATGAAACAAATGAATATCTCCTACCTCACATTATCACACACTACAGCTGTATTTAGTAAAAGTGTAACAGAATTCTTACCCTATATTTACACATGCTTACACACACACATTCACATTGACAAACACACATAATTATTTTATTTACAGTCTTAAATTTGGTATTTTTTATTCTTTATATATATGTATATATGTGTATATATATATACATATATATATATATAACCTTTTTCTATAACAGGCTAAAGGAAATACATATAAATTTTTGTTCACACCAGGCTAATTTTATGTAATATAATGGAAGCCAAGTCTATCCTTGTAACAAAGTACCTTTGCTCCTATATTTTGTATAAATTAAAAAAATTTATTAGATATTTTCTTTAATTACATTTCAAATGCTATCCTGAAAGTTCCCTGTACCCTTCCCCTGCCCTGCACCCCTACATACCCACTCCCACTTCTTGGCCCTGGTGTTCCCCTGTACTGGGGCATATACAGTTTGCAAGACAAAGGGGCCTCTCTTTCCAATGTTGGCCAACTAGGCCATCTTCTGCTACATATGCACCTAGACATGCGAGCTCTGGAGGTACTGGTTAGTTCATATTGTTGTTCCACCTTTAGGGTTGCAGACCCCTTCAGTTCCTTGGGCACTTTCTCTAGCTCCTCCATTGGGGGCCCTGTGTTCCATCCAATAGATGACTGTGAGCATCAACTTCTGTATTTGCCAGGCACTGGCAAATCCTCACACGAGACAGCTATATCAGGGTCCTTTCAACGAAATCTTTCTGGCATATGCAATAGTGTCTGGGTTTGGTGGCTGATTATGGGATGGATCCCCGGTGGGGTAGTCTCTGGATGGTCCATCCTTTCATCTTAGCTCCAAACTTTGTCTCTGTAAGTCCTTCCATAGGTATTTTGTTCCCCATTCTAAAGAGGAATGAAGTATCCACACATTGGTCTTCCTTCTTTTTGATTTTCTTGTGTTTTGCAAATTGCATCTTGGGTATTCTAAGTTTCTGGGCTAATATCCACTTATCAGTGAGTGCATATCAAGTGACTTCTTTTGTGATTGGGTTACCTCACTCAGGATGATGCCCTCTAGGTCCATCCATTTACCCAAGAATTTTATAAATTCATTGTTTTTAATAGCTGAGTACTACTCCATTGTGTAAATGTACCACATTTTCTGTATCCATTCCTCTGTTGAGGGGCATCTGTGTTCTTTCTAGCTTCTTGCTATTATAAATAAGGCTGCTATGAACATAGCGGAGCATGTGTCCTTCTTACCGGTTGGAACATCTTCTGGATATATGCCCAGGAGAGGTATTTCGGGATCCTCCTGTAGTACTATGTCCAATTTTCTGAGGAACTGCCAGACTGATTTCCAGAGTGGTTGTACAAGCTTGCAATTCCACCAGCAATGGAGGAGTGTTCCTCTTTCTCCACATCCGCGCCAGCATCTGCTGTCACCTGAATTTTTGATCTTAGCCATTCTGACTGGCATAGTGGCTTTTGTGGGATAAGTTAGCTATCAAAATAGATACTAAACGTCATTGAAGAAAACGGGTCAATTTTGAGTTCTTTTCTTCTAGTGGGTTAAACATCAGTGGTGTTTAGGTTTCTAGTGATAAGCTGTCTTCTCAGGGTAATTCATGGCTAAACAAACAATTAGATGCAAACTGTCATTAAATCTTTTAAGTTTATGCATATATAAGACTTTCAAAGATGGTATAATTCTTAATATTCTTTCCATAATCATTTGTGGTATAAAAGCCATGTGTATTTGTACTGCAGATATTTACAGTCATTAGGCCTTAATTTCATCCTAAAACCAAAGGAGACAGTGTAAGATTTTGTGCAGGAGTGTTATCTGAAAGAATATTCCAGAGGAAAAATTTACCTCCCCAACAGAGTGAGCACTTAACAGATCAATTCTCACATTACTAGTAAATTAATTTCTGGAAAATGCACAGCTGCCGAAAGTATGTGTAAGATGCAATGAAGTCGGGTACACTTTAGAGAAAAGAAAAGAATGAGAGTCAGTGAGTTACCAGTGATTCTTTTTTTTTTTTTTTTTTGGTATTTTTCGAGACAGGGTTTCTCTGTGTAGCCCTGGCTGTCCTGGCACTTACTTTGTAGACCAGGCTGGCCTCGAACTCAGAAATCCGTCTGCCTCTGCCTCCCGAGTGGGAGCTGGGATTAAAGGTATGCGCCACCATGCCCGGCTTACCAGTGATTCTTAATGTGTTAGAATTTTGGCCCTCAGTGTGAGCTATGATGGAACCTTTAAATTGTAGGGCTTAGAATCCACCTATGGTGACACATACCTGTCTCAGTACTCAGGAAGTGGAGGTAGAGAGTTTCAGGCCAGCTTGGGTTACATAGTGAATACCAGTCCAATCTGGTCTCAAACTGACTCTGGTTCAACAAAACAAAAGTAAACACCCAAAATATGTGTAGATTAGTGTAAGTTAACTAGGTCACTGGGGCACTGTCTTTAGAAGGAGTAACATGGGACTCGCTGTCCCAAGGAGGTTACAATAATGATGCCCCCTCCCTACACTCCTGCTTCTTGCCTTCCATGATGCCATTGGCTCTAATCCATGCTCCTCCAGGATGCCATCACCAAGGTTTGATATGGCCTGGTACACCATGAAGCTGAACACAGATGTTGCCTGTTCATGGATGTAAGCCTGTCACTGGGATAAACTTTTAAAAAATAAAGTACCTAGACTCAGTTGTTGTGTGTTAGCAAACAAAGATAAAAACAAAAACAAAACAAACAATCAAATACACTCGCCTGGACCTACCCTCAGGTAATGACCCTGTTCAACACTTTATGAGAGCCAGAGCCAGAAAAGGGGGAGCCTAGAGCTCACACCATCCCCCCATAGGTCCAGAAACCCAGAGGCTCTGACCTTCCTTTGTGTTACTTCTCCAGGATCCAGGGTTTCCTCTTGACCCCAGCTGTCACTTTCTTTCCATTTCCTGAGCAAGGCTGGTGGCATCAGTGACACCAAGTACTTTGCTTTGGGAAAGCAGGAGAGATGTCCTGAGGATGGGGTCCCTTCCCACTGAGGGGCCCAGGGTGCAAACGCACAAACACACCTGAAAGCGTTCTGTGAAAGGGTTGCCTAGGGAAACTCTCCAGCTTCAGCCGAGCAAGCTCTCAGAGCTTGTTGCCGCTACAGTCCAAGAGGGACTCGTGACGTCTTGAGTTGGCAGGAGAATTTGGATGTCTACGCCATCCTAGTTCTGTTGGTTTGCAGAATGCAGCACCTGTGGGGATGTGGAGGCTTTCAGGAAGGTTCCAGAGAATGTGGCCTGTATGCAGGACTGTATAGCAATGCCAAATTCCCTGCAGAGAGTCCTGGAACAGGTTTTGTACAAAGTTTGGGGGGTGAAGTCTACACTTTGACCAAGACCGTAGGGTGTTAGAGATACCAAGAATGTTGGATCTTTGCCAAGGAAAGCCACAGTTACCAAATAGTCTATAAGAAGCCATACTTGCTGCAGAAGACAGGGCTATAGTGTAGAGATGGGGCTAGTCAAATCCTCTGGAGTTCACATCATGTCATCCCATGTCCCAGATGCCAGGCATAGAGCAGAAGGCTTTAGTGTTTGCTCAGCTGGATTTTGGTCTAAGTTTGGGCCACCTTTCCTTGTTATCCCCATGAGTCTTCTCGGAACAGAAATATTTTCTGGGTGACAATGTATATTGGAAGCACGCCATTTGGATTTTTTTAAAAAAAAGATTTATTTATTTATTCATTCTATGTAAGTACACTGTAGCTGTCTTCAGACATTCCAAAAAAGGGTGTCAGATCTCATTACGGATGGTTGTGAGCCACCATGTGTTTGCTGGGATTTGAACTCAGGACCTTTGGAAGAGCAGTTAGTGCTCTTACCCACTGAGCCATCTCTCCAGTCCTTGGACTTTTTTTTTTTTATGTTTACATATGTTCACAGCTGAGTTTTTGTAGAATCTCAGAAAAGACTGGACTTTAGAATATTGGTGTGTCAGTATTTCCTTCAAGTATCTTAGCGATCTGCTCTTAGGTGCATTTAAAAAAAATATTGTATCTCCTCTCTTGGATTGATACTTCAGTCATAAAACAACCTTGTCTCCAATAACAGGCCTTTTGTTTTTGCCAAAGTCTGCGTTACAAGCTGTTTGTCTACCATTTGCTTCCAATGTTTCTTTGAATGAAAAGTTTTTAAACTATACAACTGAAATCTTAATCTTTTAAAACCACATTCTGCCAGTCTCTAATTGGGATGGTTAATTGATTTCCCCTTAATGTAATAATCAGTAAAGTAGAACTCATATGAGTTTTGGCATTTGCTGTATATACATATGCATATGTCTAACACACATATATACATACATAAATATATACTAATTATAAGCAATTGCCTTTGAGATGATTATTATTGTTGTAATTTCTACCCAATTCTTCAATGGTAGTACCAACTTACTTTCAGTAGTAACCTGGAGCCACAGCCTCAGTTCTTCAGCTCATTTTTGATGTATAAGTAAGTTGGGAAGTTCTAAAGTGAGGGGTTCGCTTGCTGGTCTTGAAGGATGAAATTGCCGTGGACAAAGGCAGCTGTGAGCAGGGGATGCTAAGTGGTCTGCCCTTGCTACAACTGCTGAGGTTGGCCCCTGACTGTGTCTGGAAGACCTTTTGCCTCTGATGGCACTGCAGCTCGAGTGGATGCTTTATTGTCAGTCTTGTGAGACTGTGAGCAGAGGAACCACCTACACCAGACCCAGACTTCTGACCTGAGAGAGTTTGAGGTAGTGTGTGCCCCGTCAAGCTGCTAACTTCGAAGTGTGTTCTTATACAGCACACGGGTAACAATTGTATCTTAAGGTGTGTGTGTTCTGTAGAGAGGCCTTTGTGTGTTCTCACAAGGCTGCTGTGCTCTCCAAAGCAGTGAGCAGTTTCCCAAGGGGTTGAAAGTCTTTGTTATTGTCTTTTTATACATTCATCTCATTCCCAGAACTTGATACTAAAACCCCTTTATGCTATGTTCTTTCCTAACAGACCACATCCTTAGCTGTTTTCCCCTAAGGATGCCTTTGAGTCAATGAACCCATGTGTACTTTTTGTGACCTTTATAAAACACACATCTTGTTGCCCTCTATCCAGTATCCCAGGTTCTGCCTGTTAGAAGCTACACCTGCCATGGGGGAGCCAGGCGAGAGCTGAGAGAAAAGCAGTAGCTTTAACATGGGAAATGAAGCCTCTGGTGGGCAAATAGCCCTGTTTCTATTGCTATCTGCCATTTTCCTAGCAGATTGAATTGAGTAAACTCAGCCAAAACTCAGGAACCCTGGTGGATGGATATAGGATAGATCAGTGCTGACGTTGCATAGTTAGAAGGAAAAGAGTAAGAGAAGATCCTAGGTACTAGATAACTCTTGGCAGAATACTGGTCAGGTTCATTTGTACCCATAAAACTGATCAAGTGTGAGCCCCATGACTGTTAGTTTTGACTAATTTGAAGCTGCAAATTTTATTTCACAAGGCAAAGTTACAGTTTTTTCATCTGCAGATATCCTATGTAAATAGACATTTTAATTAATAGCTAACCATTTCCTTTTGCAGGCAAGGACAATGTGTTTCAGAAGCACTGGCATTACTAGAGTAAATGAGGGTTTTTAAAAAAAATATCATAATTTTTATAATCTGTGGATAATAATATATCACCTCATCAAGAATCAAAGGAATGCATTTTTTCTTGTAGTCTATAGAACTACAAAGCTGTCAACATGGCACTTTCGTTTGTCCATTAATCCCTTAATAATTAGTATGTTAGAGACACAGAAAGAGGTAGTGATGCACACTGCCCCTTCTCTCCCAGGTTTGCTGTACTACAGACGACAATACAAATAAAATACCTGTATTAAATACAAATAAGGATGATAGTCACACTCTCACGTGACCCTGAGCCCTATGAGACAATTCTGGAAAGAACATTTATAAGTTATGAGTGTTCTGGAGTTGTGCAGTTGTGTCTGCTTGTGTAGAAGGCATTCATTGCTGTTTTGATTTTGGTCATCTTAAAATTAGAATGAAGCACAGAGACAGACTGAGGTGAGATGGGCCTGAGCAGCGCTGACTGTGACCTGTGAAGTCACAGATGTTCTCTCCTTGACCATCCATTCAGCACGACTTGCAAGGCCCAGGTCGTTGGGTTCAGATCCTCTCTCGACAGCAGAGGAAGTTCAGCTTGCACCAGCCCGCAATCTTCTCACTCTCTGTGCATGTTCTCCTGCATTTTCCCCGGCCGAGCCTGCATGTCTCGCACACAGCAATCTCCCCTGTGCCAGGAAAGAGCTGCTGAGATGGTTGCTGGAACCTTGTGGGAATGGGAAGAATATCTAAGGCCTCCTGACAGGCAGGGTTTTCGTGCATGGCCAGCAGTGTTTTTTAGAATTAGACCAGAGGCGTTGGGGATAGCTCAGTTGGCAAAGTGTTTCTTGGGTCAGTATGGGACCCTGAGTCTGATCCTCCGTGCCCAGATAAAAAGCCAGGCACTTGTGTTACTCACAGTCCTCAGCTGGGGAAGCAGGGACAGCTGACTCTCAGCGGTCAGCCTAGCCAAGTTTGTGGTAGATTCTGTCTCACAAAACAAGGTGAATGGCTTCTGAGGAAGGACATAAGTTTGACCTCTGGCTTTTACACATGAATGAACACACACAGACATAAACACACACAGACACACACAGACACACACACAGACACACAGACACACACATACACACACACACACACACACACACACACACACACACACACACACACACACACACACACACACACACACACTCACACTGTAAGAAGAGTACTACCCCATAGCATCTGATTACCACAGACAGTGTGGAGCTGAAAAGAGTTAAACACAATAGGTAACCATCACCCGTGTCCCCCAGGTGTTTATTGTCTTTTACAGGCCTGATGCAAGTGACAGCAACATCTATTCTTCAGAACTTTTAAAATGCATGTCTGTACTGTTGAAAATTTACTAGTTAGCCTTTGCTTTCAAATCCTCGAAGCTGGAATGAAGAATTTAATCTCAATACTTGTTTGGCTCTATTACCAGCTGCTTAATATACCTAGCCCCCTTCACTGAGGGATATAATAGAAATACCTGTGCACATTTTTAATTTGCTGAGTGGTGAAATGATTCTATGATAATATTTGTATGATATTTACTTCTAAAGGTGCTTTAATAATTAAGTGGCACAATCTATGTGTATTTGTTAAGGGTTGGAGAAATTAATACTTTATGAGTTCCATAGTTCTCATGCTACTTAGTTACTTATATATTATTATTATCATCACTATGCTGATGTGTGTATGTGTGAGAAAAAGAGAGAGGTGTATTGTGTTGGACACATGCATGTGTGTTCAGGTTCATGCACCTATGTATGTGCACACAAAACATCAAGAAAAAGGCTTTGAACATCTTCTTCTGTCACTGTCAGCTTTGAAGCAGGGCCTCTCTTTGAACCTTAGCTCATTTTTCCTAGCTGTTCTGGATCCCAGTGACCCACCTAGTTCTGCCCTTGAACCTCCTAGCTCTGCAATCATTGTGCTGGGGTCACGGGCTCAAGCAACACTGGTGTGTGCTGGAGTCCAGACTTGGGTCCTCATAGTTGCACAGCAAGCACTTTTAACCTTTAACTTTTAGTCACTTCTTCAACCCTCCAAGGATATTTCAATATTTCTTTTAATTTTGTTTGCATTGTGCTGTCTTCCCATGTAAGAGAACCTCTGGTGCACACCCAAAGCTTTCAACTAACCGTTATAAACAATCTCTAATGAGGGTGGCACCTCATCTGCACCATTCTATGTGATCTTCCTCATCTGGCAGATGCCCTCAAGCAGACCTCGTTCAAGTTAGGTCATAAGTGAAGGGCAGACAGGATCTCTGGGTAATGCTAATTGGTGAGGATGAGGTTGAAATTAGGCACCTTAAGTTAATAGGAAACTCACTGAAAAATACAAATATGACCATGGCCACAAGAGTAACAGAAGATGGAGACAGCCAATGGACCAGAACTTAGTCCTTTCACAACTAACTCCCTTCCTTGGCTTCATCAGTCAAAGATAGCTAACTGGGCCTGAGTCCCCAAGAGAGAAGGAGAAAATACAGATAAAGATGTAATTTACCTCCTGGAAATGACTGGGAATACTCAAGTCCTGCCCAGGACCCTAAATTTAAAACAAAATGCATTTTAGAAAAGAATATTAAAGCAAGAAACAACACTTTATAAAATTTCTCCTACATGGTACATGGCTTTCGAGGGACTACTGATGTTATGGTTGCTGTATTTATTGGGTTTCTCAAGACCAGCACTCCTGGAAGCCAGAAAGACCAGTGTACTAAACAATACAATGTAAATTAAAGCTCTGTTCATCTGGCTCTTAGGAAACATGAGTGGAGATCCAAGAAATCTCTGGGGAGAGGAGAGTTACTCTCAGTTTCAGGGTGGTGCATGGAAGAGTCATTGGGTTTCATGATCTGCCCACTGCCCCCGCCCCCCCCCCCCCATCAAAATTCCATCAACTTTGATTTACCTGATGGCCATTCAACTACAATGAAGAACAAAGCAAAACCAAAATAGAACACCTCTCTGCTCAGAGCCATGTTTGAGGGGAGATTCTTCATCACAGAGAATCAGGGTTTCTTTGAGGAGACAAGAAAGCATTTATATTGGAAAGTAGTAAACTATGTTCTAGGTCAGTGAAGTGAAGCAATAAAGAAAGCACGATTACATGCTCCATTTGCCAGGATCAAGAGCTGGGGCAGTGGGTTATAACCTTGAACCTGCAAAGCCTTACTTCCCCATGCCTAACCAACTTGTAGAATGGAGTGGACATTGGTTCAAGACTTGTAGAATTCAGGGCTGTGCCCACTTCTACTGCAGGAATCTAGGGGAAAGAATCCTGATAGGTCTCCATGACTTCTAAAGGAACAAAGCACAAGTATTGCCTTCGTAGCTTGTCCTGGGGATCCAGTATGATTTCAACTCAGGAGCACTTTGAATGCTCTCAGTGCTTCCAGAGCTATGGTGGGGACTGGAAGGCCATCCACAGATGTGCACACTGACTCTCCTTATTCTCACTGCTGGATTTATAAACGGTTCAGCAGAATGTGAGGAGTAACAGACCTTTTGCTATGGTAACTTATCCTGTGCCTGTCAGACATCTAATTACAGACCAAAGTCATAATCACAACATCCTTTAATATTGAAAAGCATGGGCATCAAAAGGAATATTCATGTCAACTCCCAAACTGTGTCCTGCTTATTGCCACCTTGATGCTTATAGTTACATGATGTTCCGGTTTTCAGTCTTGGAGACAAAGACAGGCTTGGTGTCACAGACTTGTAACTCAGCTACTTCAGAGACTGAGGCAGAAGCATCACAAGCTAAAGGCCTGTTTAGGCTACACAGTGAGTTCAGTGAGTTCAAAGCCAGCCTGTGCAATTTGGTGATACTTGAATCTAAAATAAGTAAAAAGGGGCTGGGATGTAGCTCAGTAGAAAAGTGTTTGCCTGGCACACACACAGCCTACATTCAATTCTCAGTGCCCTCCTTTCATTCTCTCTCACATATACATGAAAATGTAGACTATGTAGTTAGACAGATACCTACTAAGTAGACCGCCTTGGATAGGTTAAAAATTTTTGAAACCTTAGCCTCTTTATCCTTAAAATTGTGTTATATTGTTAATATCAGCCTCATTGGGCATTTGAGTGCATTGTAAATGGCATAGAAGTGTTTATCAGAATGTCTGGTTATCATGATCAACATCACATTTATATTTCTATATAACATTGAACAACCACTCCACAAAGTGATCATAGCAATCTGACTTTTTTTTTAATTAGTTATTTTCTTTATTTACATTTCAAATGCTATCCTCTTTCCTAGTTTCCCCTCCAAAATTCCCCTATCCCCTCCCCTCTGCCCTTGCTCCCCAACCCACCCACTCCCATTCCTGGACCTGGCATTCCCCTATACTGAGGCATAGAAACTTCACAGGACCTAGGGCCTCTCCTCCCATTGATGACCAACTAGGCCATCCTCTGCTACATATGCAGCTAGAGCCACAAGTTCCACCATGTGTTTTCTTTGATTGGTGGTTTAGTTCTAAGGAGCTCTGGGGGGTACTGGTTAGTTCATATTGTTGTTCCTCCTTGGGTACTTTTTCTAGCTCCTCCATTGGGGACCTTGTGCTGTTCAATAGATGACTGTGAGCATCCACTTCTGTATTTGCCAGGCACTGGTAGAGCCTCTCAGGAGACAGCTATATCAGGTGCCTATCAGAAAGCTCTTGTTGGCATCTGCCATAGTGTCTGGGTTTCGTGGTTGTTTATGGGATGGATCCCCAAGTGGAGCAGTCTCTGGATGGTTGTTCTTCAGTCTCTGCTCTGAACTTTGTCTCTGTAACTTTTTCCATGGGCATTTTGTGCCCCCTTCTAAGAAGGATTCTGAGCTTCTGAGCTAATATGCACTTATCAGTGAATGCATATCATGTGTGTTCTTTTGTGACTGTGTTACCTAACTTAGGATGATATCCTCTAGATCCATCCATTTGTCTAGGAATTTCATAAATTCATTGTTTTTAATAGCTGAGTAGTACTCCATTGTGTAAATGTACCACATTTTCTGTATCCATTCCTCTGTTGAGGGACATCTGGGTTGTTTCCAGCTTTTCTGGCTATTATAAATAAGGCTGGTATGAACATATTGGAACATGTGTTCTTATTACAAGTTGAAGCATCTTCTGGGTATATGCCCAGGAGAGGTATTGCTAGATCTTCCGGTAGTACTATGTCCAATTTTCTGAGGAACCACCAAACTGATTTCCAGAGTGGTTGTATCAGCTTGCACACCCACCAACAATGGAGGAGTGTTCCTTTTTCTCCACATCCTCGCCAGCAACTGCTCTCACCTTAGTTTTTTTTTTATTAGATATTTTCTTCATTTACATTTCAAATGCTATCCCAAAAGTCCCCTATAAACCCCCCCTCCCCTACCCACTCACTCCCACTTCTTGACCCTGGAGTTCCCTTGTACTGGGGCATATAAAGTTTGCTAGACCAAGGGGCCTCTCTTCCCAATGATGACTGACTAGGCCATCTTCTGCTACATATGCAGCTAGAGATGTGAGCTCGGGGGGTACTGATTAGATCACATTGTTGTTCCACCTATAGGGTTACAGACCCCTTCAGCACCTTGGGTACTTTCTCTAGCTCCTCCATTGGGGGCCCTGTGTTCCATCCTATAGAAAACTGTGAGCATCCACTTCTGTGTTTGCCAGGCACTGGCAAATCCTCACAGGAGACAGCTATATCAGGGTCCTTTCAGCAAAATCTTGCTGGCATATGAAATAGTGGTCACCTGAGTTTTTGATCTTAGCCATTCTGACTGGTGTGAATTGAAATCTCAGGGTTGTTTTGATTTGCATTTCCCTGATGATTAAGGATTTTGAACATGTTTTTAGGTGCTTCTCAGTCATTTGGTATTCCCCAGTTGAGAATTCTTTGTTTAGCTCTGTACCCCATTTTTAATAGGGTTATTATTATTATTATTATTATTTGGTTTTTCTGGAGTCCAACTTTTTAAGTTCTTTATATATATTGGATATTAGCCCCCATCAGATTTAGGATTGGTAAAGATCTTTTCCCAATCTGTTGGTTGCTGTTTTGTCTTATTGACCAAGTCCTTTGCTTTCCAATTTTATGAGGTCCCATTCGTTGATTCTTGTTCTTTCAGCACAAGCCATTGCTATTCTGTTCAGTGATCTTTCCCATGTTCCCCTATCTTTGAGGCTCTTTCCCACTTTCTCCTCTATAAGTTTCAGTGTCTCTGGTTTTATGTGGAGTTCCTTGATCCACTTAGACCTGAGCTTTGTACAAGGAGATAAGAATGGACCAATTTGCATTCTTCTACATGCTAACCACTAATTGTGCCAGCACCATTTGTTGAAGATGCTGTCTTCTTTCCACTGGATGGGGTTTTAGCTCCTTTGTCAAAGATCAAGTGACCATAGGTGTGTCTGTGTGTTCATTTCTGGGTCTTCAATCCTATTTCATTGATCTACCTGTCTGTCATTGTACCAGTACCATACAGTTTTAATCACAATTTCTTTGTAGTACAGCTTGAGGTAGGGGATGGTGATTCCACCAGAGGTTCTTTTATTGTTGAGAATAGTTTTTGCTATCCTAGGTTTTTTGTTATTCCAGACAAATTTGCAAATTGCCCTTTCTAACTCTGTGAAGAATTGAGTTGGAATTTTGATGGGGATTGCATTGAATCTGGAGATTGCTTTTTCGGCAAGAGAGCCATTTTGACTATATTAATCCTGACAATCCATGAGCATGGGATATCTTTCCATCTTTTGAGATCTCCAGCAATCTGACTCCTAATGACATAGCCTATACTCATAGTTCAGAGCATCCCTTGACCCTCACCAGAGAAGCTTCTTCTTGCATTATGTGGTAATTTACACAGAGCTCCACAACTGGCCAATGTGCAGAGTGAGAGATGGTAGAGCACTCAGCCATTCATGGGATATTTTTATCACACTCCTCCACTCAAAGCTCAGAGGTCCATGTGAACAAGGATCTGGAAAGAGTGTCAGACCTAGGAGGAGTAGACATTGATGAGGGACTGCTCCAGATACTACAAGGCTGGTGCGCACCTGAACTCATAGAGTTAGATATTGTGTACAAGACCTGCACAATATAAGCTAGACAGATAGCAAAGGGGAAGTGGGCACAGAGTTCCTGCCTACTTTTTTGTAATTGATAGCTCCTGCAATAGGGAAAATAAGTTTCTATTACTGGAGTGATACTGGGTATATCAACCATACTCCAGAACTGGCCTTATGCTCAGGGTAGTTGGCCAACCCAAATCAGACAACATGAAGTTTGGTGGGTAGTGGGGAAGATCTGGGAGGAGTTATGGGAGGGTAAAGAATGTGATCAAAATATACTGTGTGAGGGGCTAGAGAGATGGCTCAGTGGTTAAAAGCACTGACTGCTCTTCCAGAGGTTCTGAGTTCAGTTCCTAGAAACCATAAGTAGTGGGATATGATGCCTTCTTCTGGTGTATCTGAAGACAACTACAATATACTCATATAAGTAAAATAAACAGATTAAAAAATATTGTGTGAAGTTCTCAAAAAAAAAGCCAAATAAATCAAAGAGCAAAGCAAAACAAAACAACAAACCTCCAAGATTAAGTAAGATGATGTAAATAACACTTGAAATGGGCTTCACAGAGCTCAATTTGGAATTTAAAAACAAATGATTGTGTACATGATTAGGTCAGGTTCTTTCCCCAGCGTGGACAGCTCACAAAGGTTGGCTCAGAGTCCACCTGACCAGAGGGCACCAGTTCTTCACTGTAACATGGGGTATTGTGTACTTACACTCCCACTATAGCTGTGGTCTGAAGCCACTGGAAATGGAAACTTGTGAGGATTAGCAATGCAGAGGACTGGACTCCAGATTCTTCTAGCTCATGACCTGCACCCAGCCATCCATCTCTGCCCACTTCTGCTTTATTCTCATGCCTATGTTCCTTCTTGGGAGCTTTCCAGAGCCAGAGGAAACAGTGACACACTGTAGGTTGAGTGACACCCACTGAGGCAGGTGGGCTCCATGAAGCAGGGCATGGGGTGACTTGTTCTGATAGGCTTCACTGATCAAGGCCCTGTTTGCTCTGAAGAAGCGTCTAAAGGTGGGTGGGTGTTGGTGCCCTTTTCCATGGACACTGTGCATGACCCTTGCAGCCCTTCAGGTCATGATGACATTCTTATTTCTCTTTGCTGTTCTCTTCTTTTGGTCCCAGGTAAAGAAAATGAACATCTTTATATGGAGGGTGACATGAGGTCTATCCTGAAAATGCTCACACGTGATCAACCCTAGGATATCAGATACTTTTGGTATGTTGGACTTGAAAGAGAACAGTTGTTGCAGAAGGTAACTTCCCTATGACTTGTCATCAGTGAATCATGTTTTGATACGTTGCCTTTTCTATTCATGATAAGTTGTCGCAGGTTTGGGTAAGTTCAAGAGCATCACCAGGAAAGATGCTTTTGATGCCTGGCTTTATGCTCATTAGCAAAAGTAAAGGACAAAAGTTAAAGGAAGAAATAAAATGAAGAAATGCACATATTTTTTAAAAATGTGTTTTTATAAGTATAGAATAAAATAGACAACAAAGAGGTAGAAGAAGAGAGATATGGAAGAAGAAAGTGGTAGGGTTACATATCCATATCCATTATGGCACCAGGCAAATGCACACACTGGAGACAACCATATTTTTTTTCTTTTTTTCTTTTATTACGTATTTTCTTCAATTACATTTCCAATGCTATCCCAAAAGTCCCTCCCCTCCCCCCCCTCCCCTACCCACCCATTCCCATTTTTTGGCCCTGGCGTTCCCCTGTACTGGGGCATATAACGTTTGCCTGACCAATGGTCCTCTCTTTCCAGTGATGGCCGACTAGGTCATCTTTTGATACATATGCAGCTAGAGTCAAGAGCTCTGGGGAACTGGTTAGTTCATAATGTTGTTCCACCTATAGGGTTGCAGATCTCTTTAGCTCCTTGGATACTTTCTCTAGCTCCTCCATTGGGGGCCCTGTGATCCATCCAATAGTTGACTGTGAGCATCCATTTCTGTGTTTGCTAGGCCCCGGCCTAGTCTCACAAGGGACAGCTATATCACCGTCCTTGCAACAAAGGCTTGCTAGTGTATGCAATGGTGTCATTGTTTGGAGGCTAATTATGGGATGGATCCCTGGATATGGCAGTCTCTAGATGAACCATCCTTTTGTCTCAGCTCCAAACTTTGTCTCTGTAACTCCTTCCATGTGTGATTGTTTCCAATTCTAAGAATGAGCAAAGTGTCCACACTTTGGTCTTCGTTCTTCTTCAGTTTCATATGTTTTACATATTGTACCTTATATCTCGCTATACTAAGTTTCTGGGTTAATATCCACTTATCAGTGAGTACATTTTATTTGAGTTCTTTTGTGATTGTGTTACCTCACTCAGGATGATGCCCTCTAGGTCCAACCATTTGCCTAGGAATTTCGTGAATTCATTCTTTTTAATAGCTGAGTAGTACTCCATTGTGTAAATGTACCACATTTTTTGTATCCATTCCTCTGTTGAGGGACATCTGGGTTCTTTCCAGCTTCTGGCTATTATAAATAAGGCTGCTATGAACATAGTGGAGCATGTGTCCTTCTTACCGGTTGGGACATCTGGATATATGCCCAGGAGAGGTATTGCGGGATCCTCCAGTAGTACTATGTCCAATTTTCGGAGGAACCGCCAGACTGATTTCCAGAGTGGTTGTACAAGCTTGCAATTCCACCAACAATGGAGGAGTGTTCCTCTTTTGGAGACAACCATTTGTTAATGCACATCTAAAGATGGATGCTGTGTTGTAGAGTCCTGATAATAAACACATTACTTCTCCAAAGCCAGTGCCTTGGAAGAAAATTCTGTTGCACTTTTAATTTAGAGGTATTCAGAGTCCTTTTTTGGTTTTGGTTTGAAATATGTATCTTATGTATATCTTATGTTCATGAAGACTGGGACTCAGATGGGCCAAGCTTATTTTCAGGGACATACAGGTAAGGCAGTATTAGTACTCTGTGTTGTGCAGTGTGACCTGTATGGGGCATCCATCCTTTCCACATCAGAGCTCTATGTACTTTCCCATACTTCTGGCAAATTTGAAAAGCTGTACCTGTGTCCCCTCCAAAATCAAGGAACAAGACTAGACCTTTGCCAATTTCATGGAGCTGAAGAAGGGGACTCAAAGGAGTCAGAGTGAATCTAACTTTATTCCAGGTACTAGTGCTGTATCAGCTCATGTGTGTTGCCTAACAATTTTACATTAATTGTTATGTACCCCTGATCTGTGTTGTGACAGAACTATGTGAGTGGGTGCTACATCAGGGTAAGGAGATGTAGACCTTCAGTAGATAAATAATAAGTCATGCTTCCTGCTGGCACTGATGTGAACATTGGAGGCTGAGGAGAGATATTAAGACTGCTCATGAGTACTACCTAGTTAACACAATGAAAGATTATACAGTATAAAATTATCTGTTGTACCAAATGCACCACACATGCAGAGACTCCATTTGGACTCATTAGAAAGCTATAGACAGGGGGCTGGAGCGATGACTCAGCAGTTAAGAACACTGACTGCTCTTCCAGAGGTCCTGAGTTCGAATCCCAACAATCACATGGTGACTCATAACCATCCATAATGAGATCTGAATCCTCTTCTGGTGTGTCTGAAGACAGCTACAGTGTATTTATATATAATAATAAATAAATCTTTAAAAAAGAAAAAAAGAAAAAGAAAGCTATAGGCAAAGATGTTCCTATGGTCCAAAAGCTGGTTTATCATTGTGAATTGGAGATGCTAAAAGTTCTCTTGGTAGAGTAAGGTCTTGAACCTCTAGTCTGACATAGCCTTACTGTGTTAGGAGAGTAGACAAAATATTGAACACTGCAGAGGAAGCCAGGGTTTAAAGGGCTTTGAAACTTGTGAGTGGATAGACAGTAGACAATGGCTGGAATGTGAGAGTCATCACCCCTGGAATTTAGGATTTGCATACATTTGAGTTAGCAGCCTTATGTATTCACATCACGTGGAGTCTATGTACTTTCCACACCTTGTGGCGTGTACTCCAAATACTCTTGAGATTTTGATCTTGGAAATATGGATTGTCTGCCTTTAGCATACAGCAGCAAGCTGCTCTCCTGAGCGCTAATGCCAGCACTGCAATTTCATGCAAAATAACAAATAAAAGTCACAGGGAGACAGCCTCAACTATGCCCCCTTCCCTAAAGTGTCTGACTTTTACAGTGGAATTTCAGTGGAATGTGATAAAGAAGTCAGATACCTTTCCATACGTAGGTTACTGTGATGGTCCATTGGAAACACATAGACAAGAATGTTTTTGATCTTCAATCTTCCTGGGTCATCACTGTGAACTGGATATACTCCAGGCCTCTTCACTTGCTGTCTTCTCCATTAAGCTTTTGTCCATTGTATACAATTCCACTTTTAATACCAGTCTTGAGCCGTCTCCCCAGACTTAGATCTCGCTCTCTTCCTGAGTAGCAATCTTTGAAAGTGTGTAAGGGAAGTTCCAGGGTGTGAAAGTGTTTAGGAGTTGAGTTGATAATTTTCTTTCTAGTATATTTCTGTCTTATAAATTTCTAATAAAAGCTGTTCACTTGTTTGCTAATTCTTTGTGCTTTTTCACCTTGTGTGACAAAAGATGGGGCTATCACACAGAAAATGTTTCTGCAAGCAAGTCATCTACGAGAGGCTAAAGGAACTAAGACACAGCTTTAAAGATATTGTTGCTGATGTTAGACAACAATCACAGGTAGTAATTAGCCACACGTGAAGCAGAATTAACCTTTCTTCTTTTGTGAAGCCAAGAATGCATTTTTCGATGAGAAATGCAGCAGGATTAATGGGAGATGCACAGCATCTTGTTTGAAGAATGAAGAACTTGTTGCTCCCTTCCAGAAGAATCTAAAGTGCTGTGTGACAGTCCAGTCCTGTGGAAGGAGCAAGGGCAACCAGTCAGATGAAGGCTCGGGCCACATGGGCACTCTGGGATGAACTAGCTTTGTCCTTTTGCTGTGGCGCATGCTGGAAGCAGATGCTTCAGTGAAAATAAATGGCTGCTTTTCTTCAGCTTCTCTCAGAATGCCAAGAACAGCCGTCTAAACTTGATGGTCCCTCTGTACTTGATTTTTTTTCTATAGATTTGAGAGGCAATTATCTCAAAGTTACATGATATTTATTTCTTCTAAAACAAGGGTACTAGGATAGCTTTGCTTTGGCCAACTGGCTTCAACCAACAGGAAGAAGATAGGAATTTGATATGTGGAGAAATGAGCATGTAGGCAGCTTACATATACTCATAAAAAGTGAATTAAAACAAAAACAAAAACAAAAACCGATCTGCAGGCAAGATGCTCCAACTGGCACAATAGTGGCATGGTTGTTTGGAAAGGAACTGGCCTCTGATTGGATGCCAGGCCCACACCATGGGAAGGAATAAAAACCTAGTGCTGTAAACCTAGGTATAAACCTATGACTGGGGAGTTATCGAAACTAGTGAGGAACCTACTCCCTAGGCCATGTTAAATGGATGTGGTACCAAACTTCATTTAAATATTTATGCTTATGTGGTATATCAATGGTGTTCTCAACTTAGCCAGAAAATCATCTGCGTACAGTGGTTTAGTGTTTAATATAGAGCATCATGAGTGGTCAAATTGTTGAGAATAAATGACTTATCCCTAAGCAGGGACATCAGAATCACTCATTGTAAGCCCCAGGAAATGTCACAGGAAAGGGAGTGGAAAGAATGAAAGAGATGGAGGATGGGTAGGGTCTTAGACATGCTGTCTTTTCTACAAGACACACTAATAACATTAAGAACACAGCTGTGGCTACCTGCACACACATCCACAGACAGTAGAACATGAAAATAGGAAGGAGACCTTTTGGGAAGAAGTGTGCAAGATGCTCACTTGTGTGTACTCTGTCAAACACTTGTGTTAGAAAGAAACCCAGGTGATACAAGAGCCAAGAAGCATGTAGAAACAAAGGATACACAGAGACAGGTGAGAAACAGCCCCCTTCTCCCATGCCGGTTCACAGGTGGTGTGGAGGAGATGAAACCACAGCCACAAGGCTTGGGCATTTGTGCACTGGGTAAACAAACTGAGGGTCTCTGAGGCAAGAGCCCAGCCTGCAAAGCTCTCCGGGGCCAGCAGTGGTCCAGGTGTGGGAAGACGTGAAACTTTGGCTCAGTTCATACAGACACAGCTAGCTCTCAATTAGTCCACACTGGATGGTTGTCAGCCCACAGTGGCTCAGTGCTCTCAGCCCACAGTGGTACAACTCTCAGCCCCCATGCAGTCTTATGTAGAACAGTGGGGAAGATTAGGGCCAGATAACATCTCCCTTTCCCCATGGTGGAAAATTCCATGACTAGAGGCCCAGGAAGAAGCTTCTCCAATTCCTTGTCAATTTTAACACCAGTCTCTTTCTCTCCTCCCCCTCTCCCCTCCCCTTTCCCTCTCTCTCTTCTCCTCCCCCCCTCCTCCCCCGATCTGCCCTTATCTTACTGCACTTTAGTTTTGTTTTAAACATTAATTTTATTGTAAGAGACTTAAATGTTGTTCCTCTTCCTGCCTTTATCTGATACATTTAATTGCATCTGTCTGTCATCAGACACATTTCTCTCCTTCCTCTCGTATGATTTTCTATGGTTATCAATCGTTAGTCTTTGGACTTAGGTAGCTCTGGTTTTTGTAGCTACTTTGTTTGATGTTATTGCAGTTTGCTTCACTTCTCTGAGAGATACAAGGGACTAAGTGATTAAATTCTCAAGACAAGGCCATTCACTACCATGATCCTCATATAACAGCCAGAGTTGATCTCCAACAATACACAAATCACAAGTTTGAAACATGAAAAATAGCGAAAGGAAGGACATATGATTCTGCTTATAACTCTGAAGTGGTTAAATTCAAACATCCAAGGGGTAAAAATGACAAAGAATTCAAATCTGCTTTTAAAAAATGAAACTCGCTATACATTAATAATGGGAACAATCTAGGTGTATGATCTTGAAGATATAATGACTGTCAATATATGCATGGAGCTTTAATTCACCCAACATCATAGGATGAGCAGTCTGAGTTCAAATGGCAGCCATCTCCAACACAGTAACAGTGGGTGAGTTCAACACTAACTTTTCACCAACAGATGAACCCCCAGACAAGAAAATTAAAATAGAAACCACAAGTTAAATTGTGCCATGGATCAAGTCTCGTACAGACTGTCCCATCCAGCAACTTCAGAACAGACTCTTCTCAGAAGCCCCCATAAACTTTGTCCAAAGAGATTATATTTAGAACATAAAACAAGTTGCCACAAATACAAAACCTCGAAAATAAATTTCCTGTGTCTTGGCAATTGAAATACAACTAGAAAGAAATAGAAAGAAAACTACAGAAACTATAGAAACCTGTGACTGTTGAGCAATTTATTCTACACTTGTATACTTTTGATTTGTTTTTTGTTGTTGTTGCACTAGCTATCACATTCATCTATGGATATTTTGCATATGTGTTCCTATGCATGCATTTTTATATTCTTAACGACTCCCACATGTCTATTGTGAAAAGCATACCAGGCAACTTCCACCTGACACACATTTGCTGAGTGAAATGCTCTGACACACAGACTACTCCCAGTTGATACACAAGCACACTATGGAAGCAGGGCTGCAGAACACCTGCTGATATGTGCACATCTTGCTCTGGGGTCTCTATTCAGCAATCTTGGGGTCTTCTTGACCTGGTCCCATCTCCCCAATCTATTCTTTTTTTTTTTTTTTTTTGGTCTTTTTTTTTTTTTCAGAGCTGAGGACTGAACCCAGGGCCTTGCTAGTCAAGTGCTCTATCACTGAGCTAAATCCCCAATCCCTCCCCAACCTATTCTTAAGTATGAACTTGTATCATAAATTTAAGATGCAGGTCAATGTTGTTCTCTCCCTCTTATCCTTTATTCTACCTTAACGGTATTTTAGAGATCAATTCTATTCCCTGTTTAGCTCTTGCCCGTTGCAGTCCCCAACCAGGTGATTTGATGATGTACCCTGTTACTGCATAAGGGGGAGTGGTTATAAACAGTTGCTCTGAGGACATGCACATTAGCCCTCCAGCTAAAGTGCATGAACAAAGTGCTGCTGTCTGATCTGTGATTCAGGGTGAGAAGAGTTTTTTCAACGATGTTGACTTTCAAGGCCAGGCATTTATATTTTCTCTGAAACACTCCATTACTTTTTCTAAAGGTAAAATTATCAGAAATTGTGCCCAAGGGCAAAT
This sequence comes from Mus spretus, assembly GCA_921997135.2. Classification (NCBI taxonomy): domain Eukaryota; kingdom Metazoa; phylum Chordata; class Mammalia; order Rodentia; family Muridae; genus Mus; species Mus spretus. The sequence goes on from OW971687.1 coordinate 16,276,268, forward strand.
GCAGGCATCCAAGTGATGTGTGTCTTGCCTGTGGACAGGGGTGGGAGTCAAATTCCAATGCCTCTGTTCTCTGGAAAGACGAAGACTGTTTCAATGACTCCCCACGTTTGCTCACTCTTGGTCCCCACACTGTGGTCACTTGGGACAACCCCCCAGGCATAGGCTTAGTGTCCGCCATTGCTATTCTTACCTCACATGCTCTCTGTTCCCAAACTGCACTGACAATTCATGCTGGCATTCATGGCCTTCACACGCTACCTGTCTTAGTCAGGGTTTCTATTCCTGCACAAACATCATGACCAAGAAGCAGTTGGGGAGGAAAGGGTTTATTCGGTTCCACTTTGCTGTTCATCACTGAAAGAAGTCAGGACTGGAACTCAAGCAGGTCAGGAAGCAAGAGTTGATTCAGAGGCCATGGAGGGATGTTCTTTACTGGCTTGCTTCCCCTGGCTTGCTCAGCCTGCTCTCTTATAGAACCCAAGACTACCAGCCCAGAGATGGTCCCACCCACAAGGGTCCTTTCCCCCTTGATCACTAATTGAGAAAATGCCTTAGAGTTGGATCTCATGGAGGCATTTCCTCAACTGAAGCTCCTTTCTCTATGATAACTCCAGCTGTGTCAAGTTGACACAAAACTAGCCAGTACAATTGACCCCTTGTCAACTTGACATACAAACACATCACTAGTAAGCCTCAACCCTTAGTTCTTATTCATCCCCAAGATCTAAATAACTTTAAAAGTCCCACAGTGTTTACATATTCTTAAAATTTCAATCTCTTTAAAATATCCATCTCTTTTAAAATCCAAAGTCTTTTTACAATTAAAAGTCTCTTAACTATGGGCTCCACTAAAACAGTTTCTTCCTTCAAGAGGGAAAATATCAGGGCACAGTCACAATCAAAAGCAAAAGTCAATCTCCAACCGTCCAATGTCTGGGATCCAACTCACGATCTTCTGGGCTCCTTCAAGGGCTTGGGTCACTTCTCCAGCCATGCCCTTTGTAGCACACGCTTCATCCTCTAGGCTCCAGATGCCTGTACTCCACTGCTGCTGCTGCTCTTGGTGGTCATCTCATGGTACTGGCATCTCCAAAACACTGCATGACCCCTTCAGTCCTGGGCCTTCAATTGCAACTGAGGCTGCACCTTCACCAATGGCCTTCCATGGCCTCTCACAGTGACAAGCCTCAGCTGCTTTGCGTGACCCCTTCATGCCTTCAAAACCAGTACCACCTGGGTGACCCTTACATATTACCAAGTCCCACTGCAGCAGGAGTACAACCTTGGTCATTTCTGGAACATAGCCTCTTTGTGCTTTCAGAAAACACTTCCCAGAAGATGTCACCTCAATGATGCTGGTCTCTTCTTAATCGCCGCTAATTTCTTAGCTCCAGCTAACCAGCATCAATAGTCCCAGTAATGCAAAGTTTTTGCTTTGGTAGTTCTGGTATCTTGTTAATCACAGCTGATTCTTCAGCCCCAGCTAACCAGAACTACAGAATCTTCACAATCAAAACAGCAATGGCCCTGAAAAGAGTCTTTAATCTTCCCTCTGAAATTTCACAAACCAGACCTCCATCTTCTGCAGTGTTCTCAACATTATCTTCCAAGCTCCTATACAACATCCGACAGAGCTCTCAACAATGGATGGATCTTCAAGCCAAAGTTCCAAAGTCCTTCCACAGTCCTCCCCAAAACATGGTCAGGTTGTCTCAGGAATACCCCACTCTGCTGGTACCAATTTGTCTTAGTCAGGGTTTCTATTCCTGCACAAACATCATGACCAAGAAGCAGTTGGGGAGGAAAGGGTTTATTCGGTTCCACTTTGCTGTTCATCACTGAAAGAAGTCAGGACTGGAACTCAAGCAGGTCAGGAAGCAAGAGTTGATTCAGAGGCCATGGAGGGATGTTCTTTACTGGCTTGCTTCCCCTGGCTTGCTCAGCCTGCTCTCTTATAGAACCCAAGACTACCAGCCCAGAGATGGTCCCACCCACAAGGGTCCTTTCCCCCTTGATCACTAATTGAGAAAATGCCTTAGAGTTGGATCTCATGGAGGCATTTCCTCAACTGAAGCTCCTTTCTCTATGATAACTCCAGCTGTGTCAAGTTGACACAAAACTAGCCAGTACACTACCCCACTGTTCTTTGATGTGATATGTTTTCTAGTCCTTTAGTTTTGATTCAGCGGTTTCTACAGAATGGTGGGCATTAACCCCATTTACCCACACAATTCTCTTCTACAAGATACTCTGCAGTAAAATGAATGTGGAGCCATTAGAGGTCAGTTTACGTGAAACAGAATGGGAAGTTCTTTTCCAAGAATCATGCAATGTTCCATTTTAAGTGCATCTCAGGGATCATCAGCCTCTCTGGGATCATCTAGTCTGTCTTTGTTTTAGGTGAAAAATGGGTAAGTGATGGGGATTTCCATGGAGTAACACTCCCTACCCTAAACACTGAAGTTATAACTGTAGAGTCTTCCTGTAAATATTTCCTTACCTTGTGTCTTGGTGTGTGCTTACCAAGCAATGCTGGCCTGGAATGGCTTCAGTATCCTGAAGACACACTGTCCATAAGTCCTCTTCCCTGTGCTGGGGAGACCCTTCACCTGCTTCTCTTTTCTCTAGCAATCCCAGCACTATTGTCCTGTGCTGTTCTCAGCTGTGTCTCTTTTGCTTCCTACAGATATGAAGGGCCTCTCAGCTACAAATACATACTGTTGAAGATGATTTGGGGAACACCCAAAGAAAACACATCCTGAGAGATTAAGCAAGCTACTTCAACTGTAGAATACCTCATTGTCTTTATTGAATAACTGACAGAACATTGGGCATCATAGTCCATCTACCTAAACCTTGTAATGAAGCTCCGATTTAAGGAGAAAACTCAAGAAACCAAACAAGGCAGGGGTCAGTGTGGGGCAACAGGCTATGCACAGACAGCCTGGTCTCCAGTTGAGCTTAGATCTTGAACCCCGGTGGGACCTGGTGGGTGGTAATTTCCACCTACATAAGACAGAAGATGTTTGATCATGTCTCCTGGACCCCAGGCTCCTGTCGAAGTTACCACCCCCACAGCCCCCACAGGAGAGGTGCGTGGCTATCAGTCACATAGGAACAGCACCAAGCCTTCCCACATGCAAATAAGATTTTCCCCAAACTCTCAGTCCAAGCCAATAAGAGGTACCTGCTGTCGAACTTTGAATCACCCCCAGAACTGTATATAAATCCATCCAGGGAATTAAAGGTACATAAGAACTATTTCTTTGTCCGAGTGTTTTGTTCCAAGGGCTGTATGTAACACTTAGGAAGAGATCTTCTCTCCCGAAGAGCCACCTGAGATCCCGCCGCACTTCTCACTGGATAGTCGGCTTTTCGTAGGCTCACCCCAACCTGACTCAGTTCAGAGCTGCTAGGAGTTACCAAGTGACCTTGAGGGCACAGCAGAGTCTTCCTTCCTGCACTCACTTCCCTTCGCTTTAACCCTCGTACCCGGCCTGGACAGAGATCTCCATGGAAAACCTCTAGTACCCAGGCCCACAGGTCAGGGATCCTCGATATCATCTGCAGGCTGGAGAAACTCATCTAGGTGTTGCTCCTGATTCTTTGCCATCACTGGCAATCTCTAGGAACCTGTTAAGGTGTTGATTGCTCTTAGCCTTTTGGGTGATGAGACTCATTCTGTGTTATGCACTGAAGAGTAGATCCAGGTGTTGTTGATGATGCTCTTTCCCATCTACATACTTCCGAGCAGCTTTTCCCTGTACCCTAAGTGTGACCCTCTTTGACCTATCATGTCAGCATTTAGAGAAACACATAAGTTGATTGGAAAAAAGAACAATTTGCTGATAACAAAAATGGTAGGCCCTGGTTGGACCCACTGTGCAAATTCTGAAGTTAGAGTTAGATTCTAGTAATCTCTGGCCCCTGTGCTAACATGTGGACCTAGAAGCCTCGATAATTCCTTCTCTAGACAAGCTGCCGGATACTCTCTAGTACACTGAATGGAAATAGCTCTCTTGGAGTGAGTGGTTTGAATCCACTCAGGCATTTGAACACTTGGTTCCCAGTTGGAGATGATGAAGAGCTCTAGGAAGAGCATCCCTGCCCGAGGAAACACATGTGGAAGCTGGCTTTGAGAGCTCATAGCCTGGCCTTTCTTCTAGCTTGCTCTTTCTGTTTGTATCTAGGGACAAAGATGTGATCCCTCAGCTTCCTGCTCCTGCTGCCATGCCTGCCCCTTGGTGCTCTGCTCCCGGCTGTCTATCATGGACTCTCATTCCTCTGGAACAGGATGAGAACAAGGAGAACTTTCCTCCTCAAGTTCCCTGTGGTCATGGTACTTTGTTTCGCAACAGAAATGTTATCAGTACAGAGTTATTCAACAAATCTAGGGGAGCCAAGAACAAACCAGCAGTGTTAACTCCATGTGCTCTTTCCTGCCTTGCCACCCAGCAGAGTTTCCAGGCTCTGAGGAAGAAGAGTGTGTCCTGCCATACAGGAGGAATCACAAACAGCCTTAGAGCTCATGAAATGCAGCCCACTGGCTAGCATAACCACGAGCAGTGTGCTGTGGAGAGGCAGAGCCCTGAGGACTATGTATCCTGAGGATTTCATACTGTTGTGGTATTTTTGTTCTGCTTGTGGCCTTCACTTCCCTCTTAATCTAAGAATTATGTGAAAACTCAAAGGGGGCTTCCCTGGCACTTAGAGTAATAGTGCTTGATCTCTTTCAGACATTGCTGCTGGAGCAGACTAATGATTCAATCACCACCCTAGGAAAGAACTTAGCCATATAGGTTGTCTGCAATGACCACCACCCCTTGAAAGCATTTGCAAAAACATGCTAGTGAAGCTAGGTTAAGATGTTTTTGTTTATGGCCTTGATATAGAAAATCTTAGGGAGCAATATGGAGTTCAGAAAGGCACACTCTTCTCTTTTTAAAAAATATTTTACTTAGATATTTTCTTTATTTACATTTTAAATGTTATACTCTTTCCTGGTTTCCCCTCTGAAAAGCCACTATCCCATTTCCCCTTCCCCTGCTTCTATGAAGGTGTTCCCTCCAGCCATCCACCCACTACTGCTTCCTTATCCTGGCATTACCCTACACTGAGGGATCCAGTCTTCATAGGACCAAGGGCCTCTCCTCCCACTGATGTCCCTCAAGGCTGTCCTCTGCTACATAGGTAGCTGGAGCCATGGGTCACTCCATGTGTACACTTTGGTTGATGGTTTAGTCCCTGGAAGCTCTGGGGGTCTGGTTGGTTTATATTGTTGTTTCTCCTGTGGGGCTGCAAAGCCCTTCAGCTACTTCAGTCCTTTCTCTAACTCCTCCATTGGGGACCCTGTGCTCAGTTCAAAGGTTTGCTGCAAGCATCCACCTCTGTATTTGTCAGGCTCTGGCAGAACCTATCAGGAGATAGCTATATCAGGCTTCCGTCAGCAAGTACTTCTTGGCATGCACAATAGTGTCTGGGTTTGGTAACTGCACATGGGATGGATCCTGGGGGGCGGACAGTCTCTGGATGGCCTTTCCTTCAGTCTATGCTCCACTCTTTGTCTCTGTATCTCTTCCTATTGGTATTTTGTTCCCTCTTCTAAGGAGGACCAAAGTCTCCATACTTTGGTCTTCCTTCTTGTTGAGCTTCATGTGGTCTGTGAATTGTATCTTTGGTATTTCAAGGTTTGGGCTAATATCCACTTATCAGTGAGTGCATATCATATGTGGATTTTTTTTTCTTGTGAAAGAGTTATCTCATCTCAGGATGATATTTTCTAGTTCCATTCATTTGACTAAGAATTTCATGAATTCATTGTTTTTAATAACTGAGTAGTACTCCATTGTGTAAATGTACCATATTTTCTGTATCGATTCCTCCACTGAAGGACATCTGGGCTTTTTCCAACTTCTGGCTAGTATAAATAAGGCTACTATGAACATAGTGGAGCATGTGTCCTTCTTATATGTTGGAGAATTTTTTGGGTATATGCCCAAGAGTGGTGTAGCTGGGTCCTCAGGTAATATTATATCCAATTTTCTGAGGAACCGCCAGAGTGATTTCCAGAGTGGTTTTACCATCCTGTAATGGTAACCAACAATGGAGGAATGTTCCTTCTTCTCCACATCCCTGCCAGCATGTGCTGTCACCTGAGTTTTTGATCTTAGTCATTCTGACTGGTGTGAGGTGGAGTCTCAAGATTGTTTTGATTTGCATTTCCCTGATGACTAAGGATGTTGAACATTTCTTTAGGTGCTTCTCAGCCCTTCCCTATTACTGTTGAAAATTCTTTGCTTAGCTCTATACCCCATTTTGTCTTCTTCTTATTTGTTTGTTTGTTTGTTTATTTATTTATTTATTTATTTATTTATTTATTTATTTGAGACAGGGTTTCTCTGTATAGTTCTGGAACTCACTTTGTAGACCAGGCTGGCCTCGAACTCAGAAATCCACCTGCCTCTGTCTCCCGAGTGCTGGGACTAAAGGCGTGCGCCACCACGCCCGGCTTATTTTTTATTATATCCAACACAATATGTATTTTTATATCAATCATAAAAATGATGGACATGTTATTAAATGAACATAAATAAAGTCTTTTTGTTTGTTTGTTTATTTTGTTTTGTTTTTAGGAGAGCTTAAAATCTTGGCTCTTACTGCAGTACAAACCCAAAATAAGAACAATTTTGAGACACTGTAGTTCATTGTAATAAGGATGTACTTTAATGCCCCTCACATCACTAAAGGTTTTCACCTCCATAGTAGTTAAGCTAAGCGTTAACAGTTCTGCTGGGCCAAGGAGTGAATTGTAGGCATGATTTTTTGGATACAGACTTCCTGCTATGGTCAAAGCTATTTGACTTGAGTGATTGTCATCATTCTCAGCCCGCAGGGAACAGGTTACATTCATTTAAGAAATGGTGTGTGTATTAAGATGGTCTATCCATGAAGCCATTCATCAGCTGTTTCAATGAACGGTGGTTCTCCTTGGAGGCTGGCACAGACACTAGGTTAGGGTAAAATTCTGGTTCATTGGCTGTGATGATTTTGAAAAGCATTCAACTCAAAAAAAGAGTAACTTACAAGGTCCTCTTCTTCAAAATTGATACAATAATTATAAATACCAAGCAAAACAGTCTCACTCTTTGTTGTTCTCTTACAAGCCACCTCCCAAATTAATTGTCTACATTTCTTCTGGCTGTATAAATAATTTTGAAATATGTCAGCTGTTCTGAAATCCATAATATAGTGTAAAACATCAAACAAAAAATTCTACTAATAGAGGGACTGAGATAGGGGAAGCATGATTTCAAGACTCTGTACCCCATTGTTAATAGGGGTATTTGGTTCTCTGGAGTCTAACTTCTTGAGTTCTTTCTATATATTGAATATTAGCCATCTGTCTGATGTAGGGTTGGTAAAGACCTTTTCCCGATCTGTTGGATGCTGTTTTGTCCTATTGACAGTGTCCTTTGCCTTACATAAGCTTTGCAATTTTATGAGGTCCTGTTTATCAATTCTTGATCTTAGAGAAAAAGCCATTGGTGTTCTGTTCAGGAAAATTTCCCCTGTGCTTAAGGCTTTTCCCTACTTTCTTTTCTATCAGTTTCACTGTATCTGGTTTTATGTGGAGGTCCTTGATCCACTTGGACTTGAGCTTTGTACAGGGAGATAATAATGGATCGATTTACATTCTTCTACATGCTGACCACCAGTTGAACCAGCAACATTTGTTGAAATTGCTGTCTTTTTCCACTGGATAGTTTAAGCTTCTTTGTCAAAGATCAAGTGACTATATGTTTTTAGTTGGTGGCTCAGACTCTGAGATCTCAAGGGACCAGGTTAGTTGACTCTGTTGGCTTTTCTGAGAAGTTCCCATATCCTTTAGAGCCTCCTATTTTTCCATAAGAGTCCCCAAGCTTCACCTACTATTTGGTTGTGGGTATATGTATCTGTATCTGGCTGCTGGGTGGACCCTCTCAGAGGACAACATGCTCCTATCTATGGGATTCTGGCATTGATGGAGGAGTAGGAGAGGCAATGGGAGGGTGGACATGCTGCTGGAATAGCAGGCTGTTCAGGGCAGCTTCTCCTCCTTATTTTTTAATGAGAGACATAAAGCGAGTGAATCTGGATGGAAGTAAGTTGGGGAGAAACTGGGATAAGTAGAGAGAGGGAAATAATAGTCAGGATATATTACATGAAGAAGAAAAGTATTTTCTTTTTTTTTTAATTAGGTATTTTCCTCTTTTACATTTTCAATGCTATCCCAAAGGTCCCCCATACCCACCCCCCCAATCCCCTACCCACCCACTCCCCCTTTTTGGCCCTGGCGTTCCCCTGTACTGGGGCATATAAAGTTTGCAAGTCCAATGGGCCTCTCTTTGCAGTGATGGCCGACTAGGCCATCTTTTGATACATATGCAGCTAAAGACAAGAGCTCCCGGGTACTGGTTAGTTCATGTTGTTGTTCCACCTATAGGGTTGCAACTAGGCCATCTTTTGATACATATGCAGCTAAAGACAAAAGCTCCCGGGTACTGGTTAGTTCATGTTGTTGTTCCACCTATAGGGTTGCAGTTCCCTTTAGCTCCTTGGGTAATTTCTCTAGCTCCTCCATTAGGGGCCGTGTGACCCATCCAATAGCTGACTGTGATCATCCACTTCTGTGTTTGCTAGGCCCCGGCATAGTCTCACAAGAGAGAGCTATATCTGGGTCCTTTCAGCAAAATCTTGCTAGTGTATGCAATGGTGTCAGCGTTTGGAAGCTGATTATGGGATGGATCCCTGGATATGGCAATCACTAGATGGTTCATCCTTTTGTCACAGCTCCAAATTTTGTCTCTGTAACTCCTTCTATGGGTGTTTTGTTCCCATTTCTAAGAAAGGGTAAAGTGTCCACACTTTGGTCTTCGTTCTTCTTGAATTTGATGAGTTTGGCAAGTTGTATCTTATATCTTGGGTATCCTAAGTTTCTGGGCTAATATCCACTTATCAGTGAGTACATATTGTGCGAGTTCCTTTGTGATTGGGTTACTTCACTCAGGATGATACCCTCCAGGTCCATCTATTTGCCTAGGAATTTCATAAATTCATTTTTTTAAATAGCTGAGTAGTATTCCATTGTGTAAATGTACCACATTTTCTGTATTCATTCCTCTGTTGAGGGGCATCTGTGTTCTTTCCAGCTTACATGAGGAAGAAAAGTATTTTCAATAAAAGGAGGAAAAGAAGAAAGAGTGGGTGAGAAATTAAAACTGGATTTTAGGTCTAAAATTCTGTGAAAATTTCATTAGAACTGGTAGCTTCAATAGACTTAAGGTTTACAATAATGTGAGGTTTTTAATCCTTCAAAAGAGTTTGTGATTTCTTAGAATTCTTATAAAAAGCTTTATTCTGTCCCTTTGTGTATCATTTGAGCAAAGTTTTAGGAACGATAAAACCATTGCAGAACAAACTGATATTGGAAAAACTGGTACATTCTGTGACTCCACGCATGCATGAAAAATGAAGGAATCAAAGCACCCATTGCTATTGTGTGTCCACAAGCACATCAACCTTTGTCTAATTCTGCAACCCACCTCATTTACTGCCATCCTAAGGATTTCCTGTTGACTTCCCTTTCCAAAGAAGCTTCTAGTGTCAGTGTTTTGTCTTCCTCGGTGTGAAATTCATTCTCCCAGAGTGTCCTATGTGCCCTTGCAGATGTGCTCCCCACAGCCCTAATGGAGGTGCTCCCCAGAGAGTCCATGATTCTGTTAGCACATTGAAATTTTAAATCTCAAAACAAGGTAACTCACATTGCAAGGTTTACCTCACTTACCGGTGAGTCTCCTCTCTGACACCTTTTAAGGTTCGAACTTGATTCTACAAAAGCTGCTGAGACCAAACTGGCTACTCTAGATTTTTCCCTTTCTACATTCCCATTTCCAGGATTAATTGAGATGCCATCTGGAAGATAATAGAGATATGACAATACTGAAGATCTTCACATGTACATAGTCACATATTGCCGTCAGCACATGGATATGCAACATATCATGTCCTCTTTAGCATTGGAACCATTGTTTTTACTTCACACCATCTAAGGCGTACAGGGGAATGGGATGTCACAGACAAAGCATCATCATAGTGTTGAATACATCCAGAGGTCTAAGGCCGTGTTTGCTCTGTAACACTGCTGACCTGTGTGCACCCCTGCTCCCAGGGCTCAGCCTCCTGCACACTCTTCTTGATTTCCCAGATTCCCATGCTTGTGCTCTGTTCTCAACCCACTCATGCTTTTCTCCACACCGAGATGAGTATTTTCAATTAAACAAGTAGTCTAAGATGTATTCTCAGTTCAAACAAAATGTATGTGCAAATGAGACACATTTGCACAGTGTTACCATAGCAACCCTTCCTGGGAGATGTTGATGTAACATGGAAGTCCATCATGTAAATCTAGTTGGAGTCCTTTTCCTTTACCAGTGCCAGCAATAATCTCTGGCCTCAGAACTATCGTTACTTCATGCCAACATTTTGAAGACTGACCACTTCTCAGTTTACATTTGCTTTGTTCTCCCTGCCCCACTTCCATAGTTGCAAGTGACTTCTCTTTAAACAATTTTTGTGTCATCATAAATTAAACTGGCCTCTGCTCCAGTAGCCACCAAGGCTTGAGTCAGAGTAGTTCATTCATTTTCCAATAGATAATAAAGTTTATATCGAACCTTAATCATTACGGGTCACCCTACCATTACCAGAGCAAGTCCTAAAGCAGAAGAGAAGGAGCCACTAGGACCTTGAGGACCACAGGGCCAGTCTCACCCGGGAGATGCTCTGTCTGGGATTCTCTTGGTCATACCCCCCAGCTGAAAGTTTTGGTGGCTGGAGCTACCCCAGGCAGTTTTTGCAGGATGATATATAAGTGTCTACTCCAATACTTTATTGCTTTTCTGTTGCTTGTTTTCCTTTTTCCTTTTATTCCTGGTTGCTCTATTTGTAGTAACCTCATACATTCAAAACTGAAAGTGCTGGCACCATGGATTACTTCCTAAGCAAAACACACAGGGCATTTCATGATTAAATAACTCTTGACCCAACCAACACCTCTGCTTCTTGGTTTAGTCTGAATCATGCTTCCAGGGATGTACATGCTTGTGAAAAATATAGTGAGACAAAACACCTGCCTGGGTAGAAGATAAAGGAGAAAAGGAAAAGGGGCATCATGTGTGATTATCACTCCAGGGGAAAATCCGGCCTCAATTCTAGGACATTTTTCTGAAGAATTGAATTGGATTTAATGGCATCACCAGGAGGTGCCAGGGGTAAGATGAAGGAAAGGACAAATGAAGATGACTCAGATAACTTAAAATGAAAAGAAAGAGGGTCAAAGGAGATGAAGACGGGAGTGGCAAGTAAACCCAGAGAGGCTGAGCAAGAGAAGAAAGATCAGTGATGGATATTTTAAATTCATCTGACTACCTGGAGCCCTGCCTAGCCAGTGTGTTTCATGTTTTCATGCACAATAGTGTTCCACTAGGACAAACGTATTCTGCAGACAACATGGAATCAGCATTGTAGCCTTATGTTAAAGCTATTGAAAAGTAACTATGGAAGCTGCTGATGTCCTAGTCACAGTTATCTTCGCCTCTCCACGAGTTTCATCTTAATTTACCTTCATGGATTCTCTTATTCATCAAGCCCACCCAAACTGCTCAGGCATATCATTTACTTCCTGAAAAAACAAAACCCACATAACTTAAAATTTATTCTCGGAACTGTGGGGGAAGTAAACATCTTGTGACCTTTGTGGCTGTGCACTCTGTCTAGAGGCTCCCAGCCTACACTCCCACCTAAGCTATAAGAGAACCTGCAGCAGCTGCCCACCCACCTTGGACCCTTCATTGCCTGCAGTCCCCTCTGCAGCCATGATACCAAGACTCCTTCCTTTCTTTGCCAGTCTACTTTTTGCGGCCCTGCTGTTTCCAGGTAAATCAGAAACATGGCTTAGTCCTTGGGCCCAGGCTCTTTCTGCAGCTGTTGCTTTAGGAATGGATGTCTAGGGCAGCTGTAAGATATCAGTGTGCACTGCAGCACAGCACATTTACCAAATAAGGCTTCTGAGGAGAAGTCAGTGAGGTGGGTTCTCAGATGGACTGGTGGCATTAGTTTTCCAAGGGGAAGGATTCCTCCTCATTCTTCTATGTTATACAGAGGACACTGAGGCTTAGACTTAGGGATCTTGGCAAATGCATTCATGATGTCCATGAGATGGAGGCTGAGCTTGTTGTTGTTGTTGAGGTACCCATTGTTCCTGGCACATTTCTTCACATGCCACTCTTTCCATTTTTTCCCACACATACGTAAGTGTGGATAAATATATAAAGAGTTTGTGTGAATCCTTCACAGTTCATTCCAGCCTCTTGTCAAGCTTCACTCATTGTTGAAACTTGTCCCATTCTCTTGAGTTGTTGAATAGAAAGTTTCTAAATATTCTTAATTTCAGCAGGCTTGTCCAATGCCTCGTCCATTAACCACTTAGTCACTGAACCTCCCAGTTTCCCCAAGGACGAATTTCCTGCTCGAGGAGTAAATGGGTCTCAGTTGTTGCATCACAGAGTGAAACGATTACCTCCACGCACCCCCCCTTACCACGGTAAGTCAAGCACCCAAGATCAAGGCAAGTTCATCCACTTGGGAAATACTGAGCGCATGTGAAAGTGTGGATGGGATGAGGTGAGCATCACTGTTTGTGGAGACATGGCATGGGTGGTTCAGTCTTCCCGAGATGTCAGGAAAGTCAGGAGATCCTGCAGCTTCTGCTGAAACTGGATCCTTGAGGGACTCAGAAACATAGGAGTATTGAGGGGCCAAGAGATGAGTTGTCTAAGTTCACTATGGTAACGTCCTGCTGGATTCAAGCAGTAACCAGAGGAGAGAGTCTTCTCCTACCTAGTTTCTTGTTCCCCCAGCCTTGGAGGTCATTTTCTCAGTTGGAATTTGTTCAATACTTGCTAAGTTCGGGTGTCAGATGAAGTTCTGGCAGGTTTCCTGGGGAAGCAGGCAGAGGACAAGCTGAGCTGTTTACTACCTCCTGTGGGGACAGATACAAAGAAGTGGTAAAGTGCCAGAAGCCCAAGCATTCTTCAGAACTCTTCTGGTCATAACCAGGCTTCTTCTCTATCCTCATGTCCTACTGCAGAGGCAGCTCCAAATCCACAAAGTCTGGAGGAGTTGGTAGCTCCTGGAATGCCCTTAATCTCAAAGTCATTTCTCACTCAGAGACAAGGGTCAGTGGACACGGACAACAATTAAATGCTGGCAAATTTCTGATGCTATTCAGTAGATACAGTCCCACCAACTCTAAGTACTTCCTTACCCTATCATAATCTCTGCTTTCTTGGAATTCACCTCCTGTTTCAAAGGACTTAGTTCACTGAGGGAACAGAAAAAGGAAATGCAGTTGTCACAGCACAAAAATAGGCAGGCACAATGGTGGTCATATGTTCTTTCTGATAGTATGCTGTGTGGCAATATTACAATGCTATTTTTTTAATATAGGAAATTAGGAGGCTTTGAAGGAACAGAGCACTGTCTGGACTTGTATTCATGGGTTAGAATTTGAAATTATGAACATGACAACCTATTTCATATGTATGCCATCCCCCACATCATAGCCTTATTTTAGAAATGACTCCTGACTCATTCTTGGCATAATCTTATGATACTAATTTGGATTTTCCTTTTTACAGAGCCTGAACCAAATTACCAAATTGTCAACTGCAAGAAAAGTGAAGGACAATGTCAAGAATACTGTAATTTCATGGAAACACAAGTGGGCTACTGTTCAAAAAAGAAAGAACCCTGCTGCTTACATCCGTTCTGATGTTGCTAATCACTAAAGCTGAAGTGACCTGCAAACCTGTCAGCTCTCCTGAACTATCATGTCCTTCCAGGTGTGGCTACATTAGAGAAGAGCCTAAACAGAGGAAGGCATTTCTATCCATGTCCAGCCACCTAAGCCTCTTATTATGACAAAACTAAACAACAAAGGCTTTGTACACACTATCTTACCAAAGGCTTGCTTGATTCAGGCACATCTCCAAGTCATACCATTTATGCTGGAATAAACCTTCATAGGAAAGCATTCAGGCAATGTGTTCATTCATTTAAGGAACAATTTGAGTTACTTCTCTTTGTCATGGATATGAAGAAATGTGAAAGGCAAACATGGGTAAGACACACACAGAAATAAATATCTGAATGGACAGAAAAATATGAACTGGTATCTTTGCTTTAATATGGATGTATCTTAGACAGTAGTGGTAGAGTATTAAAAAGTGGCTCCTAGTGAAAGCTGAGAAGGATTTGTAGGATGTCCAGAAATGTGTTAAGTTGGGAGAGGGGGCAGAAATTTCCAAGCATAGGCTACATTTTGTACAAAAGTACAGGGACATGGAAGGATCATTAACCCACTAAATGGGAAGAGCTCAAGAACATCCGCACGGGAGAAGAATTCAGAGAAGCAGGAGTTCTCCATGTGGGAAAGGGTACAATGACATTGAGGACAACAGAGCACAAAACCTTGGAGTGATAAACAAGAGGGAGTTGTGTCAGGTGCTCTAGGATGCCAACAGCCTGCCTGTGCTCATTCTAACATCAGACTTAAGAATGTAGGAGTGATGAGTAGCAAAGGGCCAGGGAAGAGGTGATTGCAGCCATTGAAGTTGAAGAAAATTGATTATGACTGAGATTGAGAAAACAGTTGAGAGGAAGTCAACAGTCAGGGGATGTAAGAAGAGGAGTTCTTGTGACTGGTAACCATGGAGAAGGAGGAACCACAGGGTAGAGGTGAGTTAATGTCAACCAAAGTGACCCACACTGTACAAGAGAGGGCACAGAAATTGTCTGGAGATGTTGAACTCTAAGACATTCACAGTGAGGAGATGAATGGGTGTATGTGAATCCAGGAGAAACGAGGAAATGAGATCCCTAAGTTTTAGTTATTTGTCGGTAGGTGTTAAAGCCTGTAGAGATGTTTTTCAGGGATGTGGAAATCTGTAATTCAGATATGGCTTTCTGGAGGTTGTGGGGAGTTACTAAGTGAAGCACCTGAAATAACCCAATTCCAAATGATGAGGAGAGAGGTGGTTTGGTGGGATGGACAGAGGAAGTCATGCCAAATCAACAGGAAGTGATCCTGGAAAACAGCCTGGGATAGTTCATCTGCCCTTCTTCTTCTTCTTCTTCTTCTTCTTCTTCTTCTTCTTCTTCTTCTTCTTCTTCTTCTTCTTCTTCTTCTTCTTCTTCTTCTTCTTCTTCTTCTTTTTTTTTTTTGGAGCTGCCACATGGTGGTAAGGGCTGAGACACCTGGTCTCTAGACTGAAAATTGTTTATCAATAAAGCTGTAGATCTTTAATTGTAGGAGGTCAGTGTTTCTTAAGTAAAGAGAACAAAAGGTACTTGAGAAAGAGTTTTGTTTGTTTGTGGGATAAAAGTTAAAAGAGTGAATAATATTAACCTTGAGGGTAGAACGTGGGAATGCATGTCTATATGACACAGACTCAAAGAGGGAATAAAGACAAGTTGGGGTGGGGGGAGGTTTTCCAGACTTCCATGTAAGAAAGCAGTGCACACGTTTCATTATTTGTCTTAAATCTAACATTTCTCTTCTTTGTTCACTCAATTGCTCAACAAATATCTAGTACCCACCATCTTTCCTTCAATTGTAATTTTAGGTTAATACATTTAATTATCATCAAACTCACTACACTCCTGTATTTTATATTCTAACTAACACGACTAACCTTGAAGAAGATATGCAAGTAAAACACATGCTATGCCAGAAAATACTAAATATAGTGAGAGAAGAGAATGTTGGAGATATAATGTTGACTTTTAGAGAGAGGGTGACATAAAGTTTCACCAAAAAGGTAGGAACTGGATAAAATTCTAAAGGACAGCAGGGTTTGTTGGCCAGGGGCACCAAGGGGGAGGGAACAGCAAAAAGCAATGCATTGAGGACCAGTCTTGTTGGGTAAGTTTGAAGAGTATTGGGAGGAGACCCATGTGATCAGAGCAAAGGGAACAAGAAATCAGGGTGATCTAGGGGCACTGCTAAAGATCTTCTTTATATGATAGTATTCAATTGTTCAGTTCACCATTCCAAAGAAGACAACATCAATCTATTTACCTGTAATCAGCTCTCTTTTCCTCCTGAGCCATGATGGATTAGACATGGAAGGTACTTCAGTGGATTTGGACATCACATATTACAGATGCAATTGTTTTCTTGTCAGTTTTTTTTTTAATTTTTTTGTTTTTGAAAAATCATCATATGCATTAGATTACATTGCTGCAATTTTAGACAAAGAGTGTTTTTGTGGATCTGCTACTTCCAGTCATCTATACCCCTTAATAGCCCTATTCTCCCTTTGTACTCCCCACCCCATATTTTCCTTTTTTCATGTGTAAAATAAGTAAGAATATAAGGGACAAGAACCAAACAGAAGCACAGATATCACGAGTCTCAGAAATGTGACTGGTCACATGAGCAGCACGACATTACTGAGCTCAGGGATGACTGGCAAGGTTTGTTGAGATTGCTTCAACATCCACTAACCCTCTGTAAAGCTGGCTGGCTGAAGAGGGTATACAAGGCAGTCTCTTCTAATTTGTTAATCCTCTTCTTCCTTAGATCACTAACTTTCAATAAAGTACAGCCTGAATATTCACTTTCGGTCTCTGCTCATTGACATTTACAGTGACAAACACTCTGAATGTAAGAACATCCACGTTCCTTCTAATTTAGGGAACATCAAGTCCATAATACAATGCTAGTCTCTGGAAAACATGTGTAGCGCGCACGTACACACACACACACACACACACACACACACACACACACACACACACACACACACAGCCCTGCTGAAGTATATATGCACAAAGAAACTAATAAAAAAATTAAAACCACCTCTTAATTCTCTGTAACCTTAGCAGACATGAAAATACAAAACCTCATGCATTTCTAGGTGCTCCTCACTGTAAACTCTGGGCTGTTTTTTGATTGTTTTATTTCTACTCTAGGGTTGTATGTAGTCTACACCAGCCCCAAACTCAATATGTAGCCAAAGATGACCTTGAACTCCTGATCCTCCTACATTTACCCTGCAAGTACTGTGGTTAAAGGCATGCAGCACCATACCGGAGGGCAAGTTGAAATTTTGGCACAGGGACAAACTTCTATCAAGGGAGCAGTATGCATGCAAATTTCTCCTGCCATGAACTACATGCCTTGTGCCTATTGTCCTTGTGTTGCAGAAGGGCTGCTGTAAGAACTTGTAGTAAATATAAATTTAAATATACATTTAAAGCCACCTCTCTGATCTCTGTTCTTTAGAGACACCCATGACTGCTCATCTACATTCAAGACCAGCTAAATCAGGAGCCACATTCTACAGAGTGAGGAGCATGGATAACCTACAAAACTCTCTGTGAAGTCATCTTTCTACAGGAATGCAAGACTGAAAACGTGTCTCCTCATCATCTTGGCTACTCCACTCTCAAAAATTATTCCCAGGTGATCACAAAAACATTTTTACATTTTGGAAAAATTATCATGGTGTTCAAAACAGGACAATATTGCAGCAAGCTGTCTTAAGTGGATATTACACATCCCTTAAATGCTAGAAAGATAAAAACATCTTGAAACCAAAGAAAAGTTTAAGATAAAACCCTCAAAGGTTGTTCTCTTTCCTTATAGGAAGCAAGTATTCATATAATTTGTGCAAAAATAACTGTTAAAACTGTTTAAAATCAATCTGAAGTCCAATGTAAATGTCATTGATAGTTTAAATTATTATATCTTGCAGGGTACCCCATAAAGTTATTGCATTATTTTTATATTTGAGATATACATGTAAGGAGGGAACAGCTCTGTGCTCCAGAATATGCATGTATGTACAAAGCCATCTTCCAAGCACAGACAGATATTTTGTACTTAAATAGTCCTGAATATTAAAATAATAAGACTTTAAAACGTATTACCCAGGAAGGCTGCAGAGCCTCACTGGGTACATAAGAAAAAAGTAAAACCTTATTTTTTTTCACCCATCGGAGGTAAATTTTGCATTTCTGTTTGTGGACGAGGGAGTGGCTATGATGACCTTTCAGGGTTAGCTCTGAGCTATTGGCTCCAATAGTCCTCTTGTTTATGTTAGTTTTGTATACTGTATTTATTATAGAATCCCAAACAATGAAACCATCTTTATGGATGCCAGCTGTAGCCTAGTAGGAGGATACTCTAGCCAGCATTATCTCAGGCTGCTAAAGAGCCAGCTGAGTTATCTGGTGTTCTCATTTCTCCAATACCTTGTACACACAATGTCCTCCCTCTCACTGAGGATAGAAGCTTTCCAAGGCTTTGATCTTCGGCTTTCTTCACTGCTTGGGTTTTCCCCATCATTAGGAAGCCAGTTTCTTCCTTAGCACCCTGCCAACCAGGCAGCTGGGTGTAGGCAGCAGGAGTTAATCCTGTTCCCAACTTGGCTTCCTATGACCTACGCCGACCACACGTAACCTTTTCTTTCTGTCAGCATATATGGTGAGCATAGCAACCCTGAGGCCTGGGCTGCTCTGGGCTGGCTTGTTTTCACTTCTTAGGTCACAGGCAAAGATATCTTGGCTCGCAAGAGATCTTCTTGGGGATTAAGAAGGAAAACTGTGAGACCAAGTTTGTGAGCACAGTTCTGTTGCTTTCTTGATGAAACAAAAATGGCATCCTGGAGCAATCCAAATAATATCAGCTTCCCCATGCAGATGAGTGAGGCAGGGAAAGAGTGCACAGCCTCCTGGTATGGCAGAGATCTCCTTAGAGGGGTCTCATACATGGTTCTGTTGGGTTTAAGTGCTTGTCAGGTGATGGAATAACACATCAGTTCACTATTTAAGCTTTGAGAAAAGCAGGAAAATATTCTAGAAACATTTCTTTTTCTTTTGTCTAACTTTCTGGGGAACTCCCTCTTGGACCCCAACCCCATCCTCTTCTAGTAAGAACTCTAGACAGAGAATTCTAATCATTGCCTGCTGCATTCTTATCTGAGGCACCTGCTCTGGGCTAGTTTGTCCCTCTGTTTCACTTTAAGACACACAACGCATTAAGGGATTGAATCTTTAAGTAGGGCTTTGTGCAGATCTGGGAATCTGAGAAGGCAAAGGGTTAACAGCTTGAAAACAGGCTATCTTCTCTTTCATCTGCAGCCAGCAGAGTTCTCAGGTAAGGGAGGAGCAAGGACAGTCAGGCATGCAGGAGCCCAGGTTTACCTCCATGGCCAGGTCGTCCGGTCTGCAATGTTTATGAGACTTGTGACAGGTGTACCTCTCTACTATCCTCTGTTTTTTTCATTGTTCTCTGGACATCTGGGTTCGGCCAGTTTTGGAAGACTAAGTCACATCAGCATCTGTATTACCTGCCTGTAGTGTTAACTCAGAAGAAGCAAGTGTAACATTGTGTCCTCTCTAAGCAGCTAATGCCATGTACGTGCAGACTCCTTTCTATAACACGGAGACAAAAGAACCCCCATCCATCCCTCTGTTCCTTATCACTTGGTCTGATTAATTATCAGTGTGAAGCAGACATTGAAGAAGGAAAGGTTAGTTCAGTGTAGATGTGACTTTAGAGATTAACGAGTCAATTTCATATAGACGTAGCACTGAAGGACATAGTCGTAATTATGTCATTTTATTATTTTTCTATGTATCTATAAATCTATCTATCTATCATCTATCATCTATCTATCTATCTATCTATCTATCTATCTATCTATCTATCTATCTATCTATCTATCTATCTACCTATCTATCTTTTATTTTATTTGACAGCATGGACATAAGTATACCATGTATATGCTTGGCACTCAGGAAGTCTAGACAATGGTGTGGGATCTCCTGACTGGAGTTACAGGTGGTTGCAAGCCACATGTGAATACTGAGAATAGAGCCTAAGTTCTCTGCAAAAACAGTGAGTGCTCTTCACCACCGAGCCATCTTTCCAGTCCCCAATAGCCGTAACTTTGTTCTTGGGATGATGTGTAAATCTAATAAATAGAATATAAGAAAGTGGGTCTTAATATGGAATATCTAGAGGAAGAATTTAGTAACCAGCATTCCCTTTTCTCTAATAATTCTCTCTCTCTCTCCCTCTCTCTCTCTGTATGTATGTATCTATGTATCTATGTATGTGTATATATACACCTTATAAAATAGGTTTCCATGTGGCTTTTCTGGAAACCCCTTAGTATTGCTATTCTTCTCCCTCTCCAATGATTTTCCTAGCCTCCCATCTCTCTCCTCTTAACCTGTCTTCCTATTAATCCTCCTCTGACAGTTGATGGCTTCCTAGTGAGGGAGTCAGTTTCTTTAAGCATGTGGTGCTGATGAGCCAATGAGCTCCAGCAGTGTCCCTACCACCAGCAGCACACACAGCCCCTGCAGTTACCCTACAACCACCAGCAGCACACACACACCCCACAGTGACCCCACCACCAGTACAAACACACACACACACACACACACACACACACACACACACACACACACACACCACAGCTGCTAATGGCAGCACAAGAGCTTTTCAGCAGGTCTGACTCTGAAATTTTATTAATTTCATCTGGAATCCAGTAGCCCTACTAACTGCCATATTTATGTATGGTTTTTGAAGTGATAGGAAGTTCAACAGCTATCTTTTGACACTATTTCTTCTCTGAAAGTTCTCTAGAGAGCAGGAGTGCCACACCCTGTGGGGTGACAGGCCTTGGACCTCTGTGTCTCACCTGATCCAGTTACTCGTGCAGGCGTGTCTCTTCTTCCTTTGGCTTCCCAGCTCAGGTCTGGCTCTCACCTCATGAATTCCAGTTCTGGAGTGGTGCCTTCTCCTCCACACCATAGCTTTGTCTGTTCTCCTAATCCCCACTCCCCAGCCTGCTCCTGTTGGCTCTCACCTTGTCATATTAAACACTTGTCTCTAATTAGCAGAGATTAATTTGTGCTAAAATGGGGCATAAATTTGTCTTCCAATGCCTTCTGTGTCTTAAAAATAGAGAGGCTCTTACATTTGGTTTGCTCAGTAATATTCCCTGACCTTTTATCTTGTAGAATTTATTGGTTACCCATGCATTTATTTAACTTCTGTGTCTGTTGGCCAGAAGGCCAGCTTGTTTGCCAGATGTTTACTGGTACCCACTATAAGCCAAGCAACATTTCAGATGCGAAATAGACAACAAAGAGTGACTGGACCAAATCTCTCTACTCTCACAAGACAAACAAATGGGAAAAGTGACTGGCTTTGTTCATGTCTGCTGGAGATTGGTATGTTTTTGTTTCTGTACCACCTCTGCCTCAGGTGAGTGTCACTCCTGGACCAGTTCTATTCTGTCAAATGATTCATTTCATGAAGGCACTGAGAATAAGTTGGAAGGAAAATCTCTATTGTACATTTGGGAGGCCACAGCAGAAGCAAAGATTTTCCAAGCCCAGTGGGATACAAATTGGGCAGAGATACACAGTGACCTGTGCCTCAGATTCCTGCAGAGCTTTCCCACTGTGATGGCTCCAGCTCCTCCACCTTTGAGGCTACTATAGAGCAACAGGGCAGGTATAGGGTTCCAGTTTACAAGGCTGTCTCCAAAAGATGTAAATCACTTACTAAGCACATAGTGTTGCAAACACAGTGTTAGGAATGAAGTAGCTTTTACTATTCTCATCATACAGATACAGAATCCAAAGATAAAATACAAGTAGGTCAGTGTTTTGTTACTCCATGAAAGGGGTGTTCCTGACAAATGCAGAATTAATAAAGATTGAATTCTGATTCTTAAGAAATAGGTAGCTGGCTACCTTGGGTGTGAACTTGACTGACAGTCCCACAGTCCCTAGAGGACTCTCCACACCACAGGCACCCTAGCATGCCCAGAATCTTGGGATCAATGGTGAGTGGAATGCAACATCTGTTACAAACCAATTGTGAGGGGCCTGTGCCAGCAGGAACAGCGACATAGGAATCACAGGATCACAGAGAAAGCTGGACTCTGAGGAGTTCTGACTCAACCAGGATTATAGGAAGGACAGGCTCCAATTGAGGGCAATGAGCACTTGAGATAATCAGATGGCAGGAGGCAAGCATAAGAACAGAAGCCAGAAACAAAGGTTACTTGGCATCATCAGAACCAAACTCTCCCACCATAGCATGTCCTAGATACACCATCACATCAGAAATGCAAGATATCGATCTAAGGTCACTTCTCATGATGACGATGGAGGACTATATGAAGAAAATAAATAACTTCCTTAAAGAAATATAGGAGAACACATCCAAACAGGTGAAAGAATTGAAAAAAAAAAATCCAGGATCTAAAAATGGAAGTAGAAACAATAAAGAAATCACAAAGGGAGACCACTCTGGAAATAGAAAACCTAGGAAACAAGTCAGGAGCCATTGATGTGAGCATAATCAACAGAATACAAGAGATAGAAGAGAGAATCTCAGGTGCAGAAGACAACATAGAAAACATTAACACAACAATCAAAGAAAATGCGAAATGCAAAAAAAAAAAAAAAAAAAAAAAAATCCTAGCCCAAAACATCCAGGAAATCCAGGACACAATGAGAAGACCAAACCTAAAGATAATAGGTATAGATGAGAAGGAAGATTCCAACTTACAGGGCCAGTAAATATCTTCAACAAAATTATAGAAGAAAACTTCCCCAATCTAAAGAGATTGCCATGAACACACAAGAAGCCTGCTGAACTCCAAATAGACTGGGCCAGAAAAAAAAATTCCTCCTGTCACATAATAATCAAAACACCAAATGCACAAAACAAAGAAAGAATATTAAAAGTAGTAAGGGAAAAAGGTCAAGTAACATATAGAGGCAGACCTATCAGAATTACACCAGACTTCTCTCCAGAGACTATAAAAGCCAGAAGATCCTGGGCAGATATCATACAGACCCTAAGAGAACATAAATACCAGCCCAGGCTACTATTCCCAGTAAAACTCTCAATTACCATAGATGGAGAAGTCAAGGTATTTCATGACAAAACCAAATTTACACAATATCTTTCCACAAATCCAGCCCTTCACAGAATAATAAAGGGAAAACTCCAACACAAAGAGGGAAACTAAGCTGGAGAAAAAGCAAGAAAGTAATCTTTCAACAAATCTAAAGAAGATAGCCATATGAACAGAATTCCAACTCTAACAACAAAAATAACAGGAAGCAACAACGACTTTTCCTTAATATCTCTTAATATCAATAGACTCAATTCCCCATTAAAAAGACATAGACTAACAGACTGGTTGCATAAACAGGACCCAACTTATTGCTGCATACAGGAAACCCATCTCAGGGACAAAGAAAGACACTACCTTAGAGTAAAAGGCTGGAAAATAAATTCCCAAGCAAATGGTCCCAAGAAACAAGCTGGAGTAGCCATTCTAATATCGAATAAAATTGACTTTCAACCTAAAGTTCTCAAAAATGATAAGGAGGGACACTTCTTATTCATCAATGGTAAAATCTTCCAAAATGAACTCTCAATTCTGAACATCTATGTTCCAAATGTAAGGGCACCCACATTCATTAAAGAAATGTTTCTAAAACTCAATGCACACATTACACCTCACACAATAATAGTGGGAGACTTCAACACCCCACTCACACCAATGGACAGATCCTCGAAACAGAAACTAAACAAAGACACAGTGAAACTAACAGAAGTTATGAAACAAATGGATTTAACAGATATCTATAGAACATTTCATCCTAAAACAAAAGGATTTACCTTCTCAGCTCCTCATGGTACCTTCTCCAAAATTGACCAAACAGGCCTCAACAGATACAAAAATATTGAAATAATCCCATGTACCCTAACAGATCACCATGGACTAAGGCTGATCTTTAATAACAACATAAATAATAGAAAGCCCACATATATGTGGAAGCTGAACAACACTTTACTCATTGATAACTTGATCAAGGAAGAAATAAAGAAAGAAATTAAAGGCTTTTTAGAGTTTAATAAAAATGAAGCCACAACATACTCAAACTTATGGGACACAATGAAAGTAGTCCAAAGAGGAAAACTCATAGCTCTGAGTGCCTCCAAAAAGAAACTGGAGCGAGCCTACACTAGCAGCTTGACAGCACAACTAAAAGCTCTAGAACAAAAAGAAGCAAATTTACCCAAGAGGAGTAGAAGACAGGAAATAATCAAACTCAGGGCTGAAATCAACCAAGTGGAAACCAGAACTATTCAAAGAATCAACAAAACCAGGAGCTGGTTCTTTGAGAAAATCAACAAGATAGATAAACCCTTAGCCAGACTCAGCAGAGGGCACAGGGACAGTATCCTAATTAACAAAATCAGAAATGAAAAGGGAGACATAACAAATTTCTAGACAGATACCAGGTACCAAAGTTAAATCAGCATCAGATTAATGACCTAAACAGTCCCATATCCCCTAAAGAAATAGAAACAGTCATTAATAGACTCCCCTACCCCCAAAAAGTCCAGGACCAGATGGGTTTAGTGCTGAGTTCTATCAGACCATCAAAGAAGACCTAATTCCAGTAATCCTCAAACTATTCCACAAATTTGAAACAGAAGGCATTCTACCCAAGACGTTCTATGTAGCCACAATTACTCTGATACCTAAACCACACAAAGACCCAACAAAGAAAGAGAACTTCAGATCAATTTCCCTTATGAGTATTGATGCAAATATACCAATAAAATTCTCTCAAGCTGAATCCAAGGACACATCAAAACTATCATCCACCATGATCAGGTAGGCTTCATTCCAGGGATGCAGGGATGGTTTAATATAAGGAAATCCATCAATGTAATCCACTATATAAACAAACTCAAAGACAAACACCATATGATCATCTCATTAGATGCTGAGAAAGCATTTGACAAAATCCAACACCCATTTATGATAAAAGTCTTGGAAAGATCAGGAATTCAAGGCCCATACCTAGACATAATAAAAGCAATATACAGTAAACCAGTAGCCAACATCAAACTAAATGGAGAGAAATTCAAACAATCCCACTAAAATCTTGATTAGACAAGGCTGCCCACTCTCCCTATCCATTCAATATAGTACTTGAAGTCCTAGCCAGAGCAAGTAGACAACAAAAGGAAATCAAAGGAATACAAATTGGAAAGGAAGAAGTCAAAATATCACTATTTGCAGATGATATGATAGTATATATGACTGACTCCAAAATTTCACCAGAGAATTCCTAAACCTGATAAACAACTTCAGTGCAGAAGCTGGATATAAAGATAACTCAAACAAATCAGTAGCCTTTCTCTACACAAAGGGGGAAAAAAAAACGCTGAGAAAGAAATTAGGGAAACAACACCCTTCACAATAGTCACAAATAATATAAAATACCTTGGTGTGACTCTTAACTAAGGAAGTGAAAGATCTGTATGATATGAACTTCAAGTCTCCGAAGAAAGAAATCGAAGAAGATCTCAGAAGATGGAAAAATATTCCATGCTCATGGATTGGCAGAATTAATAGAGTGAAAATGGCTATCTTGCCGAAAACAATCTACAGACTCAATGCAATCCCCATCAAAATTTCAACTCAATTCTTCACAGAGTTAGAAGGGGCAATTTGCAAATTCATCTGAAAAAAACAAAGATCCTAGGATAGCAAAGAATCACTATCCCTGATCTCAAGCTGTACTAACAGAGTAATTGTGATAAAAACTGCATGGTACTGGTACCGTGACAGACATGTAGATCAATGGAACAGAGCTGAAGAACCAGAAATGAACCCACACAACTATGGTCACTTTATCTTTGACAAAGGAGCTAAAACCATTCAGTTGAAAGAAGACAGCATCTTTAACAAATGGTGCTGGCTCAACTGGCAGTTATCATGTCAAAAATGCGAATTGATCCACTCTTATCTCCTTGTACTTAGGTCAAGTCTAAGTGGATCAAGGAACTCCACATAAAACCAGAGACACTGAAACCTATAGAGGAGAAAGTGGGGAAGAACCTCAAAGATATGGGCACAGAGGAAAGATTCCTGAACAGAACGGCAATGGCTTGTGTTACAAGATCAAGAATTGACAAATGGGACCTCATAAAATTGCAAAGCTTCTTTAAGGCAAAGGATACTGTCAATAATACCAAAAGGCAACCATCAGATTGGGAAAAGATCTTTACTAATCTTAAATCTGATAGGATATACATAATATCCAATATATATAAAGAATTCAAGAAGATGGACTACAGAAAATCAAATAACCCTAATAAAAATGGGGTACAGAGCTAAACAAAGGATTCTCAACTGAGTAATACTGAATCGCTGAGAAACACCTAAAAATGTTCAACATCTTTAATCATCAGGGAAATATAAATCAAAACAACCCTGAGATTTCATCTCACTCCAGTCAGAATGGCCAAGATCAAAAACTCAGGTGACAGTACATGCTGATGAGGATGTGGAGAAAAAGGAACACTCCTCCATTGCTGGTGGGTGTGCAAGCTGGTACAACCACTATGGAAATCAGTTTGGCAGCTCCTCAAAAAATTGGATATAGTTCTACCTGAAGATCCAGCAATATCACTCCTGGGCTTATACCCTGAAGATGCTCCAACATGTAATAAGGACATATGCTCCACTATCTTCAACTTTATTTATAACAGCCACAAGCTGGAAATAACCCAGATGTCCCTTAACAGAGAAATGGATACAGAAAATGTGGTACATTTATACAATGGAGTGTGTAGATTAAAAACAATGAATTTATGAAATTCTTAGACAAATGGACGGTTCTGGAGGCTATCATCCTAAGTTAGGTAACCCAATCACAAAAGAACACACATGGTATGCACCCACTGATAAGTGGATATTAGCCCAGAAGCTCAGAATCCTTCTTAGAAGGGGCTCAAAATACCCATGGAAGGAGTTACACAGACAAAGTTTGGATCAGAGACTGAAGGTACGACCATCCAGAGACTGCCCCAGTTGGGGATCTATCCAATAAACAACCACCAAACCCAGACACTATAGCAGATTCCAACAAGAGCTCGCTGTCAGGAGCTTGATATAGCTGTCTCCTGAGGGGCTCCGTCAGTGCCTGGAAAATACAGAAGTGGATGCTCACAATCATCCATTGGACAGAGCAGAAGGTATCCAATGAAGGAGCTAGAGTACCCAAGGAGCTGAAGGGGTTTGAAGCCCCATAAGAGGAACATCAGTATGAACTAACCAGTACCCCCAGAGCTCCTTGGAACTAAACCACCAATCAAAAAAAACACATGTTGGAACTTGTGGCTCTAGCTGTATATGTAGCAGAGGATGGCCTAGTGCTATGCATGCTCCAGTGTAGTCTGCTTGACAGGCCAAGAAGCCTGGAAGCACTCATGAGGCAGAATTTCAGAGAAACTCACCTCCTGGAACCTTGGCGGTCTCATAACCCATATACTCATACCCTATCCCCGAGTTCATCTGGTGTATGGATCCACATGCTCTCTTTTAGTATTATTTTATTATAAGTGTCTTTTAAAATTTAATCCTGACATAGCTAAGCCTTCGCCAGTGTTCCAATGTCCCAGAAAATCCTTGAAGCTAACAAACTTGGAATTCAGTAAGAAGGTTACCTATTCAATAACATTCAAATTTACTTCTACTAGAGACAGTGAAACTAATTAGGCATTACAAAGAAAGAAGCTGGAATAGCTCAGGGCTGGTCTGCAGAGTGTTTACTTGAGAAAATAGCCAGTCTTACCCAGACAAGGGAATACACAATGGCCTAGCGAATAGGTGGGTTTACCATGAAAGAGTTAGGGAATCCCCCTGAGACAGGTTTCTTCACTAGGCCCAAAGGAACAGCATAATCAGGCATTTACTAAGAATCCCTGGTGGTGGGCTTAACAATAGACTAGCTTTACACCTGGCTCCCTTCTTAGTGGCAACGGCCTGGTCCCCACCTTCTTTTGATGTATACATTCCTTTTGTATTGTGTCACTGTAACTCAGAGGATGTATCTCGCCTGGTTTCTTGTCGCTCTTCTGCATAAAAAATTAGATCCTCGACTTGAAAAATTACATTCAGATTCTACACAATCTCCTGTGTTGCATCTGTCTGTCATTCATTTCGCTGACTCCTTGTCCACCTGCAACCAGAGACCCATTCTATGCAGACAGGGACCAAGAGGGTCTGCAGCAGCCTAGTCGGTCATCAATGGGAGGAGAGGCCTAGGTCCTATGAAGGTCCTATGCCCCAGTATAGGGGAATGCCTGGACCATGAATGGGCGTGGGTGAGTTGGGGAGCAGGGGAAGGGGATAGGGGATAGGGGTTTTTTTTTGGAGGGGAAACTAGGAAAGGGGACAATATTTGAAATGTAAATGAATAAAATAACAAATAAAAATTTTAAAAGTGAAAAAAAGAATTAGGTAGTGTGTGTGTGAGATCTTACCATGCAGTATGACAACTGCCTCACTGTTTTATAGCTGTACTTCCAAGTGTTTGAACACTTCAGTTTCCTTATATTCTCTGAGTAATTACTTCTTTCTGTTGTCATGTTTTAGAAAATGGTGAAATGGTTAGGGTTAGGGGTTAGCGGTTAAGTTTATGGTTATTATAAAAAAGTATTGAGAGTAGAGGGGAAGTAGTTGAAAGGAAAGTATTCAGAGTGTGGGGGATAGGAAGGGTGGGTGAATGTAACCACAATACAGTGCCTTTGTACACATCTACATAAAATAGATCCATTAAATGCCACTAATAAGACAGCTATGAATTTATATTAAAAAAAACCCCTTTAGTACCGTTTGATAACTTCATGACCGGGATTGAAAAACCAACTTATTGATGGCAGAAATAAATGAATAGCATCCATGTTTATTCTTCTTCTCTTCCTCCAGGGTTAAGTCTGTTTCCAGGAAAGAGATTGTGACAGTGACTGTCAAGTGAGAATTGTGAAGTCTATCTGGATATTGAGGACAGAACTAAGAAACAATTTCACTGACTGCTCTCTCCAATACTCCAGTACAGATGCAGGTTTGTACGGATACTGTAAGGCTGTAAGGAGTCTAGTCCAGTTTGTTCCTACACACAGCATAGTTATCAGTGTGACTCTGATCTTCACACATGCATATGGTTCATATCTCTTTTACATCCTTAATCCATAAGTATCCCTTAGTGCAACGACCCATTCTATTTTCACTCATTTTTATGGTTGGTTGATTGAATGAGGACACAGTAGCCATTTCATGGTCCCATTCACCCTAAAGTTATATTTTCATTGGTACTTTGGGTTTTTTTTCACATTTTTAAATCAATTCTTGGAAAATTTTTGCTCAATTCATTTTGATCTTAGTTGGCAACTTTCTGTACTTTTACGAAGGACAGAAAGTCCTGTACCTCAGGGACCGATTGCTGGGGTCCTCAGACTTTGATCATTGTCGTAAAGCTGGAGATATCTGATGGACACTTTGTCCTCTCTGCAGATGAAATTCACAGTTCAGTTGCACATTATCTGGTGTCATGTTTGACTCTTCTTTTTTCAAAACCCTCTTTTGCTCAGGCTGGAGTTCAAATATGTGTGTTGTAGACTAGTTAATTGGGATGGAGATCAGTCGACAAGAACATTATGGAGCTGTTATAAAACTGAGGAAGGTTTCCATGTTCCCACTTAAAACATCTCTTCAATATATGCCAAGTCCAGAATAATGTGTGAAGTCTGCTGTTTAGGTAGCAAGGAGGATATAAATGCATATACACCTACTTACAAACTAGAAGCTACTGGAGGGGCTAATGAGAAACTATTAGAATTTTCATTGAAGTATTGAGGATAGAAGACTTACTTTTTTTTACTCTTTGATTTATAGTTGATACACATTAATTATGTATAATGAGTTTGAATATGACAGTTTAATGCATATACACTTTATATTTTGGTCATGTTCACACCCATTGCTCTCTTGTATCCCCTCCTACTTCCGAACAACTTAGTCTGCTCCCTGATGCCCCACTTTCATGTATTTAACTGGCCTTGAGTGATTTTAGGGTTGCTTACAGAGACACTGACGAAGGGTTCTTGACAGGAGCCTGGAGACCTTAGTTGTGTTGACACCACTGAATAAAATGTCCCTCAGCCTTCCAGCAACTTTTCACTGCACTAGGCTTTGAGTCTCTCCCCTTCTCCTTGGCTGGATGTTGGCCAGCCCAAGCTTGTGCAGGTAACCCCAGCCACTGTGGATTCAAGAACAAAGCCCTTTCAGTTTTTATTAGAATCTTAAGAAAAGCGAATCCAATTGGCCAGAGACTAAAGTAAGGACAAAGTAACCATCTATTTATTTCAGGTTCAGTAAACCTTCATGGGAAATCTGCCCTAGATTCTATTTCAGAAACACCCTTTCTAATGATTGCTTTCTGTCTCCAAAATCCAAATGGAGTCTCTATTCTGTGCCCACAAAGCCCTATAAATCTCCCTCTAGATACACATCAGCATAACTCCAAATCCCTGGAGGCTCCCTGACCCCTGACTTCTTCAAGTGGGGGATCCTTGAGGCATATGAGATATGCCTTCCTCTTCCATTGTGGACAATATTCTGGCTTCTGACATGTTGTTTTTGCAAATCTGTGAGTTTGGTGTGTTCTAGCTGGCCTTCTGCCGACTTTCCATTCCTGGGGTGTGGCAGTCTTCGTCATGTTTTCCTGTTCTCATTGCTGTGATGGAGATTACTGGTTTGTTTCATGGTGTTGTAATGTGCCACTCACATTTTGACTAGAGACTATGATGAGTAACACTACCCTGTAGGTTCTTTTACACCCTTTTAGGTTCACACGGGACTTTGTTTCTTTGGGCAGATATCTGGGAGTGGCTTCTGGTCACAGGTGTTCTCAACTGAGGTGGATCCTGGCCAGTTGAATACTTTGAAAGCCAAGGACGCATCTCTACTGAGTTGAGTCTCTGTCACCTACCATCTTACCACAGCACCAGGGCTTGTTGCAATGTAGCCAGTTGCCAATGTCCCCAGTGGCAATTTCTTTTCAGGTTTCACATGCTACAGTGGCCAATCTCTGCCTCTGGGGAATGTCAGAATGCCTGTCTATTTTTAGGTAAAAAAGAGAGAGTAGCTGGTACCATCTGCCCACAGCCTAACTCAGTAGAGCAGATAAATATACTCATTCCCGAGTAGCATTCTCCAAAACTATAAAGGTCTCCTGTTTGTCCTTTCAAACCTGGATTAACTCAGTCATCAGTCACACCTGCTTTCCTGCACAGAGAGCGAGCCGTAAAACATGAAAGTCTTGTTACTCTTTGCTGTCTTCTTCTGCTTTGTCCAAGGAAACTCAGGTAAATGTCTTCTGAGCAGCCCTGGAGAAGGCAGGACCCTTTTTCAGTTTGTAGACAGCACTGAGGTGTGTCCAGGTATAAGCGTCTGGCACACAGAGTTGGACCACTCTGAAGCTCAGGGCTGGACCACTTTCATAATGAAGAGGTTTTTTGTTTGTTTGTTTGTTTGGTGAGAGTTGTCAATTTTACAGCACAAGACATAGAGGCCTCTTTTCTCCAAGACAAATAGAAAGACCTGATTGCAATCTGAGAGTTTATTCAGGACAGAATTACAGCCACACATGTGTTAGAGCGGTAGCTGTGGACAAAGGGTAAGATTACTGCCACGCTGTGAGCAGAGAGGGTATTCACATCTACGGCACTTCCCTAGTTTTTGCATATAGCCTATTATATCCACAAAACCCCAGATGTACCCTTTAAATGAATTTTCAGATGAGAGAAAATGGGTTACCTTAAGAAAGCTAGAGTCCAGATTCTGAAACCTTTGAATTATTGGCTCTTCGGTCAAGGTGGACTACCCCCACATCGCCATGTCCTCTCCAAACCATGGTAGACTTGATGAACACAGTATCATAAATCAGTCCCTGTCTGAAGTCTGGCTATTGCAGGAGACTATTTTTCTAAACATGTCAGGCATACATTATGTTGCTGTTGCTTTTAAACACAGAGTGTGTTTAAAAAGCCTCTTTGAGGAAGCTCCCCCACCCATCCACCCACTCCCAGCCTAGCCTACTGCCCTGGTATTACCCTATACTGGGCCTTCTTAGAAGGGTGAAAGGCCTCTTTTTTTCACCGTCTCTTTCCTACAGTGCTTTCTTTCTGGAGACTCTAGTTGGTTATATTTTTACCTAGAAGGCAATACAAGAGACATTTTAATTTTTCTTTTTAATTGTCGTAAGAGTGAAAAATCTGGCCACAAGCTGAGAGGCCGACCCAGTCCTGATTTTTCTACAACCTGAGACCTTCCTCCTGTTATTCTGTTTTATTAAATGCCATGCTCCCATCCCCACAGTATACTTCTGTCTTCAGGCAGCTGAAGGACTCTGCTGGACCAGGGTCTACAGTGGGCCAGGTGATTCCACACACAGCCTGTCATGCCCTCCTGGAAACAGCATGAGATATAAATGATTGCTATTGAAAGCTAAGGACTAAAAACTCAGTGGCGCTGAGACCAAGCTTTGTTAAGAGTGGAGCAGATTCTTCACTGAGGGCTGGAGTCTCTGTTTATCTCCCTCTGTTGTATCCACAGGGGACATACCACCCGGAATCAGAAACACCGTGTGCCTCATGCAACAGGGCCACTGCAGGCTCTTCATGTGCCGTTCTGGTGAGAGAAAAGGGGATATCTGCTCCGACCCCTGGAACAGATGCTGCGTCCCCTATTCTGTTAAAGACAGAAGATAGAAGACTGAGGTTGGGAGATCTGGAATGTGGGGCGCAAGCTACTGAAGGGTGGAGACTTGGAAATGCCCCAAAGGCTTTGAGTATGTGTGACTGACGGTGCATACTCAATAAACATTTGCTAAATAAATCTATCACCGAGGCAAAGGTCCGATGAAAGGATTTTATGGAAAAAGGTGTTAATTTGCTATTTATCTACTTTGTCTTTTCTCTGTCACAGGTAATGTCTCTTACATACTCAGGAATAGGGTAAGCAGAAACCAAGCTCGGCTGTAAACGCTGTTTGCAAAGCGACAGGAATGACTGACTCACTGGCTGTGTGTCCTCTATGGCGTTCAGCGCATCAAAGCGGGCATTGGCTTCTCTCCTCTTGCTGAGGCCTCCAGGGCTCCTGCTCCATTTCCAGAGCCTTCTCACACTGTCACACCAACACCTGAGTAGAACTTTGTAGCCTTTCAGCATGGTGACCTTGTTGTCTTATAGAGAATATAGTAAAGGTTCAAACACGGCCATTCTGGGGATTTGAGAAAAATGAAAACAAACAAACAAACAAACAAACAATCCAAAAAAAAACTCATGAGGCCAATCAAATTGCTCCAAATCAGAAATCCATAAACAGGACTCTTGAAGTGCCTGTAAGAGAGTTCATTCTGTTACATTTGTCTTTAAATGTTGGTTTGTTAATCTGTATGTGTGTGTTGTGTTTGTGTGTATACAGTATGTTAATGGGTATTATATGTATGGTGTATTTGTGTGTATCCAGTATGTTTATGGGTGTATCTGTATGCTGTGTGTATGGGTGTATATGTATGGTGTATTTGTGTGTGTACAGTGTATTTGTGGATGTGTTTATGTGTATGGTGTCTCTGTGTGTGTGTGTGTGTGTGTGTGGGAGTGAGTGTGTACACCTGCTCATGTCATGTGCACATATGGAGGCAAGAAAATTTGGGGATGGGTTCTCTCCTTCCCTCATGGATGTTAGAGTAGACCCCAGGTCACCAGATCTCTGCAGCCAGTGGTTTCATCGGCTGACCCCACCTCCCAAACCCATTCTGCTATTTTAAAAGAATGTGTTCCTGAACACTTAAAGCTCTGCGGGACCCCTTGTGCGAAATTTCCTAACATTGGGGAGTTTGCTGTTCTTCTCTGCAGGCTGTTCCGCTGTGGGGGCAGGAACCTAAGAATTAATGAAGGGAATTAATGAAGGCGAGGGGTGCAGAGGCTCACTAAGGGAACCGCTGAATCAGAGACCACATGCCAAGCTTTCTCTAGATTAGCAGATAAAAATCCTTTCTTTCCGCGTTTCTGCATACTGATTGAATCTACTTTGCTTACGAACTAGCTGAGCCTCCTTCAGGCTTCCTGCCTGGATTCTCATCCCAAGTGACAAAGAACACTCGACATTCTGGCTCGGCCGTTCTTCAGCCTCTTCTCAGTGTATTCTTTCTTTATTTTTCTAAATATCATTCCTGGAACTGCACAAAAGGACGCCTCCGTCAGACACACCGGCATCTCTTGTTCCCACAGAGAGTAGAACACGTGTGTCCTTGTGAACGCCTGTCTGGGGAGGGCGCTGGCTCCAGGTTCAGCCTCTGCTCTGAGGTTGTGAAACTCCAGCCCACAACAGGAGATTCACTTCTCCAAGCTCAACAGAACTGGTAACAATAAACCGGAAGTGGCAACGGGTGCCGAGATCAGAGCAGGATCCGGAGCCTGGTTCCTCCCTCACAGAGGAGGCCAGTGACGGGCGTTCCTGGTCTTAATACTTCTCAAGTTAGAAGAAGCTGGGCTAGAAAGCTGAGGCCCCAGCACAAGACACTACCAGCTTTCCAGGTCAGAATGACCCTGCCTTTAGTGGCTCTGGGTGGGACTCTCCACAAGTAAAGCGATGAGGAAAAACTCCTCCTTCTCCCTCATTCCACCACACATTCTAAACAGGCAGAAAGAGCAGTTGAGAGCCAGGCCAGACGATTTCATAAATCCATATTATATACTCACACTGTAGAATATATTGCTCACTGCACGGCATGTTTTAAAGTGTGTTTGGTTGCTGTTTATTTTATTTATGTGGACATTTTTTCATGTAGTTCAGGCTGGTCTTGGGCTCCTGATACTCCTGCGTCCACAAACCAAGAGCTGGGGTTCCAGGTGTGCACCACCACACTGGAGTTATTCGGTTCCTACAAGCGTTCTACTGTAAAAGGTGCCTCTGGACTCTGGAGGGATCAGTTTAGACTGCCTAATGAGTGCCAAGGACAGCATTCATTTCCCTTCTCCATACCATATGTTTTCTCATATTATCAAATGGAAGCATTTTGGACCTAAACAGTCCTCCCGGCCCAGTATTACGCTAGGTGCTGGTGGGCCGCGCGTCAATACCAATAATAACCACAAGAGGGCGGGCCGTCACTGCTAATGATGGAAGAAGGGCTTTTTGGTTTTGGTTTTGGTTTTAATTTTTATTTTATTTATTTTCTCCACGGAAGCCGTTCGCTTGGTTAAGGAAAAATCCTCTGGATTTTTGTAGGATTCAGAAATAATTTCATTTCTAGCCTGGATTTCTTAATACTAACTGTAATGTACTTTATCTCTGGTCTTCACAGGTTAGCCATTTACTCTAGGTCACTCTAGGGAACGAGAAGGAATTCAGTTCAGACTGATCCATTGGGATATTTATCAAAGCATCTCCTCGAATATCCTGTTTGAAAGTGGAGTCCAGCCAAAGCTTTAGAAAACAAACCAAGAGTTCATCTGTGTCCCGTGGCTGTGACCAGCAGGGTCCTTCATTTAATACTCAGCAACCAGGGGGCAGGTCCAAGGCAGCAGGTTCTGCGTAGGGTTTGTGGGTTCTTACAGCTTTGGCCAGCAGCAGAGATGTGCTGCACTGATCCCTCCCTGGAGGGATTATACCAGATCTTGAGAACTTCAAAGTGTGCATGAAGTGGAGGTCAGCTGTGGCCTTGACTGTGCTGCCTTCAAGTCCCAACACGTTTTCAACTAAGATTTACCTGCCATGTGCTTGTGCTGGGACCCTGGAAGCAGCCGTAAGGGACGCTGGGAAATGTAAGAGATGTGCGTAGTCCTCTTGACGAGCCTGACAGGGCCCCCTCTATTGACTCTGGAAACAGTCAAGGTGCCTTAGGGGTCTGGGGCCTTAGGATACCCTAGGGAGTAGAGCTATCAATCAGGCTTGATGCAAGAAAGCATTGCCAAATCCTCAGAGTCTGCACGGCTGTTTAGGTAACCTGTAGGGGACTCTGGCTTCCTCTATGGCGATGGCACAGTCAGTCGCAGGGCCGGCTGTTCCCTCTCATGCATGCTCAAGGGTGGCGTTCGCAGTTACCCACTCCAGGTTCCCCTCCCAAGTCACTGCTGAGCATGGTCATGGTCGGTTACTCTGTCTCTTTGTTCCTTGTGCCTTCTAGGCAACCCTGTTATAGGACTCAGCTTTCTGCCCCCAAAATCTGTTTCCAGGAATGTTATTCTCACTAGATTTTGAATTTAAAGGCCCGGTGGATATATAAAGGGTCTGGCCGTTATAAACACTAGCAGTTTACACTTTTACTAACTAAAGACAAATACACTTGAATTCTTGAACTAATTAATCCAAGCCTGAACACAGGTCTCCTTCAAAGCTCGGCTCCTCTGATGGTTCACCTAGAGTCTGCTGTGTGTGAAGTCGCATCCTTGGCAGGGGTTCTCAGCCTTCCTAACGCTGTGGCCCTTTAATACAGTTCTTTATGTTGTGGTGACCCCCAGCCATAAAAATTATCTTCATTGCTACTTCATAACTGTAATTTTGCTAGTTAGAAATTGTAATTGATTTGTGACCTCCATGTTGAGAATCACTGCCTCAGAGGATCACAAAGACACGAAGGGTGGTCCCCTAGTGTCCCCGGGGGTGACTTGCTATTTCTTTCCACCCATTACCCTGCTATAGCGGGAGCGATTATAGTATTAGCCCCACCAGACACCTTTCTAAGCCGAACTCTACCTCCTGGTGTTGAAACATAGTCATCCAATACAAATCTCGTGGAGCCAGATGAGACACATATTTATAAAAGAAATGGTCAAAACATTCCCCCCTGGGATCCAGAAGATAACTTTATCAGCAGAATCACAACATGTGAAAACATCAAGTTTATTTATTTATTTGTTTATTTTTGGAGCTGTCTTCAGAGTCCTTCCACATAACAGGCCAACACAAAGTCTTCTCCTGCCTAGACTCTGGTTTAGCAAGACCACACAAGTCCTCTTCCAAAGGAATCCAAGGCTCTAGAAGCTAGGAGGTCTACCACAGTCCTCTGCCATTTTCTCCCCTCCAAGGAAAAGCAGATCTTTGTCAGCCCACAGACACTGAATGCATCTCTAAGTTCCTGAGTCATCGGGGTGGCTGGAGGCCAGGTGAACCTGCCAGGTTCCCAAGCTTCCTGGGAGACGCCCAGTGTGTGTGAGCTCACAATAGACTATAGGTTGCTCTGCTGGTGACTCCGTTGGAAGCTGTCATGTGTCCTGCCCACAAGGAAATGTGCTTCCTTCAGCTGAGTCTGAGAATTCACAGGGCACTCTTCCCATGAGCAGAGCAGCCAGGGCTGGTGGTTTCTGTATGACCCACGGGGAGCAAAGAGCATCAGTGTGGCCGGACCCAGCACAATGCAAAACTCAGATGAGGTCTTCCCAGCCAGGTACAGATGAATTCTGGTAAGGAATGCCCCAAAGACCTGGTAGCATTCCAAAGTCCACCCAGCTTCCCCCCATATCTGCTGTTTGTCACTATGACAAAACACTGAGGGCAAGTAACTTCTGTCCATTTGTTATTATTTAGCATATGGAGTACTACTACGACCTTTCAGACATAGTCTTTTAGAGAGTCTCTTCCCCTCTTCTCGCTCATCCTTGCTGCCCTGATTCCTCCATGTAACCTTCCTCCCATTGTCTTCTCCTCTGAGCACCTCATCCTTCCTCTTCTACTAGTTTTACTCTCTCTGGCCTCTTTTCTAGTTTTAACCACTAGAGGAAAACACGAGGGAGGAGTAAGTCTAGGAGAATCAGCCTTTGAAGAGGGAGGGGTTATCTAGGCTCAGACATTTGGAGCTGAGGCTTTGCTATTTTTGGTCCTACAGAGATGTAAGACAGCAAGGAACATAGGAAGCAAAGGCAGGGGGAGAGGACAGGACAGGGATTAGAAAGAGGAGGAGGGTGAGGAAGAAGGTGAGGAGGAGGGAGGAATATGAAGAGGTAAGGGTGAGGAGAAGGAAGAGGAGGAATATGAAGAGGAGGAAGAGTGTGAGGTGGAGGAGGAGGAAGGGGAGGAGGAGGGGAAAAGAAAAGTGATGAGAACAGCCAGTCTCCTCAGAGGCATGGCCCTTATACTAAGATCCTCTCACAAGCCTCACTATCCCAAAGGGTCTACTATCTCCCAACAGTACCGTACTGGCCCTGAACCTTGATCACCTTCCAGCTCTGGGGATGGGAAGCATTAGTCACTCATGGCTTATCTAAGCCCTTTCTGCTCCAGTTTCTGTGCTAAGCACTTCCCACAATCTTCCTCAGCTCACAGAGTGGCGTGAACATGTCTTCGATGCACACAGGATACCTAAGTTTCAGACACGTGAAGTCCCTTACCCACAGTGGCAGAGCTTCTCTGTGAGCAAGCTCAGTTCTGATCTGTCAAGGAGTCTGCAGAGACTTTTAGTGTGATTATATTAAAGCATATGTTGAAACCAATTTAGCACACCTCATATTTTTAACAACCAGACTGCAACTCACTCGTTTTATATTGTCTATTGTCTTCATCTTACACTGACTGAGCCAGGTAGGTGCAACATGTGACAAGGAAGTCTAAAACTTTTAGGTCTTTGCAGGAAAAAAAAGCCATAACTCGAGATACGTGACTCATAACTGGACATGCTGGTTGTCAGTAGATATAGTTAAGTTGGTAGATTACCTAAGGTTTCTGTATGGTTAAGGGCAGAATCCCAGTTTGATTCTCACCACTACTGGAGAGAATGCATTTGTCTAAATCAACCCACAACCCACACACACACACACACACACACACACACACCAACACACACACATGAAGGAAAGAAGGAAAGAAAAAAAAAGAATGAAGGAAGGAAGGGAGAATGAAGGAAGAAGGGAAGGAAGAAAGAAAGGAAGAAAGGCATATAGCT
This sequence comes from Mus spretus, assembly GCA_921997135.2. Taxonomy (NCBI): domain Eukaryota; kingdom Metazoa; phylum Chordata; class Mammalia; order Rodentia; family Muridae; genus Mus; species Mus spretus. The sequence goes on from OW971687.1 coordinate 16,315,223, forward strand.
ATGACCCTTTGGAAGTCAATGGTGGGCTTCGATAGATGGCCCCTTATGGCATATTTTCTCATTTCATAAAACATAGGGCTTGTGGTGTCTGTGTATTCTTTCTCTCCAGAGATTTCTTAATAGATGGTGACTGTGAGAATCACATGTGTTTTGGGGCACATTAGCAGAAGACTGTGAACTGTGAATTCTGTTTCATAGATGTGCCTGACTCTGAAGACAAATGAGTCAGCCATAGATCCCAGGGACAGGAAGATGGGTGCCTCAGTCAGGAAAGCAGTTCATGACTGGCAGGTAATGACTCTGTAAAATGGGACCAACCTGTCGTCCCCCTTTGGTGGGTGTCTGTGAACGGCCTTTGGTATTTCTGCCAGATTTTGAGTGTTTCTAGATTTGCAAGGCTGGAAATGAACCTGGAAAGCCACCTCAAACTGCTTTAGAGTAAGAGCCAAGGAACTCTTGCCCTATCTTGGAAGACAAGAAGGAAACAGACAGGACTCAAGGTGGCCCAGGAACACTGGAAATTTTCTCCTATTATTGCCTGGCAGGAGGAGTGGTTGGCAAGTGATTTTAACCCAAATTCCCCACACTCACACAAGCAGCCATCTTACCCTGATATGTGAACTTCCAAAGAGGGCTTGAGCCAATTACTTGAAAGTCTCTATTTAACAACACAGAGGAACTGAAGCACAGACCTTCTGGCATATGCCTGCTACAGGAGTGGAGCCAATGGGAAACAGGCAAGAAGGACATACTCCCTTGTCTCTCTCACATCTTGGGAATCTCTAAGAATCCATTTTGATAGTTATACCTAAGTTCCCCAACATGGTCTCTGAAACTCCTCATGTCAAATCCTAAATTCAGTTTTATTCAGTTCTTTAATCAGCACAACAATTTCAGATTTCTTAACCTTCTATACCATTTCTTTCCCAGATTTTGTGCTTCTGTTTCCCATGCCCAGTGTATGTTTGAACTTTATAATGTATTGGCCAGACACCCTCTTTAACCTCCTTTCTCAGTGGTAGCACATACCACAAGTAGCTATCTGCCACTTTGGACCAGCTGCCACATGTCCAGAAACCCAGAGTTGGACCATTCTTTCTTACATCCTGAACTGGTATTTTACTTTTGGACAGAAGAAAGGGAAGGAGAGAAGGGCATGGAAGAAAGGAAGGAGGAGAGGGGAAGGGAGAGGAAGGGAGGGAAGGAAGGGAGGAAGAAAAGAAGAAACAATGGGAGTTATGCATACACACACACACACACACAGACACACACACAGACACACAGACACACACACACACACACACACACACACACACACACACACACACACACACAAAACAGACTGGCATCCAGATAGATAAGACCCTTCAAACTGTGGGAACAGTCACCAAGCACTGGTTGTTCTTCCTGTGTTCTTGTTGGCTCATTCCCCAGCAGTTGGATGAAGGAACCTAAGGAAGAAGTAATGAATGCCAGACCATGTGGCAGGGCAGCCAGTGAGAGAGGTACAGTTAAGGAGGAAACACTCGTAGTCTCTGGATGGTGGACCAGGGTACAGGTTACTATGGAAGTTCTCGAAGGAAACATTTCTGAGTCATCGTGTTCCTCTATAGAGGGAGTGTCTCTCCTTCCCACTCCTTTCACACGTGTGCCACCACTTATGGCAAGGAAGGCACTGTGGATGGTAGCAACCTGGCTGCAGATAAGCACTGTCAGACAGTACAGACCCGGGCCTTTCCCAGTGGATGGAAGGCATTGATGAGTCAACCCAGGGCTTCCTGAATCCACATTTGTCAAACCAGTTGGAAGCTGTGAGAGTCACCATGAGCCCCTCAGTTGACTGCACTGTAATGCTTGAGGCTGGGTGTGGTGAACGTCACAGGTGAGCATAAACATAGGAACCAGAAAGTGCCTCGTTTCACTGCCTCCCTCCCTGTGGTGTCACGGGGAGGAGGCTGGAAGGATGCAGGCTCTTCCTGCCACGTACAAGGCAAGGCTTGTTTGTCCACTGCTCACATGTCCTCACCGTTCAGGAATCAAATTCCTCTAATGCTATGATGCTCATCCCATCTTTGGAGCTCTGAAATTATTATTATACCCAGTTCCCTTTACTGGGATCTGACCTATGCAAGTGCTTTCGCTCACTTGACTATTTTATCAAGATTCTGGAAAGGCACCTCTTTTATATCTCGAGGTGACCAACACCACCTACGCTGTGGAATCCTAGTTCCTCCTTAGCAGCTCGTGAGTATCCCACAGCACTGCTGTTCTGTGGCTCACAGGAAGTTGATGGTGTCAACAGCTTCAGCAACAGCTCACTGTGGACAGTTGTAATCATCTCTCTTTGCCTCAGGTCCTCACACTCCCTAACACACCTGCCCTGGACATGTCAGATACGAGCAGAAATATCGCCAGTCTTTGCTTAGAGATGGTAAAAAGCTGAAGCCAAGCATGTATACAACTTCTTTTGATTCTAAAATAAAATACTCCTGCCTGAGCCTTCTAAAAAGCTGGTTTTCCAAGTGCTGTATGATGTGTTCCAGGCTCAGTCTCTTGCCCAAAGCTATTCATTCTCCTGCTCCATCCATTTTCTTTCTCCCATTTACTCTCGGAAATTCCATTCCTGACTCTATTCAGGAATGACTATCTGAAGACTCTTTTAAATCACTAGACTGTGTCACTCATCATGAGGAGCAGCAGGACAGCTGTGTGTGTATAGTGATGTCTGCACCAGGGAGGATGAACGATGATGGAACTGGGATCTCAATGGCACTCTGTCTAGGATAGCATTGGTCCAATACCTTGGGCTCCCTCCTGTGTGCTTTCTAGCACGAGTGTGGATAAGCTCATCTCTTTTTTATCACAATTCTGCTGGGCAGAGTGCATCGCTCTTTAGGATGGGCATCTGCCTTTCAGGATAGTACATCCATAAAGAGGATGACAAGGGGAATGACGTCCTCATTGCTAAACCATTCCTCCTTTCCCAGAGCCTGGGAGATGCATTTGGTGTCTTCCACATTCCACCTTATAATGTGTGGGGACATTTAAGACACACGGTTTGTTCTCCCTTTGTATTGGAGGTGGTGATATTGATTCTTGCAGTTAGGAGCCAATGAAATGGTTGCGTCTCCCTTAGGAAAGTGAACAAAGGAGGTTCAGACATTCAGAAAACAGGAAATAAAATGTAGGACATAAGACAATCTAACACCTTACTTAATGTAACTAAATTGAAATAAAATATGTAGAGAGATAATGTATAGAAATAAAAACATGTGTGAAGAAAAAAGCTTCTCCCTTTGGGTAAAGCCTGTCTCTTGATGATAAGGGGAGCTCTGCAGCATCCCCGTGCTACTGCTGATGTGAAAAATTGGCAGAGCTTGAGAGGGATGCCAGATTATTGGTTTCCATCCCACAGCCTTCTTCTTAAAAGGCAGACCCCAGTACATTTTGGAGAAAATCTAAAACATGGTTTTGACTGCTGGCATGTCTGATGGCATGCGTAACCCATAATTCTGACATATAGAAGATATGTAGCACTGACATTGGTTGATTACAGGCATGTGCCACTCTCCCTAGCTTATATGTAGCTGCTGGGAATTGAACTCTTGGTCAGTGAAGTTCTAGTGAGGCCGGCCCCTGATTGAAGAAACAGGATATATAGCATGGATATCAGGCGGCAAGGATACTGAAACCATCATGGAAACTGTGTGCCAGACCCATTTTCTCCTGAATGTACACTGGAGTTCAGCAAGCTACAGCCTAGCAGTTAAATCTAGATGCTGCCTGTTTATGTAGATAGTGTTTTATTAGGATAGAGTCATAAGGATTTTCTTCTTGTTTCTGATACACTTTGCATTATACCTGTAAAGTTGAGTAGTTGCGATAGAAGTTGTGTGGCCAGGAAAACCTAAAAGCCTGTCTAACCTTGATTGAGAAGACTTGTTGATTCCTAATGGATGAAATTGAACAACTGTGAAGAATACAGACGAGAGGCCATCTCATGGTTGAGACACCATGAGTAGATTTCTCTTCAGTGCCACAGCCTGCACTTCCATAAGAGGTTAGCTGTAAATTCTGAAAACCAGAATTGCTCTGTGATCTATTGAATATTTGAGGCATGTCTTCAGGTCCTCAATCACTTTCAATCATATTCCACAACTCACAGTCACTGGTCTTTCCATTAAGAAAATGAACTTCTGGATGGGTGTAAAAACAGAAGGGGAGCTCAAGTAGTAAAGGTGGATTTTAGATTCATCTGTCTTGGCCTCCAAGTTTGAGCTCAAAACTTTAGTGTCATTCTTCTTACAATGCAGATTATAATACTATCTTCACATCATTTGGGCCATGCCTTTAAATTCAAATTAAAAAGAAAGTTTCAGCTACTATAGTGTTGGGTATATAGTCACAGCTCTGTTGGGTACCAGTCATCATAAACAGTCAATGTGTTTCCCTTGACCGTTGCACAATTAGCTAATAATTCATTTAAATAACCAGTTCTAATTACATGATTATGTCAGACACCCTATTAAAAAATAACCCCTGGGGATATGAATAGGAAAACAATAAGTTAATTTATCTCTATTTGCAGATGATATACCATATATTATACTTAAGAGATTCTAAAATTTTCATCAGAAAACTTCTAGAAACAACCAACAATTTCAGCAAAATAGTAGGGTATAAAATCAACTTACAAAAATCAGTAGGCTTTGTATAGACCACTAACAAACACACTGAGAAAGAGATTATGGGCATACCCCCATTTATAGTAGCATCAAAGCTGAGCAACCAGTTAGCTTATGCTATCTATATAGTAGCATCAAAGACAATAAAATATCTGGGAATAAATCTAACCATGGAGGTGAAAGACCTACATTAAAAACTTCAAATCTTCGAAAAAGAGATTGAGAAAAACACTAGAAAGCAGAAACTATCTCATAGTCATGGATTAGTAGAATTTATATTGTGAAAATGACCACCCTACCAAAGGAAAGTTACAGATTCACTGCAATGCCAATCAAAATACCCAAGAGCATCACCTTAAAATTCATGTAGAACCAGAAAATATTCTGGATAACCAAATAAACACTAAGCAAAACAAACAAACAAACAAACAAAAAAACCACCACCAACAACAAAAAAAAACAAACCAAAACAAACAAACAAACAAACAAAAAAACCAAAAAACCCAAAAAGCAAACAAAACAAAAAACCCTGAAGAAAGTGCTATTCTAGACTTCAATATATATCATAGAGTTATATTAATAAAAAAGAATATGGTATGGCATAAGACATTCATGTAGACTAATGGAATTAAATAGGATACCCAAACATGAGTACTTGTAACTACAAACAAGAGACATTTGATGAAGAGGCAAAAAACAAAAAAACAAACAAAAAAACAAACAAAAAACATAAACCCAAAACCAAAACCAAAAAAAAAAAAAAAAAAAAAAAACAAAAACCCAAAAACCCAAACCAAACAAAACAAAAATCAAAACATATGCTAGAAAAAGATAGCATATTTAATTAATGGTGCCGGAGAAACTGGATGACTACATGCAGAAGAATAAAATTAGACCCATATCTACCTGAAGAAGTTAGATCCAATTACATCAAAGACCTCAATTTGAAACTTGAAACACAAAATTGTTAGAAGAAAACAAAGATAGTTCCCCATAAGATATAGATGTAGGAAAAGATTTTCTGAATAAGATTCCATTAACCAAGGAATTAGTCAATAGTTGACATCCCAGCCATCATAAACTAAAAGCTTCTGTACAGCTAAGGAAACAGTAAAGTGAAGAAGAAACTCAAAGAATGGGAAAGAATCTTTGCCAGCTATATATCCGCTGGAGGATTTATATGTAGAATATACAAACAACAACAACAACAACAACAACAAAATAACAAAAGTCAAGGAAACAATGACCCAATTTTAAAAATTGAGCCATGGATCTAAACAGAGAGTTCTAAATAGAAGAAATAAAATTTGCTAAAAATTACATTTAAAAAGTGTTCATCAGACATCCAGACACCTTCCCAGCCAGAGGATAGATGTCTGCATGGCCCGGGAGGGCTTTGCCTCAGCATCGGATGGAGCCAGCTTGGAGCCAGCTTGGACCCAGGACTCCGCCAAAAGTAGTCTGCACAGGTGAGAGCATGAAACAAAGAAGCTAACAGCTTCTGTGACAGGCCAAAGCAACACAGCTTCTGGGACAGGTCCTGTTTTGTGCCTTCATCTTTGGGCAGGCGGGAGGTCCTTCCCTGTGAGAGGAGAGCTTGCCTGCAGAGAGTGCTCTGATCACTAAAACTCAGAGGAGAGAGCTAGTCTCCCAGGTCTGCTGATAGAGGTTAACAGAATCGCGAGAGGAACAATCTCTAACCAGAGACAATTATAACAACTAACTCCAGAGATTACCAGATGACAAAAGGTAAACATAAGAATCTTACTAACAGAAACGAAGACCACTCACCATCATCAGAACCCAGCACTCCCACTTCACCCAGTCCAGGGCACCCCAACACACCCGAAAAGCTAGACCTGGATTTAAAAGCATATCTCATGATGATGGTAGAAGACATCAAGAAGGACTTTAAGAACTCACTTAAAGAAATACAGGAGAACACTGCTAAACAGGTGGAAGACATTAAAAGGAAAGCACAAAAATCCCTTAAAGAATTGCAGGAAAACACAACCAAACAGGTGATGGAATTGAATAAAACCATCCATGACCTAAAAAGGGAAGTAGACACAATAAAGAAAATCCAAAGTGAGGCAACACTGGAGATAGAAACCCTAGGAAAGAAATCTGGAACCATAGATGCGAGCATCAGCAACAGAATACAAGAGATGGAAGAGAGAATCTCAGGTGCAGAAGTATCCATAGAGAACATCAGCACAACAACCAAAGAAAATGGAAAATGCAAAAAGATCCTAACTCAAAACATCTAGGAAATCCAGGACACAATGAGAAGACCAAACCTACAGATAATAGGAGTAGATGAGAATGAAGATTTTCAACTCAAAGGACCGGCAAATATCTTCAACAAAATTATAGAAGAAAACTTCTCAAACTTAAAGAAAGAGATGCCCATGAACATACAAAGAAGCCTACAGAACTCCAAATAGACTGGACCAGAAAAGAAATTCCTCCCAACACATAATGATCAGAACAACAAATGCACTAAATAAAGATAGAATATAAAAAGCAGTAAGGGAAAAAGGTCAAGTAACATATAAAGTCAAGCCAATCAGAATTACACCAGATTTTTCACCAGAGACTATGAAAACCAGAAAATCCCGGACAGATGTTATACAGACACCAAGAGAACACAAATGCCAGCTCAGGCTACTATACTGAGCCAAATATTCAATTACCATAGATGGAGAAACCAAAGTATTCCAGAACAAAATCAAATTCACACATTATCTTTCCAAGAATCCAGCCCTTCAAAGGATAATAGCAGAAAAAAAATACAAGGATGGAAACCACTTCCTAGAAAAAGCAAGAAAGTAATCCTTCAACAAATCTAAAAGAAGACAGCCACAAGAACAGAATGCCAACTAAAACAACAAATATAATAGAAAGTAACAATTACTTTTCCTTACTAGCTCTTAATATCAATGGACTCAATTACCCAATAAAAAGACATAGACTAACAAAATGGCTACAAGACCAGGACCCAACATTTTGCTGCTTACAGGAAACCCATCTCAGGGAAAAAGACAGACACTACCTCAGAAAGAAAGGCTGGAAGACCATTTTCCAAGCAAATGGTCTAAAGAAACAACCTGGAGTAGATATTCTAATATCGAATAAAATCGACTTCCAACCCAAAGTTATCAAAAAAGATAAGGAGGGACACTTCATACTCATCAAAGGCAAAATCTTCCAATAGGAACTCTCAATTCTGAATATCTATGCTTCCAAATGCAAGGGCAGCCACATTCATTAAAGAAACTTTAGTGAAGCTCAAAGCACACATTGCAGCTCACACAATAATTGTGGGAGACTTCAACACACCACTTTCACCAATGGACAGATCATGGAAACAGAAACTAAACAAGGACACAGTTAAACTAACAGAAGTTATATCTACAGAACATTTTATCCTAAAACAAAAGGATATACCTTTTTCTCAGCACCTCATGGTACCTTCTCCAAAATTGACCACATAATCGGTCACAAAACAAGCCTCAACATATACCAAAATATTGAAATTGTCACATGCATCCTATCAGATCACCATGCACTAAGACTGATCTTCAATAACAAAATAAATAATAGAAAGCCAACATTCACTTGGAAACTCAATGATACCTTGGTCAAGGAAGGAATAAAGAAAGAAATTAAGGACATTTTGGAGTTTAATGAAAATGAAGCCACAACATATCTAAACTTATGGGACACAATGAAAGCATTTCTAAGAGGAAAACTCATAGCTCTGAGTGTCTCCAAAAAGAAACTAGAGAGAGCACACATTAGCAGTTTGAAAACACATCTAAAAGCTCTAGAACAAAAAGAAGCAAATTCACCCAAGAGGAGTAGATGGCAGGAAACAATCAAACTCAGGGTCGAAATCAACCAAGTGGAAACAAGAAGAACTATTCAAAGAATCAACCAAACAAGGAGCTGGTTCTTTGAGAAAATCAACAAGATAGATAAACCCTTACCCAGACTCACTAGAGGGCACAGAGAAAGCATCCTAATTAACAAAATCAGAAATGAAAAGGGAGACATAACAACAGATCCTGAAGAAATCCAAAACACCATCAGATCCTTCTACAAAAGGCTATACTCAACAAAACTGGAGAACCTGGATGAAATGGACAAGTTTCTAGACATATACCAGGTACCAAAGTTAAATCAAGATCAGGTTAATGATTTAAACAGTCCCATATCCCCTAAAGAAATAGAAGCAGTCATTGATAGTCTCCCAGGCAAAAAAAAAAAAAAAAAAAAAAAAAAAAAAGCCCAGGACCAGATGGGTTTAGTGCAGAGTTCTATCAGACCTTCAAAGATCTAATCCCAGTTCTTCACAAACTATTCCACAAAATAGAAACAGAAGGTACTCTACCCAACTCATTCTATGAAGTCACAATTACTCTGATACCTAAACCACCAAAAGACCCAACAAAGATAGAGAACTTCAGACCAATTTCCCTTATGAATATCGATGCAAAAATCCTCAATAAAGTTCTTGCTAACTGAATCCAAGAACACAACAAAACAATCATCCATCCTGACCGTGTAGGTTTCATCCTAGGGATGCAGGGATGGTTTAATATATGGAAATCCATCAATGTAATCCAGTATATAAACAAACTCAAAGACAAAAACCACATGATCACCTCGTTAGATGCAGAGAAAGCATTTGACAAAATCCAACACCCCTTAGTGAGAAAAGTCTTGGAAAGATCAGGAATTCAAGGCCCATACCTAAATATGATAAAAGCAATCTACAGCAAACCAGTAGCCAACATCAATGTAAATGGTGAGAAGCTGGAAGCAATTCCACTAAAATCAGGGACTAGACAAGGCTGCCCACTCTCTCCTTACCTATTCAACATTGTACTTGAAGTCCTAGCCAGAGCAATTCGACAACAAAAAGAGATCAACAGGATACAAATTGGAAAAGAGGAAGTCAAAATATCACTTTTTGCATATGATATGATAGTATATATAAGTGACCCTAAAAATTCCACCAGAGAACTCCTAAGCCTGATAAACAGCTTCAATGAAGTAGTTGGATATAAAATTAACTCAAACAAGTCAATGGCCTTTCTGTACAAAAAAGGATAAACAGGCTGAGAAAGAAATTAGGGAAACAACACCCTTCTCAATAGTCACATAATATAAATACCTTGGCGTGACTCTAAGGAAGTGAAAGATCTGTATGATAAAAACTTCAAGTCTCTGAAGAAAGAAATTAAAGAAGATGTCAGAAGATGGAAAAATCTCCCATGCTCATGGATTGGCAGGATCCATATAGTAAAAATGGCTATCTTGATAAAACAATCTACAGATTCAATGCAATCACCATCAAAATTCCAACTCAATTCTTCAACGAATTAGAAAGGGCAATTGGCAGATTCATCTGGATTAACAAAAAACCTAGGATAGCAAAAACTCTTCTCAAGGATAAAAGAACCTCTGGTGGAATCACCATGCCTGACCTAAAGCTGTACTACAGAACAATTGTGATTAAAAACTGCATGGTACTGCTATAGCGACAGACAAGTAGACCAATGGAATAGAATTGAAGACCCAGAAATGAACCCACACACCTATGTTCACTCGATCTTTGACAAGGGAGCTAAAACCATCCAGTGGAAAAAAGACAGCACTTTCAACAAATGGTGCTGACACAACTGGTGGTTATCATGTAGAAGAATGAGAATTGATCCATTCCTATCTCCTTGTACTAAGGTCAAATCTAAGTGGCTTAAGGAACTCCACATAAAACCAGAGACACTGAAACTGATAGAGAAGAAAGTAGGGAAAAGCCTCGAAGATATGGGTACAGGGGAAACATTCCTGAATAGAACAGCAATGGCTTGTGCTGTAAGATGGAGAATCGACAAATGGGACCTTATAAAGTTACAAAGCTTCTGCAAGGCAAAAGACACCCTCAATAAGACAAAAAGACTATCACAGATTGGGAAAGGATCTTTACCAATCCTAAATCAGGGGATTAATATCATATATATATATATATATATACATATATATATATAAAGAACTCCAGAAAATCAAACAACTCCATTAAAAAATGGGGCTCAGAGCTAAACAAAGAATTCTCACCTGAGGAATACCGAATGGCAGAGAAGCACCTGAAAAAATGTTCAACATCCTTAATCATCATGGAAATGCAAATCAAAACAACCCTGAGATTCCACCTCACACCATTCAGAATGGCTAAGAAAAAATTCAGGTGACAGCAGATGCTGGCGAGGATGTTGAGAAAGAGGAACACTCCTCCATTGTTGGTGGGATTGCAAGCTTGTACAACCACTCTGGAAATCAGTCTGGTGGTTCCTCAGAAAATTGGACATAGTACTACCGGAGGATCCAGCAATACCTCTCCTGGGCATATATCCAGAAGATGTTCCAACCAGTAAGCAGGATACATGCTCCACTATTTTCATAACAGCCTTATTTATAATAAGCATAAGCTGGAAAAAATCCAGATGCCCCTCAACAGAGGAATGGATACAGAAAATGTGGTACATTTACACAATGGAGTACTACTCAGCTATTAAAAAGAATGAATTTATGAAATTCCTAGGCAAATGGGTGCACCTGGAGGGCTTCATCCTGAGTGAGGTAACACATTCACAAAGGAACTCACACAATATGTACTCACTGATAAGTGGATATTAGCCCAGAAACTTAGGATACCCAAGATATAAGATACAATTTGCTAAAGGCTTGAAACACAAGAACAACAATATGAACTAACCAGTACCCCCCCCCCCCCCGGAGCTCATGTCTCTAGCTGCATATGAATCAGAAGATGGCCTAGTAGGCCATCAGTGGAAAGAGAGACCCATTGCTCGTGCAAACTTTATATGCCTCAGTACAGGGGAACAACAGGGCCAAGAACTTGGAGTAGGTGGGTGGGGGAGTGGGTGGGGGACTTTTAGGATAACATTGGAAATGTAAATGAAATAAATACCCAATAAAAAAAGAACATAAATAAAGTGTTCATCATCCTTAGTGTGATAGTTTGAATAAGATGCTAGCCTGTCCATAGACTCATTATTTGTAAATAATTGGTCCCTAGTTGGTGGAAGTGTTTGGGAATAATTAGAAGATATGGCCTTGTTGGAGGAGGTTTGCAATTGGGGGTAGGCTTTGGAGTTTCATATCCCGTCCATCCTCAGACAGCTATCCCTTCTTCCCCAACCACACCTCATGTTTGCGGGTCACGTGTGAGCTCACAGCTACTGCTCCAGTGTCATGCCAGCTTGGCTGTTGACATGTGGCTCCTCATGATGATCATTCTCTGAAACTGCAAGCCCAATAAACTTTTTCTTCTAAAAGTTACTTAGTAACTAGGAAAATTCAAAACAAAATAACTTTTTAAGAATCCAGTCATAATGGCCAAGGGCAACTAACAATGAATGCTGGGGCATATGGGAAAAGGAGATCCCTCCTTGACTATTGGTGGGAATGCACATTGGCATAGCCACTTTGGAAACCAGTGTAGAGAATCCTCAAATAACTAAAACTAAATCAACCGTATGACCCAGGTATACTAACCCTTGACATATGCCAAAATGGTGTGAAATCCTACTCCACAAATATTTTCTCAGGCATATTTGTTGCTGCTCTATTCTCAATAGCTAGGAAATGGAAACAGATTAATGGATAATGAAAATATGCACGATTCAGCTGCAAAGGAAAATAAAATTATAAATTTTGCAGGTAAATAGATGGACCAGAAAAAATTGACATTGAAAAACTCAGTTCCAGAAAGACAAATACCATATGTTTCCTCTCATCGGTAGTTTCTAACTCTAAATTCTTGGATGTAAATGTCTTTGCTAGGCTTTCTATTACTGTAGTGAAGCACCATGACCAAAGCACAACTTAGGGGAGGAAAGGGTTTATTCAGATTATACTTCTATATCACAGTTCATCATCAAAGGAAGTCAGGACAGGAATTTAAGCAGGGCAGAAACCTGGAGCCAGGAGCAGATGCAGAGGCTATGGAGGAGTGTTACTTACTGACTTGTTCCTCATGGTTTGTTCAGTCTGTTTTCTTATAGAATCTAGAGTCATCAGCCAGGATGGCCCCACCCATAATGGGATGGGAGCCTTTTTATAATTTACTAATTAAGAGAATGCTCTACAAGCTCAACTACAGCCTACTATTGTGGAGTTATTTTTCTCAATTGAGGGTCTCTCCTCTCATGAGTCTTGCTTGTGTCAAGTTTATAGAACACTAGCCAGTACAGTGCATAGACAACATGGAGTAACCATAGAAACTAGAAAAGCATAAAGCTACTTTAGGGGGAGAGGATTTGGGAGACGGATAGCAGAATATGTTTTAGGTTGATAATATGGAAAATGGGATAACATGAATAGGACTCCATTTTGGAGAGGCAGAAAGGAGACAAATATATAAGAAGAAGGAAGCATGAATGACTAACATACACTGGATTATTTGATAAATCCACAAGGAGTTGCATCATTTAATATTTACCTAAAATCATACTATATGTAAGCCACTTACTTAGGCTGACAATGTTCCCTGTAAAGCTATAAACTATAAACCCCAGGCATGAGAAACCTACTTTCAAATGGTTGGTGGGGGAAGTCCAAGTGATTCCCAAAACACCTTGGTTGAAGGCCTATTGCTGAAGACACTACCTGCACTTAGGCCACAGGAGGAGCTGGAATGATTCATGCTGGCTCTGAGCCATAGGTCTCTCTTTTATGGTCGATCTTCTATGGTTCCAGAAAATACTGTGCAAGCTGCCAAGAGAGAGAAGCAATTATCCAGTTGCAACATCTACGAACCATGAAAATTACCAGTATGACAAGATAATAAGTGCACTCACATGGAATCAACAACCAACAGGTGTCTGCTGGATTTTAAGGTCTGCTTACTAGCAAGGGATCATGCCTGGTCCTGGAAACCTAGCAAGCTTTGCAGGTCTAATGGGGGTCACAGACCTTAGAAAAGAACATACCACTGTCACTTGCTAGACCAGCAAAATTCCATACTACAATCTAAATCTCATTCTCATGCCCATAGATTAGTGCAGCAACCACCCTAACCAATGAAGTCTCTCAAACAAATGAAGAGTATCACAGAAGAGATGTCAGTATGATTGTAAGACTCAGAACACCAGGAAGTCTGCTATGAAATAGCCTTTCTTAGAAATGGCTGCATAAACTAGACCAGACCAATGGCAATATCAATAGACATTTTAACACAGAAGGGAGAAATTCTCTTGGGGTCCTTCCACTAGACAAAACTACAGGCAACTAATGATTGTTAGGAGAGAAGAATTAACCTCTCTGAGAGATGTACCCTTTATGAGTTAATTAAAAAGCAGAACAGTCAACCTTGAAACTATATACACACCACCAACAAAAACAGATTCAGAGAATTGCGTTTATGTATATTTGTGAACACACATACAGAAACACACATATATGTATAATACATAATAATAGCAATAATCAAATAAAAAGAGGCTGTCAACCTGAAAGTGGAATTCAAGGGAAGGTAGCTTGGAGAAGCTAGAGGTAGGAAAGTCAAGGGGAAAGTTATATAATTCTATTCCTATTAAAACATATTAAAAATAAATAATTTAAATAAAAATAATCTCAGGGCTCCCACCTTTTGGATACATGATTTTCTAGATCTCAGACCTCAGCCTATTAATGAGTTGAATTCAAGATCATTTCATAAGAAACATTTCTGCCTTTAAATCTCCTGACTTCTTGAGAATTCACACACACACACACACACACACACACACACACACACACACACACACACACACACACACACACAAATCTCCTGCCTTCTTTCGGTGGATGAGTAGGCTGTTGGCAAAAATTGCTTCATGGTGAGGTCTCTCTGGGGCTGTGCTGTGAAATGCAGCTGGATGACCTGATGAGAGAGAGCAAACCAAAAAGTACCACTGTGTATTCGTCCCCCCTGGGCCTGATCCGATCCCTGGTAGATGTATAGAAGAACGTCCTATGGTCAACCTTATATAGAATTTGGTGTTTTATCCCTCACTTAATTTCAGTCTTAAGAGTCAGAAGTCAATCCCTGTGGAGTTGGATGTGATTTTGTAAACTGTGACATATCTATATCACTGCTAAGTTCAAATTCTTAAACTAGTTTGAACATGTTAAAAGTGGCTGTGACTGCATACAGAAAGACTGTGCAAGATCATTCAGACAAAAATCTCAGCACACGTGAGTGAGGCAGTCACTAAGGTCCACCTCAAGCGGACTTGCTATTGGCAGTTGATGGTTACTGGAAGAGGCGTGTCAGTTATCTTCAGAGTTGGAGCACCTTAGAGCAAGTCCGTGCTCCAGTAGGTGGCCGTTTACCCATGCACATATTGGCAACATTGAGTGGATTCTGTGGTTTTTGAAAAAAAAAAAAAAAGAATGTATGAATTATAGTGGAGGGATGAGGATGGAGTTGATCAAAATACATTCTATGCGAGTGTCAAGTTATCAAACAACAAATAAGGAGCGTGTCTTCATTCTCTCTCTCTCTCTCTCTCTCTCTCTCTCTCTCTCTCTCTCTCTCTCTCTCTCTCTCTCTCTTTCTCATGTCACCCCAATTCTCCTCTGCACGGGTACCCTCATCTCTTACAGCGTCGCTGCCGCTATCATGACCAGCAGGGAAACAAAACTCTTGAAGAGATGAGAATGAAAACTTGGTCGGGCTCTCGTAACAAAGCTTTAGGCACAGCGACCTAGAAACTTCCTGCCAAAGTAGCAAAGTACCTGTGACTTTTACAATAAGAATGAGTTCTATTGGCTGATAAACAGAGAGCAGGGCGAGGGTCACGGGAGGAAGGATTTGTAAGGAGCATAAGGATAGACTGTTGGTGGAGGATGCAAATTACACGAGGCCTCTCTTAAGGGTTTCTAGTCACTGAGAGACAAAAGCTCGGGATCAGGGCCTGAACGATGCTCAGGATATTGGAAGATTCAGGAAGGCGGGCTCCATAGACTAGCAAAGAGATCATTGGGTTGTCAGAACACATCCACTCCAGCTGAACCGGTGATTAGGAGCCATTCATCTCCTTCCATTGTGTGATTGACATCTTGGTTTCTCCAGTGCTTACTCGAAGCAGTACCTCCTACACTCGTCTTCCCTGTGTTGTGAATAGAAGCCAGGCAGTCTTCCTAGCCTGCTTCCTTTCATGACTTCAACTCAAGCTGCTTTCTTCTACATGACTCTAACTCTCACGTTCATGTGTTTGCTGCATTGGCATTGGAATACGACAACTTCTCGATTTTCTTGGTCTCCTGGTCTTCATTTCCACAACCATCTAGCCTGCCTTCTACATCAGTTTACCTGTAAACTTATTTCTACATGATGAACTGCTGTAAATTTTCTGTGTGATTTTCATTATCTGAATAAGATCCTTTCATTTACCCTCTTCCTGCCCCCAACCCTCCCTAGAAATTAGTTGTTCTTAATAACATTTGCCTTGGAGTGTCTGAGGTTTCAAAATGTTCCTGAATTTCAAAGAGTAAAGGAAAAAATAGGAAGTAATTTTCTCATGAATCTAAGGAAACAAACAAAAAGACCACATCTATACAGATGATCAGAAATGGTTACAAGTAACATAATATACCCACTGTGAAATTGGCAAAAAGTTCAATTTCCATACAAGCTGTGCTCTGAGTCATCACACAGTACTGAGGGGGGCCTTTTTATCTTGATGACGGAGCCATTAAGACTTGATATTTCAGACAGGCTCTGAAGATTGTGCAAACCATCATGCAGAAACAGTTGTATGGATTCAGTAAGTGATTGCATTTGAAAAATTAGAAAAATAAGAAGGATTTTAAAAAGGGCTTGAAGTTCCAGATTCCATAAACTGGGAAGTGCAAGTGTCATTCAAAAACAAACAAACATACAAACAAACAAAAAGAACAAAGGGTTTACCACTAGCTAAAGTAAGAGAGGCACCAGATACCAAGCTGCCGATTATCAACTAGGTGTGGAAGCCAGTCAGAAAAGTTGGGAAACAGTCTCTATCACATGCCAATATGTGTGTGGTAATAAGAGGGGATCATAGAAAACCTCATCTCTAATTGAGAGAATGAGGTATTTTATCATCTTCTCTAAGCCTCTATTTAATTATCTGTAAAATACATTTAACTCTACCAACCTACCAAATGATTCCAGTGGAATCAAGGCATTTATACTGCTTAGCGTTGTGTATGGTATGAATTTGATAATGACTGACAAGGATGACAAAACCAGGAAGAAGAAAAGGATTTAAATTCTTAAAGATGTTAACATTGATCAAGATTGGAGATAGGAGAAAGAGTACATGGCCCATGAAGAATTAAAATCAGCAACCAGGATCGGAGAAAATGGAAAGTGTATTTCCTTACCACTTCAATCTCTGTGGGTTTTCTATCATCTAACTTGAAAGTAGTGATGGACACAGATCCCAAATACTGAATAACATTTATTTTTGATCCTTGTACAGTCTCAGTCCCTAAGGTCCCAAGAGAGGGTATGTTACATGTTTTCTGGGTATTGAGTTGAAGTAGAGGGGTACCCCATAGGTCATATGATGTAAAGAGACCAAGTAAGGTGCTTAGGCAAAAAAGACATTGGATTGAACATGTAAAAATGCCAGTGAAGTTTAAAAAGAAAACTTGGATGGTTTATTGAGACTGATGTCAGGAAATAGTAGGTTTGTGGGTAATTGGGTGAGTACAAGATAGGTATATACATATACTTATGGGTAAAGGGCTCTATAGATGGAGAGAGAGAGAAAGAGAAAGAGAGAGGGAGAGGGAGAGGGGAAGGGAGAGGGAGAGAGATTGAGATTTGAACAAAGGAGTAATAGACCAGTGGTTCAGAGTTGGGTTCCTGTGGTACGGAAACACATCTGCAATAGGAAATTATTCTCTGAGACAAACAGAATTAAGAATGGGTAAAAAAATTTTTTTTTGAGCAAGAGCCTATATGGAGATTTACTGGGCAACAGTGGTGTGTTTCAGCCCTGTTAAGCTAAATCACATAGAAAGAAAGTGTGCTAGGAAATGCATTCTAACCGTGGATGCATTCAGGATTAGTTGCGTATACCAAGACTGGGAAATCATGAGCTCCTGGGCAGGGCTTCCCTGAATCTGTTCTTTGTGCATGCATCAGGGGCCTCTGACATTCACCAAGGCTTCTGTATTCCAGAATCTATCAGTAGGACCCAGTCCCTTCTATTGTTACAAGAAACACAGTGCTTAAGCAGATGCAGCAGAGAGAATCTGGGGTTTGGTACCACTTCATCTCCCAGTATTTTGAATCAAGCATGCCTTATCCCTTTTCTATGCGGCAAACCTCTGCTGTTTCATTTTGATCACAAGTCCTGCCAGTGAACAAAAAGAAGGAACCAATTTTTAGAAGCCTGCACAGGCCCTTTTCATCTTTTCTCAAAATTGTGCCCTATGAATTAACTGTTTCCTCACTACATTAATTCAGGGGACACTAATTTCTTTTTTTCTGATAGAAACAATCTTGAGTGTGCATATAAACCATAATATGCCCTTGCCCAGATTTCCCAGGGAATCTTGGACCTTCTCTACAGTGATCTGGTCTCTCATCTCTGTACATAGTATTCACTGGCTTAAGTCTTAACCTCCGGACAACACAGTTTTCAGATTCTACTTTTTCTAATCCCTAGAGGCCACATCTCTCCATGTAGTTTTGGTTTTCCCTGTTCTTCCTGTAGTGACTTGATCAGGCATTATAAGCTAAGCATGATGCTTTCTGGAAAGGCAGCCATGAGGGCAATTTGAGGGTTTGGGCAGGTGATCTGGCAACTTGTGGAGATGGTGACCAGTGTGAATGTAAGTTAGTTTTGTTAATCTCATCTCTCATTTGAAAGCCAAGCAGCATATGTGTCTGCTAGACATCACAGTAGGATATTGCGGGTGCATGGAAACTTGAAAAAGAGAAGCTATCAGTGAAGTCTCAACAATATAGATATCCAAACAAAATTTGAATAAAGGCAACACCAACACAGATGCTAAAATGCAAGGGAAAAATTTCATGGGGATCCAACCCTAGACCAAGAATTACAGACAACTAAGGAATTCTAAGAGTAGAAGAAAATAGTCTTCCTTGAATAAAAAGTCCTCCAGTTGGTTATACAATTCTAAATGATCCACCCTGAAAATGCCAGCTCTTCAGATTAAGTACATTCACTCTTTTTTTTTTTTTTTTTTTTTTTTTTTTTCCATTTTTTATTAGGTATTTAGCTCATTTACATTTCCAATGCTATACCAAAAGTCCCCCATACCCACCCACCCCCGCTCCCCTACCCACCCACTCCCCCTTTTCGGCCCTGGCGTTCCCCTGTACTGGGGCATATAAAGTTTGCGTGTCCAATGGGCCTCTCTTTCCATTGATGGCCGACTAGGCCATCTTTTGATACATATGCAGCTAGAGTCAAGAGCTCAGGGGTACTGGTTAGTTCATAATGTTGTTCCACCTATAGGGTTGAAGATCCCTTTAGCTCCTTGGGTACTTTCTCTAGCTCCTCCATTGGGAGCCCTGTGATCCATCCATTAGCTGACTGTGAGCATCCACTTCTGTGTTTGCTAGGCCCCGGCATACAATTTCCTAAACACATGAAACCCAAGAAAAATGAAGACTGAAGTGTGGACACTATGCCCCCTCCTTAGAAGTGGGAAAAAAACACCCATGGAAGGAGTTACAGAAACAAAGTTTGGAGCTGACATGAAAGGATGGACCATATAGAAACTGCCATATCCAGGGATCCACCCCATAATCAGCATCCAAATGCTGACACCATTGCACACACTAGCAAGATTTTACTGAAAGTACATTCACTCTTATAAGAAGAGGATCAGAAGTGGTAATAGAGGAAAACTATAGTATTCTACGAAGCCTGAGCCTCGTTGACTCTCTGTGAGACTGATACATCACATGAATGGGCTTGACCAGAACCTTAACAAGAGCTAGAGGGCCTGCCCTGCCTGTATAGGGCTGTTATTCCTAACAGACGTTCTTAAGCTGTGAGACTCTGCTCTAGACCATGCTTTTGCTGTGAGGACCAGCAGGCAGAATGTTTCAGACCCAGTGAATGTTTCTAGGTTGAGTAGAACATCCCACAGTGGTCAAGCTTCAGCAGTCATTGGATAGCAATATCTACAGGGAGATTATGTAAACACAAGTCTTTTTTTTTAATTTTTAATTTTTAAGATTCATTGACTAAGTTGTGTGCAGTGGTCATCTTCTCTGTCTCCATGTAAGGAATTATTGGTTAGATCAGAATTCTAGGTAACTTGAATCTTAGCTTTAGTCCCACCATACTAAGCTTTGTTAACGAAATCAAATACAGACTTGTCCCAAATCTTGGCCACTATTCACTGTTTCCCCAAATGCTTCTGCACTTCCTGCCTCTGTGATCTTGCTTCTGAGGACAAATCATACCCGTGTGACTGCCTGCACTATTGACTCTACCATCAAGTGAGTCCTATGACTCAGGATGAGCCAGGAATCCTTTGTGGTAAAATTTTACCCCTGCTTTGGACACTACACCCTCACCTTCTTTCTCTGCTTCTTTCACACTGACATAGTGGATGAAGAACAATATCAGTGTTCAAAATCCAGTGGTGTTTAAGCCATTGAGCCATCAGCGGGTGAGTAGCCCTACATACAAGATATAAAACCTCTGAAAAGCCTTTAGTCTGATGATGGCACAAGCTGTTGGTTCATATAGCCTGGTGTTGTTACACAATTCAGTTACCCAGTGTGAAACAAAACCCATGCTCTCCCTAATCTGCCTCTGCTATTGTGAGTTAGCTTTCCAACTGTGCCTTAAAGGGAAGATAGTATCTTCTAAAGCTTCAAGCACAGCCAAGATATCATTGAGAGATATGAAACCACAGGAAAACACAAAGCAGAACAAACAGAACTTATACAGGGGTTAACAAGGAAAAGTGACTTCTATTTCTAATGAACCTCTTCTGAAACAATGGTGGTACCTTAGAAAGGCCTCTCAGACTTCAATGTTCAATGGCCCATGCCATAGCCTAAGGTTAATCTGTGGAATCTGTTTTCCACATGGAAAAGTGAGGCACCTCCACTTTTTGTGGAGTGATGGGAAGGCCCAGTGACACGTGGTTGAGATATGGTCATTCTCTGACACCCAAGGCAGTGCCTGTGTCTTTTGTAATATATAAGACATAGTATGCTGCCATGCCAACACCCAACCCACTCCACACTCATCTACTTCCTCCATTTCAAAACATTTCCTACAGCCAGCGTCATTGTCAGACCGAAAGCTTTTCAGAAATTTTGTATCTTATATGTAGGAATACACACTGAAGGCTCTATGCCTTAATCACCACTGAATTTTGACCACTGATATTGTTCTCCATCCACTATATCAGGCAGAGAGAGAAGATGAGGATGGAGTGTCTACCATGTAAGAGAAAAACTAGATTTTAAAAAGACAGTGTCTATAGTTACAAAGTATTCCAAAATCTATAGATCTGAATCTATTTCTCAGCATGAGCCACTAGTTTCTTCATTTGTACAGTCCTGTCTTGAGTATGTGCTATTCTTTCTTGTTAGCACCTGTGCTATAGTTGAACACCTGCTCATAGGCTTGAGCCCACTTTAAGATCCCTGAGAGAAGAAATCAAGCTTTGTCCCTCTTCCCATCCTAGGTATACCAGTATTTTGAACCCATTTCTTCCTAGAACTAACACACCCAGGACCTAGGATTCACTATAGTTGCATTGACACATTGTAACAGCTGGGAACTCTTGGTGACATGATCATCTGACTGAATAGATTATCAATACACATACAACAGTCATAGGATTCCTCAACATTTAAGTGTATTAGTCAAGAATCTATTGACTCTTCAGCTACTGAATTGATATCTAGTAGAATTAACTGAACACTGGCCTTCTTTAAAAGTTCATGGGTAAAGAATGCTTAGAAGTCCTCCATGTTTTTTTGTAAGCCTCTCTGGTACAAAGAAAAGATGAATATGTACCATTATGATTCTCTCTCTCTCTCTCTCTCTCTCTCTCTCTCTCTCTCTCTCTCTCTCTCTCTCTCTCTCTCTCTCATAAAATGAATGTAAAATGAAACACCCCAACTCATGAATCTAGGTAGTTTTTGGACAATGATGAAGTACAAGACAGGTTTTATTTAGGCTAGAGAACACCTATCAACAAAGGCTTTTCTATATAGTCCAAGTTTCCTCTTGTCTTTACTACCTGAATTCTAGTTCTGTCTCTTAATTCTGAATACATTCAAAGCTTAACTGATTTGGTTCTCAGAAGACTCTCAAGTATCTTTTGGGATTTTAGATAGCTACAGAAAGTATAGGATTGTATTCAAAGGCAATTCAATCTCAAGCTACATGTCCTGGGGCTATACCCCTAAAAAGAAATATCTTGACTATCTTTTCCATATCAGTTCTATCTCTACACACAGCCAGAAATTGATCTGGAAACATGCCCAGGACCTGGATGACCTCAAGAGAGTCGCAACAAGTTTGACTACACCCCTCAGGCTTGCAAATGCCTGAGTGAGTATGTGTGTTCTTTGCGGTGAGAGACACTGGAAAGACACGTCAGGAAATATGTCGTGCCGTCATCATGGTGACAAGAATTGTACTCATGGCTTGCCTTGTTATATAGGTGGATAAGCACACAGTTTGTCCCAGTCTCAGCTTGTTGGGAAGCAGTCAACTATGAGGCTTCATTATCTGCTATTTGTATTCCTCATCTTGTTCTTGGTGCCTGCTCCAGGTAAGAGGGGTTGGGAAATAAGGGGCGGAAAGGGTTCATAACATGCAATTTAATCTGATCTTCTCTGTTCTTCTGGGTGAGCATGAAATCAGGTGGATTTGCTGAACGAAAAGCAAACATCACCAATGGTTTCTTTCAACAACAATCAGTAAGAGCCTGAAAGCAGGTGTGTGTCTGTCCTGTAACACTCTTAAAAGACTAAATACTGCCACAGATGCCAAATCTCCACCCGCCTCATCACTGGAATACTATTAATGAGACCATAGAAAACTGATGTGAGATTTTAATTCTGACAGAAATGAACAGTTTAGTCTGGTACCCAAAACCACTATGTATTCCAATGGGTTTAGTGTTTGGAGGTAGGGAAAGACACGTTGAGCTGCTCTACAAAGGTACTAGAGACAATGGTAGCCTCAATCCCCAGTTCTTATGGGAGGTTTAGAGACCAGGCCATTGTGTGTTCACAGCTGAGATGTAGCCCATAGAGACATTTGTTTGTTTCCTCCTTAGGTCTCCTTTAACGTTATTTGTGATTTTATAGGAAAAGAGAGACAAATGGAAAATGAAACTGATTCAGTGGTGCACAGTTTGCTAGACCCAGTGCCTTTCTAACATTCTTTTCCTAAAATATTCTTTTCTTTTCCTCTCGCAGGGGACGCATTCCTACCAAAAACCCTCCGAAAATTTTTCTGCAGAATAAGAGGTGGCCGGTGTGCTGTACTTAACTGCCTTGCAAAGGAAGAACAAATAGGTCGATGTTCTAATAGCGGTCGAAAATGCTGCCGAAAGAAGAAGTAGAAGACCCTGACTCAAACTTAGAATATGCAGGGTGAGGGTGGGGGAGGTCCTTCTGGGAATGTATAAAAGGAAAATCAAGTTATTATATATATATTTTAAAAAACTAGTAGCTTAATCTCTTTGAACATCCTGGTCATTGTTAACAAATAGGCAACTAAGAATGACACTAGACTTAGTCTGATTTGAATGAAGTAGCATCTCTGCAGCAGTCTACAAGATACCTAAGCTCATATCCCAAGGGAAAGGATGTCAATAGGATGTGTGTGCATGTATGTGTATGCATGTGTGTGTGAAGAGTGCTTGCATGAGTGTAAATGCATATGTGTGTGTAACATGTACATAAATATTGTAGATATATGGAAGGTACATACATATAGAATGTACAATCTATAATTTTATACTCCATTGAAAGTGGAGTTATTATCTCTTTAAACACACCCTTCGAATCTTAACTATAGATGTTTACAACTTTCTGGCCTTCTCCCCAGGTGCATTTTCCTGAAACTAAAATGTTAGTTCACCCCAGGTCAACCTTAACCCCTTCTGAAACTTTTGTTCAGAGACAGCACAGACTTGATTTCTATCTCTAGACATTTAGTACCTTGACCGTGCAACTGGTTAACAAGCATGCTTTGAGTCAAAGGACATTCATACAGCTTAGAGCTGCTTTCACTTTATTTGCTGTTCTCTAGATGTTGATACAGAGTGATTCAGATATACCCAGTCAGTAGTCATCCCTGACAGCACCATGCAGTTAGAGACAATAGCTAGGCTCTTGATGGGGAGCACCCTGTTAGAGGGGTGCACAGACAGGATAGCCAAGCTTTCAGCAGGGGCAGAAGAACCATCCTACCTCACAAAGTTTATAGAACTCATCTTCTGACAAGCTTTGTCAGTTACCATTGTACCCACTGCATGAAGCTCAAAGGAAATTAAAACTCATTTAGGTTTGCACATGTCCTCATTCCAAAAGCTGCATAATCTTATCTCTAGGTTTTGGTGAGGGGTCTTTTTTTTATGATGGTTGTGTGGTCTTCCAGAATGACCACTGGTCATTCTGCCTTAGGGGGGAAAATCCATTCTGGAGATTTCGTTCACATGGACTTAGTAGGATGAATACAGCCATAAGAAGTCACCTTAGCTAATGGAATGAGAGAAACATGAGCTGCAGCCACAAGAGTTCTTGAAGAGACATTCAGCCTACCGTCCCCAATAGCTAGACTGCTGTCACCATCTCTTTGATGTACTTGTCCTCAAAAGGAGAGGGGAAAGGGCACTGCCTACTCCCTCCCTATCCGTCCCCTCACCCCAAGTATTTCAGATTATCTTTGCTTCGGCCTACCTCATTCAGTGAGTTCAAACCAGTATAGACAGCATCCAGGAAAGTGCTACTGGCTGTTCCCTGGGATTGCAACAGGACTTTATGGGAAAAACATCACACTCGTATGGGTGGATCTTTAAATGACAGAGCATTGTTTTAATAGTAATTGGAGGCAGTTGAGTCATCCAGAAAAGGATGAGTTAGAATTAATGCTAAGCATGCTCATTTAGGAACCACTACCTTCTTGCAACCTCTAAGCCCAATAAAGCCTCTCCTATATATTATCCTTAAGATTGCTTGTTCAAAAGTAAAATGAAATCTATGAATAAATAGTCACACTAACCTAATTCAAAGTGTGTGTTTAGATTTAAAATGACGCAGGGGGGAGAAAAATCAAAGTCTACTGAGACCCTATTTGTAAAAATGGAGGTATACAAATGCTGGCCAGACACTTTTTCACGTATATAAACAGGTCTGTGCTGTACAAGGTAATTTTCCCTAAGGAAACATAGGATGGCATAATTAGGGAACAGTTTGTTGAAGTTCTGTGATTCAGGATTAAAAAAAAAATCACCAGGTGGTGGTGCACACCTTTGATTCCAGGACCCAGAAGGCAAACAGGTGGATCTCTGAGTTGGAGGCCAGCCTGGTCTACAGAGTAAGTTCCATGACAGCCTGGACTGCACAGAGAAACTCTGTCTCAAAAAAAAAATGTTTTTCCCATGATACTAGGGAGTGACCCATGATCCTAGTCTGTGATAGGCAAGTGCTATCTAACAGAAGACCTCTTCTAGAATGCCTTGACCCCATACCAGTTTGAGATATGGTTTCACAAGGTTGCTCAGGGTGTCTACAAAAGCAATTGTGTAGTTCAAATGGCCCTCTTGCCTAGGCCTTCTGAGTAGGTGAGATTACAGGACATTCACTGCTATACTTGGCTTGGTTGAGATCCTATATGCTCATCACCTGGGGGCTAGAAACAGGTACTCACAAGTTTCTTCTAGATGGGCATAGGGTCCTATGTTTAGGTAAGATGTTACCAATGCATTGCTTTCTCTGAGACAGGAAACAGCACACCTATCTGACTCCATGCCCATCACATTGGGTGGATGGTGAGTTGCTTGAGATTTTTTAGTAGCAAATGAACTTCAACATTGAGCAGTAACTTGGAGAAATCTGAGACTAGACCCATGTACTACCCTCAAAAAGCTTGGGGAACCTTGACTTGGCTCACATTCTGTTGTATCCAGCAGCTGAATGTGCCCAAGACTAGAGAGATCTAGGAGAAATTAGTGCCCACTGAGTCCTAAACCTGTTGCCAGACTCTGAGATGGTCAAGTCAAATGTCTGAGATATAGGCAAATAAGCTCCAATTGTAACCAGTAAGTCTGTCCCAGAACAGCATGGGTCTCTCCCACCTAAGAAGTAGAGCAGAAAGCTGCTCTTGGTGATCAGTGCAGGAGGAAATCATCACACTGAATGCGCTCTTAAAGGGCCACTCCTTGACAAGAAATATAGGTGCTCTGTGTTTCACAATAGTAATTACTGGGGTTCTAGTCAGTGTGGATTCCAATGCAGGGGGCAGCACCTGGCACTATATAAGGCACTGAGCTCAAGTCCCTCTGCACCTCTGCATCTCACCAGGCTTCAGTCATGAGGATCCACTACCTTCTCTTTACATTTCTCCTGGTGCTGCTGTCTCCACTTGCAGGTGAGTCAGGGGAATAGGGTGGTCCCACACTGATATGAGAGACAGCACCCTACCCGGTGTGTGTGTGTGTGTGTGTGTGTGTGTGTGTGTGTGTATAGCTTTATGTGTCTCTGTGTGTGCCTCTTTGCCTTTCTTTCTTTCTTTCTTTCTTTCTTTCTTTCTTTCTTTCTTTCTTTCTTTCTTTCTTTCTTTCTTTCTTTCTTCCTTCCTTCCTTCCTTCCCCCCTCTCTCTCTCTTTCAAGATTTATTTATTTATTTTATGTATGTGAGTACATTCTTCAGACACACCAGAGGCACTAGATCTCATTACAGATGGTTGTAAGTCACCATGTGGTTGCTGGGAATTGAACTCAGGACCTCTGGAAGAGCAGTCAAGTGCTCTTAACCACTGAGCCATCTCTCCAGTCTCCTCTTTGTCTCTCTCTCTCTCTCTCTCTCTCTCTCTCTCTCTCTCTCTCTCTCTCTCTCTCTCTCTCTCTGTCTGTCTGTCTTTGTCTCTGTCTGTCTCTCTCTAATCCACTTATTGCCCTCCTTTTTTTCATTCTTTCTTCTAAGCACATTTTAACAGTGTGTATTGTGTGATTGCTGAAACAAACCAAAAACTCTTTCTTTTTAACTTGAAGAAGCTTAATGTAGACTCACTCTGAGCTGATCTGCAGTGCCTGACTTCCATTTTCTAATTCCTGGTGCTAAGCTTAAGATTATGAAATGAGTGTCTTATAGGTAGCTTAAAATTTATAACATGAAGAATGTTTGATTCTCATCTGAAAAAGTTATTCATTTAGAAATCTTTATATTTAATGAGAATAGAGTCTCTGCTTGCTCTAGAGAATCCTCCACAATAACCAGCCCAGCCTCTATTTGAGAACTTCCTTTCCTCCTACCTCTATGAAATACCCTTAAGCACACACATTCCACAGGGGTAATGAGGCTCAGAGGGGTTATAAATCACAGCTTCACAAACTCTGCCTACATTTTATTTAGTGAAAAATGTTTATATCCTTTTAAATTATGTACACATATATGGATATGTGCTAAGCAGCACAGTACCCACAGAGGTGATAAAAGGACATCTAATCTCTCAGAGATGGGTTTATATGCACATATGGGCTGTCTGATATGGTATTAGGAACTTACCCCAGGTCTTCTGCAGGAGCAGTATGCACTCCTAACTGCTAAGGCATCTTTCTAGGCTCCAGATTGTATTTCATCCTTGACAAACAAAACAAAGGGATTCACAACTCAAGAGAGGGAGCTAAACAAGTAAGAGAGAACATGAAATGAATGAATGAATGAAGCAAGGACCTCAAACTGCATCAGACAGAAATGATATAGAGAGGAACATAATTTCACTAATTTTGTTGAAGGGTTCTGGTTTGCAAAGGAGCATCTGTGTTCCATGAGATACACAGACACTTACTCTGTCTGACATTTAGATGAATGCAAAGAACAAAGGAGGGAGAAGAGGGAAGGATGAGATTAAGACTGGATTTTAGACATTAGAAACTATCAAAAATAAGATTTTTACTTTTGATTTCTATTGTAAATTACTAAGGAATCAAGTTATCACTAAGCAAGTCTTATACATGGAGGTTTGGGGCCAATACTTCATTTAAAATAGGTACCTGGAAGTTAAAATACCTTAATTAAAAATAGGAAGATGGCTCAGTGATAAAAAGTGCATGTTGTGCAAGTATGAAGATCAGAATTTGGATCCCAGTGTCCATGAAGAAGCATAGAGGGCTTCTGGTGTTCATCTGTAATTCCAGCACAAAGAAGGATCTCATAGGCACACTGGCCAGCCAGCCAGCCAGACCTCTCAATGAATTCCAGTTCACTGAGACACTCTAGATCAAAAATTGAGGCAGAGAAGAATTGATGAACGTATCTTATGACAACCTCTGGCCTCTATATGTGCCTGAAAACCTGTTCGTACACATTCACATCCAACAGCTGTTTCTGATACAAAAACAAGGATTTTTTTATGTGGAAAAGGAGAGGCAGGGCTGCTGTGAGGAGGCCAAAGACTCACACAGAATCCCTACTGAGGTCTAGCCTGATGAACCTGAGAATTCCCATCAGTCAGGGGTAGAGCAGACCCTTCAACATTTGGGTCTTAGGAAAACGAGCATTCCTTTATACAGCACCAGTGGCCAGAACTGGATTCAGTTCTGCTAAAACAGACAACCCAGTTTTGGGGATGTGGGGAGCCTGCTTGGAATGTTCTCAAGATAATAGCACACTGGACTGTATTTCTGACCTGAGGCTTTCAACTCTAACATGTGTTTTTCTTACTTATTCCAGCCTTTACCCAAATTATCAACAATCCAATAACATGCATGACCAATGGAGCCATATGCTGGGGTCCGTGCCCTACTGCTTTTCGACAGATTGGCAATTGTGGCCATTTTAAAGTCAGATGCTGTAAGATAAGATAGATAAAAAGACGAAGAACCAGCAAGATGAATAAATTGCCAGAATTTGCTCCTCCATGAAGATGCACAAATCAAACCTAATTAAAGTTCTTTGATTACCTTCTCTAACTCCAGTTCTAGGGGATGCACGCCTTCTTTTGACCTTTATAACAACCATTTGCAGAGTACATACAGAAAAAAATACCATACCAATAAAATAATAATAATAATAATTATAATTTTAAGAATAAAGTCACTGAAAAAAATACTTTGCCTTCAGACTTTGCATACATATATACATGCATTCACCTGACCAAGCAAGCTCACTCAACAGGTTCTCCAGGGCAGGAAAGAAGATTAAAAACAAAAAAGACAATTAGACAACACTGTAGCATGACCCTCGCCAGTTATTAGGCTGAAGAGGTTTTATTTTTTTTCCAGTCTGCTTTAAAGCCGTTTTAAGAACATGCAAAATGATAAGATCAGTTTTGGGTAAAAGAACAAACAAGGTAATAAACAAAATCCCATAAACACCTTTCTAGGGGCTAATCAGGATGACCGAGACAAAAGGAATGACACACATGCCTCAGCTGAGCCTGCTCTGAGCTTCGCATTAACTCAAATGTAAATGTTCTTTTTTTTTTTTTTTTTTTTTTCTTTTTTTTTTTTTTTTTCCATTTTTTATTAGGTATTTAGCTCATTTACATTTCCAATGCTATACCAAAAGTCCCCCATACCCACCCACCCCCACTCCCCTACTCACCCACTCCCCCTTTTCGGCCCTGGCGTTCCCCTGTACTGGGGCATATAAAGTTTGCGTGTCCAATGGGCCTCTCTTTCCAGTGATGGCCGACTAGGCCATCTTTTGATACATATGCAGCTAGAGTCAAGAGCTCAGGGGTACTGGTTAGTTCATAATGTTGTTCCACCTATAGGGTTGAAGATCCCTTTAGCTCCTTGGGTACTTTCTCTAGCTCCTCCATTGGGAGCCCTGTGATCCATCCATTAGCTGACTGTGAGCATCCACTTCTGTGTTTGCTAGGCCCCGGCATAGTCTCACAAGAGACAGCTACATCTGGGTCCTTTCAGTAAAATCTTGCTAGTGTGTGCAATGGTGTCAGCATTTGGATGCTGATTATGGGGTGGATCCCTGGATATGGCAGTCTCTATATGGTCCATCCTTTCATCTCAGCTCCAAACTTTGTTTCTGTAACTCCCTCCATGGGTGTTTTGTTCCCACTTCTAAGGAGGGGGCATAGTGTCCACACTTCAGTCTTCATTTTTCTTGAGTTTCATGTGTTTAGGAAATTGTATCTTATATCGTGGGTATCCTAGGTTTTGGGCTAATATCCACTTATCAGTGAGTACATATTGTGTGAGTTCCTTTGTGAATGTGTTACCTCACTCAGGATGATGCTCTCCAGGTCCATCCATTTGGCTAGGAATTTCATAAATTCATTCTTTTTAATAGCTGAGTAGTACTCCATTGTGTAGATGTACCACATTTTCTGTATCCATTCCTCTGTTGAGGGGCATCTGGGTTCTTTCCAGTTTCTGGCTATTATAAATAAGGCTGCTATGAACATAGTGGAGCATGTGTCCTTCTTACCAGTTGGGGCTTCTTCTGGATATATGCCCAGGAGAGGTATTGCTGGATCCTCCGGTAGTACTATGTCCAATTTTCTGAGGAACCGCCAGACTGATTTCCAGAGTGGTTGTACAAGCCTGCAATCCCACCAACAATGGAGGAGTGTTCCTCTTTCTCCACATCCACGCCAGCATCTGCTGTCACCTGAATTTTTGATCTTAGCCATTCTCACTGGAGTGAGGTGGAATCTCAGGGTTGTTTTGATTTGCATTTCCCTGATGATTAAAGATGTTGAACATTTTTTCAGGTGCTTCTCTGCCATTCGGTATTCCTCAGGTGAGAATTCTTTGTTCAGTTCTGAGCCCCATTTTTTAAGGGGGTTATTTGATTTTCTGAGGTCCACCTTCTTGAGTTCTTTATATATGTTGGATATTAGTCCCCTATCTGATTTAGGATAGGTAAAGATCCTTTCCCAGTCCGTTGGTGGTCTTTTTG
The DNA here is from genome assembly GCA_921997135.2 of Mus spretus. NCBI lineage: Eukaryota > Metazoa > Chordata > Mammalia > Rodentia > Muridae > Mus > Mus spretus. The sequence goes on from OW971687.1 coordinate 16,346,082, forward strand.
TCTTATTGACAGTGTCTTTTGCCTTGCAGAAACTTTGGAGTTTCATTAGGTCCCATTTGTCAATTCTCGATCTTACAGCACAGGCCATTGCTGTTCTGTTCAGGAATTTTTCCCCTGTGCCCATATCTTCAAGGCTTTTCCCCACTTTCTCCTCTATAAGTTTCAGTGTCTCTGGTTTTATGTGGAGTTCCTTGATCCACTTAGATTTGACCTTAGTACAAGGAGATAAGTATGGATCGATTCGCATTCTTCTACATGATAACAACCAGTTGTGCCAGCACCAATTGTTGAAAATGCTGTCTTTCTTCCACTGGATGGTTTTGGCTCCCTTGTCAAAGATCAAGTGACCATAGGTGTGTGGGTTCATTTCTGGGTCTTCAATTCTATTCCATTGGTCCACTTGTCTGTCTCTATACCAGTACCATGCAGTTTTTATCACAATTGCTCTGTAGTAAAGCTTTAGGTCAGGCATGGTGATTCCACCAGAGGTTCTTTTATCCTTGAGAAGAGTTTTTGCTATCCTCGGTTTTTTGTTATTCCAGATGAATTTGCAAATTGCTCCTTCTAATTCGTTGAAGAATTGAGTTGGAATTTTGATGGGGATTGCATTGAATCTGTAGATTGCTTTTGGCAAGATAGCCATTTTTACAATGTTGATCCTGCCAATCCATGAGCATGGGAGATCTTTCCATCTTCTGAGATCTTCTTTAATTTCTTTCTTCAGGGACTTGAAGTTTTTATCATACAGATCTTTCACTTCCTTCGTTAGAGTCACGCCAAGATATTTTATATTATTTGTGGCTATTGAGAAGGGTGTTGTTTCCCTAATTTCTTTCTCAGCGTGTTTATTCTTTGTGTAGAGAAAGGCCATTGACTTGTTTGAGTTAATTTTATATCCAGCTACTTCACCGAAGCTGTTTATCAGGTTTAGGAGTTCTCTGGTGGAATTTTTAGGGTCACTTATATATACTATCATATCATCTGCAAAAAGTGATATTTTGACTTCCTCTTTTCCAATTTGTATCCCCTTGATCTCCTTTTGTTGTCGAATTGCTCTGGCTAATACTTCAAGTACTATGTTGAAAAGGTAGGGAGAAAGTGGGCAGCCTTGTCTAGTCCCTGATTTTAGTGGGATTGCTTCCAGCTTCTCTCCATTTACTTTGATGTTGGCTACTGGTTTGCTGTAGATTGCTTTTATCATGTTTAGGTATTGGCCTTGAATTCCTGATCTTTCCAGAACTTTTATCATGAATGGGNTTTTTTTTTTTTTTTTTTTTTTTTTTTTTTTCCATTTTTTATTAGGTATTTAGCTCATTTACATTTCCAATGCTATACCAAAAGTCCCCCATACCCACCCACCCCCACTCCCCTACCCACCCACTCCCCCTTTTCGGCCCTGGCGTTCCCCTGTACTGGGGCATATAAAGTTTGCGTGTCCAATGGGCCTCTCTTTCCAGTGATGGCCGACTAGGCCATCTTTTGATACATATGCAGCTAGAGTCAAGAGCTCAGGGGTACTGGTTAGTTCATAATGTTGTTCCACCTATAGGGTTGAAGATCCCTTTAGCTCCTTGGGTACTTTCTCTAGCTCCTCCATTGGGAGCCCTGTGATCCATCCATTAGCTGACTGTGAGCATCCACTTCTGTGTTTGCTAGGCCCCGGCATAGTCTCACAAGAGACAGCTACATCTGGGTCCTTTCAGTAAAATCTTGCTAGTGTGTGCAATGGTGTCAGCATTTGGATGCTGATTATGGGGTGGATCCCTGGATATGGCAGTCTCTATATGGTCCATCCTTTCATCTCAGCTCCAAACTTTGTTTCTGTAACTCCTTCCATGGGTGTTTTGTTCCCACTTCTAAGGAGGGGGCATAGTGTCCACACTTCAGTCTTCATTTTTCTTGAGTTTCATGTGTTTAGGAAATTGTATCTTATATCGTGGGTATCCTAGGTTTTGGGCTAATATCCACTTATCAGTGAGTACATATTGTGTGAGTTCCTTTGTGAATGTGTTACCTCACTCAGGATGATGCTCTCCAGGTCCATCCATTTGGCTAGGAATTTCATAAATTCATTCTTTTTAATAGCTGAGTAGTACTCCATTGTGTAGATGTACCACATTTTCTGTATCCATTCCTCTGTTGAGGGGCATCTGGGTTCTTTCCAGTTTCTGGCTATTATAAATAAGGCTGCTATGAACATAGTGGAGCATGTGTCCTTCTTACCAGTTGGGGCTTCTTCTGGATATATGCCCAGGAGAGGTATTGCTGGATCCTCCGGTAGTACTATGTCCAATTTTCTGAGGAACCGCCAGACTGATTTCCAGAGTGGTTGTACAAGCCTGCAATCCCACCAACAATGGAGGAGTGTTCCTCTTTCTCCACATCCACGCCAGCATCTGCTGTCACCTGAATTTTTGATCTTAGCCATTCTCACTGGTGTGAGGTGGAATCTCAGGGTTGTTTTGATTTGCATTTCCCTGATGATTAAAGATGTTGAACATTTTTTCAGGTGCTTCTCTGCCATTCGGTATTCCTCAGGTGAGAATTCTTTGTTCAGTTCTGAGCCCCATTTTTTAAGGGGGTTATTTGATTTTCTGAGGTCCACCTTCTTGAGTTCTTTATATATGTTGGATATTAGTCCCCTATCTGATTTAGGATAGGTAAAGATCCTTTCCCAGTCCGTTGGTGGTCTTTTTGTCTTATTGACAGTGTCTTTTGCCTTGCAGAAACTTTGGAGTTTCATTAGGTCCCATTTGTCAATTCTCGATCTTACAGCACAGCCATTGCTGTTCTGTTCAGGAATTTTTCCCCTGTGCCCATATCTTCAAGGCTTTTCCCCACTTTCTCCTCTATAAGTTTCAGTGTCTCTGGTTTTATGTGGAGTTCCTTGATCCACTTAGATTTGACCTTAGTACAAGGAGATAAGTATGGATCGATTCGCATTCTTCTACATGATAACAACCAGTTGTGCCAGCACCAATTGTTGAAAATGCTGTCTTTCTTCCACTGGATGGTTTTGGCTCCCTTGTCGAAGATCAAGTGACCATAGGTGTGTGGGTTCATTTCTGGGTCTTCAATTCTATTCCATTGGTCCACTTGTCTGTCTCTATACCAGTACCATGCAGTTTTTATCACAATTGCTCTGTAGTAAAGCTTTAGGTCAGGCATGGTGATTCCACCAGAGGTTCTTTTATCCTTGAGAAGAGTTTTTGCTATCCTCGGTTTTTTGTTATTCCAGATGAATTTGCAAATTGCTCCTTCTAATTCGTTGAAGAATTGAGTTGGAATTTTGATGGGGATTGCATTGAATCTGTAGATTGCTTTTGGCAAGATAGCCATTTTTACAATGTTGATCCTGCCAATCCATGAGCATGGGAGATCTTTCCATCTTCTGAGATCTTCTTTAATTTCTTTCTTCAGGGACTTGAAGTTTTTATCATACAGATCTTTCACTTCCTTCGTTAGAGTCACGCCAAGATATTTTATATTATTTGTGGCTATTGAGAAGGGTGTTGTTTCCCTAATTTCTTTCTCAGCGTGTTTATTCTTTGTGTAGAGAAAGGCCATTGACTTGTTTGAGTTAATTTTATATCCAGCTACTTCACCGAAGCTGTTTATCAGGTTTAGGAGTTCTCTGGTGGAATTTTTAGGGTCACTTATATATACTATCATATCATCTGCAAAAAGTGATATTTTGACTTCCTCTTTTCCAATTTGTATCCCCTTGATCTCCTTTTGTTGTCGAATTGCTCTGGCTAATACTTCAAGTACTATGTTGAAAAGGTAGGGAGAAAGTGGGCAGCCTTGTCTAGTCCCTGATTTTAGTGGGATTGCTTCCAGCTTCTCTCCATTTACTTTGATGTTGGCTACTGGTTTGCTGTAGATTGCTTTTATCATGTTTAGGTATTGGCCTTGAATTCCTGATCTTTCCAGAACTTTTATCATGAATGGGTGTTGGATCTTGTCAAATGCTTTTTCTGCATCTAACGAGATGATCATGTGGTTTTTGTCTTTGAGTTTGTTTATATAATGGATTACATTGATGGATTTTCGTATATTAAACCATCCCTGCATCCCTGGAATAAAACCTACTTGGTCAGGATGGATGATTGCTTTAATGTGTTCTTGGATTCGGTTAGCGAGAATTTTATTAAGGATTTTTGCATCGATGTTCATAAGAGAAATTGGTCTGAAGTTTTCTATCTTTGTTGGATCTTTCTGTGGTTTAGGTATCAGAGTAATAGTGGCTTCATAAAATGAGTTGGGTAGAGTACCTTCTACTTCTATCTTGTGAAAAAGTTTGTGCAGAACTGGAGTTAGATCTTCTTTGAAGGTCTGGTAGAACTCTGCACTAAACCCGTCTGGTCCTGGGCTTTTTTTGGCTGGGAGACTATTAATAACTGCTTCTATTTCTTTAGGGGATATGGGACTGTTTAGAAGGTCAACTTGATCCTGATTCAACTTTGGTACCTGGTATCTGTCCAGAAATTTGTCCATTTCGTCCAGGTTTTCCAGTTTTGTTGAGTATAGCCTTTTGTAGAAGGATCTGATGGTGTTTTGGATTTCTTCAGGATCTGTTGTTATGTCTCCCTTTTCATTTCTGATTTTGTTAATTAGGATTTTGTCCCTGTGCCCTCTAGTGAGTCTAGCTAAGGGTTTATCTATCTTGTTGATTTTCTCAAAGAACCAACTCCTCGTTTGGTTAATTCTTTGAATAGTTCTTCTTGTTTCCACTTGGTTGATTTCACCCCTGAGTTTGATTATTTCCTGCCGTCTACTCCTCTTGGGTGAATTTGCTTCCTTTTTTTCTAGAGCTTTTAGATGTGTTGTCAAGCTGCTAGTATGTGCTCTCTCCCGTTTTTTCTTGGAGGCACTCAGAGCTATGAGTTTCCCTCTTAGAAATGCTTTCATTGTGTCCCAAAGGTTTGGGTACGTTGTGGCTTCATTTTCATTAAACTCTAAAAAGTCTTTAATTTCTTTCTTTATTCCTTCCTTGACCAAGGTATCATTGAGAAGAGTGTTGTTCAGTTTCCACGTGAATGTTGGCTTTCTGTTATTTATTTTGTTATTGAAGATCAGCCTTAGTGCATGGTGATCTGATAGGATACATGGGACAATTTCAATATTTTTGAATCTGTTGAGGTCTGATTTGTGACCTATTATGTGGTCAATTTTGGAGAAGGTACCATGAGGTGCTGAGAAGAAGGTATATCCTTTTGTTTTAGGATAAAATGTTCTGTAGATATCTGTCAGATCCATTTGTTTCATCACTTCTGTTAGTTTCAGTGTGTCCCTGTTTAGTTTCTGTTTCCATGATCTGTCCATTGGTGAAAGTGGTGTGTTGAAGTCTCCCACTATTATTGTGTGAGGTGCAATGTGTGCTTTGAGCTTTACTAAAGTTTCTTTAGTGAATGTGGCTGCTCTTGTATTTGGAGCATAGATATTCAGAATTGAGAGTTCCTCTTGGAGGATTTTACCTTTGATGAGAATGAAGTGTCCCTCCTTGTCTTTTTTGATGACTTTGGGTTGGAAGTCAATCTTATCCGATATTAGGATGGCTACTCCTGCTTGTTTCTTCATACCATTTGCTTGGAAAATTGTTTTCCAGCCTTTCATTCTGAGGTAGTGTCTATCTTTTTCTCTGAGATGAGTTTCCTGTAAGCAGCAAAATGTTGGGTCTTGTTTGTGTAGCCAGTTTGTTAGTCTATGTCTTTTTATTGGCGAGTTGAGACCATTGATGTTAAGAGATATTAAGGAAAAGTAATTGTTGCTTCCTGTTATTTTTGTTGTTAAAGTTGGCATTCTGTTCTTGTGGCTGTCTTCTTTTAGGTTTGTTGAGGGATTACCTTCTTGTTTTTTCTAGGGCGTTGTTCCCGTTCTTGTATTGGTTTTTTTCTGTTATTATCCTTTGAAGGGCTGGATTCGTGGACAGATAATGTGTGAATTTGGTTTTGTCGTGGAATACTTTGGTTTCTCCATCTATGATAATTGAGAGTTTGGCTGGGTATAGTAGCCTGGGCTGCAGTTTGTGTTCTCTTAGTGTCTGTATAACATCTGTCCAGGCTCTTCTGGCTTTCATAGTCTCTGGTGAAAAATCTGGTGTAATTCTGATAGGCTTGCCTTTATATGTTACTTGACCTTTTTCCCTTACTGCTTTTAGTATTCTATCTTTATTTAGTGCATTTGATGTTCTGATTATTATGTGTCGGGAGGAATTTCTTTTCTGGTCCAGTCTATTTGGAGTTCTGTAGGCTTCTTGTATATTCATAGACATCTCATTCTTTAGATTTGGGAAGTTTTCTTCAATAATTTTGTTGAAGATGTTTGCTGGACCTTTGAGTTGAAAATCTTCATTCTCATCCACTCCTATTATCCGTAAGTTTGGTCTTCTTATTGTGTCCTGGATTTCCTGGATATTTTGTGTTAGGATCTTTTTGCATTTTCCATTTTCTTTGATTGTTGTGCCGATGTTCTCTATGGAATCTTCTGCACCTGAGATTCTCTCTTCCATCTCTTGTATTCTGTTGCTGATGCTCAAATCTATGGTTCCAGATTTCTTTCCTAGGGATTCTATCTCTAGTGTTGCTTCGCTTTGAGTTTTCTTTATTGTGTCTACTTCCCTTTTTAGGTCTAGTATGGTTTTGTTCATTTCCATCACCTGTTTGTATGTTTTTTCCTCTTTTTCTGTAAGGACTTCTACCTGTTTGATTGTGTTTTCCTGTTTTTCTTTAAGGACTTGTAACTCTTTAGCAGTGTTCTCCTGTATTTCTTTAAGTGATTTATTAAAGTCCTTCTTGATGTCTTCTACCATCATCATGAGATATGCTTTTAAATCTAGGTCTAGGTTCTCAGGTGTGTTGGGGTTCCCTGGACTGGGCGAAGTGGGTGTGCTGGGTTCTGATGATGGTGAGTGGTCTTGGTTCCTGTTAGTAAGATTCCTTCGTTTACCTTTCGCCATCTGGTAATCTCTGGAGTTAGTAGTTATAGTTGACTCTGTTTAGAGATTGTTCTTCTGGTGATTCTGTTACCGTCTATCAGCAGTCCTGGGAGCCAGATTCTCTTCTCTGAGCTTCAGTGCTCTGAGCTCTCTCTGCTGGCAAGCTCTCTTACAGGGAAGGTGCGCAGATATCTTGTATTTGGACCTCCTCCTGGCCGAAGAAGCAGGCCCAAAACAGGACCTTTCTCAGACACTGTGTTGCTTTGGCAGTTCCCAGAAGCTGTCACCTTCTGTGGTACAGACTCTCACCTAAGCAGACTAATTTCCTAAGTTCGGCGGGTCCCGGACCAGGATGGCGACCACTGCTGCTGTGGCTTAGGCCGCTTCCCCAGCCGGGCGGGCACCTGTCCTCCGGTCCGGACTGTAGCCGGCTGTCCCCGGCCCACAAAGGGTGCTGCCTCAGCGGCTTTGTGCTTCTGTCTCTTCCAGAAGCTGTCAGGTTCTCTGGCGCACCCTCTCACCTGTTCAGACTAATTTCCTAAGTTCGGCGGGTCCCGGACAAAGATGGCGACCGCTGCTGCTGTGGCTTAGGGCGCTTCCCCAGCCAGGCGGGCCCCTGACCTCCGGTCCGGACTGTGGCCAGCTGTCCCCTGCCCACAAAGGGTGCTGCCTCAGCGGCTTTGTGCTTCTGCCTCTTCCAGAAGCTGTCAGGTTCTCTGGCGCACCCTCTCACCTGTTCAGACTAATTTCCTAAGTTCGGCGACCTGTTCAGACTAATTTCCTAAGTTCGGCGGGTCCCGGACAAAGATGGCGACCGCTGCTGCTGTGGCTTAGGGCGCTTCCCCAGCCGGGCGGGCACCTGACCTCCGGTCCGGACTGTGGCCAGCTGTCCCCTGCCCACAAAGGGTGCTGCCTCAGCGGCTTTGTGCTTCTGCCTCTTCCAGAAGCTGTCAGGATCTCTGGCGCACCCTCTCACCTGTTCAGACTAATTTCCTAAGTTCGGCGGGTCCCGGACAAAGATGGCGACCGCTGCTGCTGTGGCTTAAATGTAAATGTTCTTAATCTGGGCCTATTTCCTGAGTTGTGATCCAAAGTCAGATTCCCAACTTGAACTTACTTCCTTTGTTCTGGTCTGATGTCAAATTCCCGCCAAATGTCTAGAAGTGTCCACAAAAAGCTCTCCAAATCCCCCCCTTTTATATTCCATAAACAAGACTGCACCTGTGTTAGGTCATTCTGACAAGAATGCCTTCCTTACCTGTCATGGAATACACATTATCAAAATATTCTTAAAAATATTCTGTCTTAGGTTGGTAAGGCTCTGTACAGAATCTTACCTGTCCTTGGCTGCCAGCCTGTTAAATTAATAACTCTTTATTGGGATTCATTTTTTAATTTCAAGCCATGTATTTTAGATGCCAACATATTGATATTGTTAAAGGCAAGATTTATCACAATGGGCAGGAATAAAAGTATTCCCAGGACATGAAAGGCTAGCATGATCAAGCTATATATGCCATCCTTGAAGCTTGACAAAGATTGAAATACTGACTTCATGCCATGAATCAGTTTATCAGTAATATCTGCAGCATCAAAGCTCAACAGAGCAATATCCTTTAAATTCATAATCTTGGTATGCAAAGTTAAAACATCCAGACAGGTGTTAGAATTGTGCCAAATACCCTGCAAGTATCTTTGGGCTTTTTCTTGATTATATTGACTAACACCAGAGATTACCAGATGGCAAAAAGGCAAACATAAGAATCTTACTAACAGAAACCAAGACAACTCAGCATCATCAGAACCCAGTACTCTCATCACAGCGAGACCTGGATACCCCAACACACCCGAAAAGCAAGATTCTGATTTAAAATCATATCTCATGATGCTGGTAGAGGATTTTAAGAAGGGCATTAATAACTCACTTAAAGAAATACAGGGGAACACTGCTAAACATGGTAGAAGTCCTTAAAGAGGAAGCACAAAAATTCTTTAAAGAATTACAGGAAAACACAACCAAATAGGTGATAGAATTGAACAAAACCATCCAAGATCTAAAAATGGAAGGAGAACCAATAAAGAAAACCCAAAGGGAGATAACTCTGGAGATAGGAAACCTAGGAAAGAAATCAGGAACCATAGATGTGAGCATTAGCAACAGAATATAATAGATGAAAGAGAGAATCTCAGGTACAAAAGATTCCATAGAAAAAATGGACACAACAATCAAAGAAAATGCAAAATGCAAAAAGATACTAACTCAAAACATCCAGGAAATCCAGGACACAATGAGAAGACCAAACCTAAGGCTAATAGGTATAGATGAAAACGAAGATTTTCAACTTAAAGGGACAGTAAATATCTTCAACAATATTATAGAAAACTTCTGTAACCTACAGAAAGAGATGCCCATGAACATAGAAGAAGCTTACAGAACTCAACATAGACTGGACCAGAAAAGAAATTCCTCAGGAGACATAATAATCAAAACAACAAATGCACTAAATAAAGATAGAATATTAAAAGCAGTAAGGGAAAAAGTTCAAGTAACATATAATGGCAGAACTATTAGAATTACACCAGACTTCTCACCAGAGACTATCAAAGCCAGAAGATCCTGTACAGATGTTATACAGACCCTAAGAGAACACAAATGCCAATCCAGGCTACTATATCCAGCAAAACTCTCAATTACCATAGATGGAGAAACCAAAGTATTATATGACAATACCAAATTCACACAATATCTTTCCACAAATCCAGCCCTTCAAAGGATAATAAAGGGAAAATCCCAACACAAGGAGGGAAATTATGCCCCAGAAAAAGCAAGAAGGTAATCCTTCAACAAACCTAAAAGAAGACAGCCGCAGGAACAGAATCCCAACTCTAACAACAAAATAACAGGAAGCAACAATTACTTTTCCTTAATATCTTTTAATATGAATGGACTCAATTACCCAATAAAAACACGTAGACTAACAGACTGGCTACATAAACAGGACCCAACATTTTGCTGCATACAGGAAACCCACCTCAGGGACAAAGACAGACATTACCTCAGAGTAAAAGGCTAGAAAACAATTTTTCCAAGCAAACTGTCTGAAGAAACAAGCTGGAGTAGCCATTCTAACATTGAATAAAATCAACTTCCAACCCAAAGTTATCAAGAAAGACAAGGAGGGGCACTTCATACACATCAAAGATAAAATATTGCAAGATGAACTCTCAATTCTGAATATCTATGCTCCAAATGCAAGGGCATCCACATTCATTAAGGAAACTTTAGTAAAGCTCAAAGCACACACTGTACCCCACACAATAATAGTGGGAGACTTCAACACTCCACTATCATCAATGGACAGATCCTGGAATCAAAAGTAAACAGAGACACATTGAAACAAACAGATATTGTGAAGCAAATGGATTTAACAGGTATCTACAGAACATTTTATCATAAAACAAAAGGACATACCTTCTTCTCAGCACCTCATGATACCTTCTCCAAAACTGACCATATAATTGGTCACAAAATAGGCCTCAACAGATACAAAAATATTGAAATTATCCCAGGCATTCTATCAGATCAACACTGACTAAGGCTGGTCTCAAATACCAACAAAAACCACAGAAAACACATACACAAGGAAGCTTAACAATGCTCTACTCAATGATAACTTGATAAAGGAAGAAATAAAGAAAGAACATAAAGGCTTTTTAGAATATAAAGAAAATGACAACACACCATACCAAAACTTTATTTTTTAATATTTTTATTAGGTATTTTCCTCATTTACATTTCCAATGTTATCCCAAAAGTCCCCCATACCCTCCCCCTGACTCCCCTACCCACCCACTCCCACTTTTTGGCCCTGGCTTTCCCCTGTATAGCGGCATATAAAGTTTGCAAGTCCAATGGGCCTCTCTTTCCATTGATGGATGACTAGGCCATCTTTTGATACATATGCAGAGAGAGTCAAGAGGTCTGGGGTACTGGTTAGTTCATAATGTTGTTCCACCTATAGGGTTGCAGATCCGTTTAGCTCCTTGGGTACTTTCTCTAGCTCCTCCATTGGAAGCCCTGTGATCTATCCAATAGCTGACTGTGAGCATCCATTTCTGTGTTCGCCAGGCCCCGGCATAGTCTCACAAGAGACAGCTATATCTGGGTCCTTCCAGCAAAATCTTGTTAATGTATGCAGTGGTGTCAGCGTTTGGAAGCTGATTATGGTATGGATCCCCAGATATGGCAGTCTCCAGATGGTCCATCCTTTTAATCTTTTTAATAGTGTAGTAGTACTCCATTGTGTAAATGTGCCAGATTTTCTGTATCCATTCCTCTGTTGAGGGGCATCTGGGTTCTTTCTAGCTTCTGGCTATTATAAATAAGGATGCTATGAACATAGTGGAGCATGTGTCATTCTTCCGGTTGGGTCATCTTCTGGATATATGCTCAGGAGAGGTATTGCGAAATTTTCCGGTAGTACTATGTCCAAATTTCTGAGGAACTGCCAGACTGATTTCCAGAGTGGTTGTACAAGCTTGCAATCCAACCAACAATGGAGGAGTGTTCCTCTTTCTCCACATCCTCAACAGCATCTGCTGTCACCTGAATTTTTGATCTTAGCCATTCTGACGGGTGTGAGGTGGAATCTCAGGTTTGTTTTGATTTGCATTTCCATGATGATTAAGGATGTTGAACATTTTTTCAGGTGCTTCTCTGCCATTAGGTATTCCTCAGGTGAAAATTCTTTGTTCAGCTCTGAGCCCCATTTTTTAATGAGATTTTTTGATTTTCTGGAGTACACCTTCTTGAGTTCTTTATATATATTGGATATTAGTCCCCTATCTGATTTAGGATAGGTAAAGATCCTTTCCCAAACTGTTGGTGGTCTTTTTGTCTTATTGAGGGTGTCTTTTGCCTTGCAGAAGCTTTGCAACTTTATAAGGTCCCATTTGTAGATTCTCGATCTTACAGCACAAGCCACTGCTCTTCAATTCAGGAATTTCCCCCCGTACCCATATCTTCGAGGCTTTTCACTACTTTCTCCTCTATAAGTTTCAGTGTCTCTGGTTTTATGTGGAATTCCTTAATCCATTTAGATTTGACCTTAGTACAAGTAGATAGGAATGGATCAATTTGCATTCTTCTACATGATAACCGCCAGTTGTGCCAGCACTATTTGTTGAAAATGTTGTCTTTTTTCCACTGGATGGCTTTAGCTCCCTTGTCAAAGATCAAGTGACAATAGGTGTGTGGGTTCATTTCTGGGTCTTCAATTCTGTTCCATTGGTCTACTTGTCTGTCGCTATACCAGTACCATGCAGTTTTTATCACAATTGTTCTGTAGTACAGCTTTAGGTCAGGCATGGTGATTTCACCAGAGGTTCTTTTATCCTTGAGAAGAGTTTTTGCTATCCTAGATTTTTTGTTATTCCAGATGAATCTGCCAAATGCCCTTTCTAATTCGTTGAAGAATTGAGTTGGAATTTTGATGGGGATTGCATTGAATCTGTAGATTGCTTTTGACAAGATAGCCATTTTTACAATGTTGATCCTGCCAATCCATGAGCATGGGAGATCTTTCCATCTTCTGAGATCTTCTTTAATTTCTTTGTTCAGAGACTTGAAGTTCTTATCATACAGTTCTTTCACTTCCTTAGTTAGAGTCAAGCCAAGGTATTTTATATTATTTGTGACTATTGAGAAGGGTGTTGTTTCCCTAATTTCTTTCTCATCCTGTTTATCCTTTGTGTACAGAAAGGACTTTGACTTGTTTGAGTTAATTTTATATCCAACTACTTCATTGAAGCTGTTTATCAGGCTTAGGAGTTCTCTGGTGGAATTTTTAGGGTCACTTATATATACTATCATATCATCTGCAAAAAGTGATATTTTGACTTCTTCCTTTCCAATTTGTATCCCCTTGATCTCCTTTTGTTGTTTAATTGCCCTGGCTAGGACTTCAAGTACAATGTTGAATAGGTAGGGAGAGAGAGGACAGCCTTGTCTAGTCCCTGATTTTAGTAGGATTGCTTCCAGTTTCTCACTATTTACTTTGATGTTGGCTATTCGTTTGCTGTAGATTGCTTTTATCATGTTTAGGTATGGGCCTTGAATTCCTGATCTTTCCAAGACTTTCATCATGAATGGGTGTTGGATTTTGTCAAATGTTTTCTCGGAATCTAACGAGATGATCATGTGTTTTTTGTCTTTGAGTTTGTTTATATACTGGATTACATTGATCGATATCTGTATATTGAACCTGCATCCCTGGGATGAAACCTACTTGGTCAGGATGGATAAGTGTTTTGATGTGTTCTTGGATTCAGTTAGGGAGAACTTTATTGAGGATTTTTGCATCGATATTCATAAGGGAAATTGGTCTGAAGTTCTCTTTCTTTGTTGGGTCTTTTGGTGGTTTAGGTATCAGAGTAATGTGACTTCATAGAATGAGTTGGGTAGAGCACTTTCTGTTTCTATTTTGTGGAATAGTTTGTGACGAACTGGGATTAGATCTTCTTTGAAGGTCTGATAGAACTCTGCACTAAACCCATCTGGTCCTGGGCCTTTTTTGATTGGGAGACTATTAATGACTACTCCTATTTCTTTAGGGGATATAGAACTGTTTAGATCATTAACCTGATCTTGATTTAACTTTGGTACCTGGTATCTGTCTAGAAATTTGTCCATTTCATCCAGGTTCTCCAGTTTTGTTGAGTATAGCCTTTTGTAGAAGGAGCTGATGGTGTTTTGGATTTCTTCAGGATCTGTTGTTATGTCTCCCTTTTCATTTCTGATTTTGTTAATTAGGATGCTTTCCCTGTGCCCTCTAGTGAGTCTGGCTAAGGGTTTATCTATCTTGTTGATTATCTCAAAGAACCAGCTCCTCCTTTGGTTGATTCTTTGAATAGTTCTTCTTGTTTCCATTTGGTTGATTTCGACCCTGAGTTTGATTGTTTCCTGCCATCTACTCCTCTTGGGTGAATTTCCTTCCTTTTATTCTAGAGCATTTAGGTGTGTTGTCAAGCTGCTAATGTGTGCTCTCTCTAGTTTCTTTTTGGAGGCACTCAGAGCTATGAGTTTTCCTCTTAGAAATGCTTTCATTGTGTCCCATAAGTTTGGGTATGTTGTGGCTTCATTTTCATTAAACTCCAAAAAGTCCTTAATTTCTTTCTTTATTCCTTCTATAACCAATTTATCATTGAGAAGAGTGTTGTTCAGTTTCCACATAAATGTTGGCTTTCTATTATTTATTTTGTTATTGAAGATCAGCCTTAGTTCATGGTGATCTGATAGGATGCATGGGAAAATTTCAATATTTTTGTATATGTTGAGGCTTGTTTTGTGATCAATTATGTGGTCAATTTTGGAGAAGGTACCATGAGGTGCTTAGAAGAAGGTGTATCCTTTTGTTTTAGGATAAAATGTATTGTTGATATCTGTCAGATCCATTTGTTTCATAACTTCTGTTAGTTTCACTGTGTCCCTGTTTAGTTTCTATTTACATGATCTGCCCATTGGTGAAAGTGGTGTGTTGAAGTCTCCCACTATTATTGTGTGAGGTGCAATGTGTGCTTTGAGCTTTACTAAAGTTTCTTTAATGAATGTGGCTGCCCTTGTATTTGGAGCATAGATATTCAGAATTGATAGTTCCTCTTGGAGGATTTTACCTTTGATGAGTATGAAGTGCCCCTCCTTGTCTATTTTGATGACTTTGGGTTGGAAGTCGATTTTTTTTAGATATTAGAATGGCTACTCCAGCTTGTTTCTTCATACCATTTGCTTGGAAAATTGTTTTACAGCCTTTCATTCTGAAGTTTTGTTTATCTTTTTCTCTGAGATGAGTTTCCTGTAATAGCAAAATGTTGGGTCCTGTTTGTGTAGACAGTCTGTTAGTCTATGTCTTTTTTATTGAGGAGTTGAGTCCATTGATATTAAGAGATATTAAGGAGAAGTAATTGTTGCTTCCTATTATTTTTGTTGCTAAAGTTGGCATTCTGTTCTTGTGGCTGTCTTCTTTTAGGTTTGTTGAGGGATTACCTTCTTGGTTTTTCTAGGAAGTGGTTTCCATCCTTGTATTGTTTTTTTTTTTTTTCTGTTATTATCCTTTGAAGGGCTGGATTCGTGTAAAGATAATGTGTGAATTTGGTTTTGTTGTGGAATACTTTGGTTTCTCCATCTATGGTAATTGAAAGTTTGGCTGGGTATAGTAGCCTGGGCTGGCATTTGTGTTCTCTTAGTGTCTGTATAACATAGGTCGGGGATTTTCTGGTTTTCATAGTCTCTGGTGAAAAATCTGGTGTAATTCTGATTGGCTTGCCTTTAACTTTATATGTTACTTGACCTTTTTCCCTTACTGCTTTTTATATTCTATCTTTATTTAGTGCATTTGTTGTTCTGATTATTATGTGTCAGGAGGAATTTCTTTTCTGGTCCAGTCTATTTGGAGTTCTGTAGGTGTCTTCTATGTTCATGGGTATCTCTTTCTTTAGGTTTGAGAAGTTTTCTCCTCTAATTTTGTTGAAGATATTTGCCAGTCCTTTGAGTTGAAAATCTTCATTCTCATCTACTCCTATTATCCGTAGGTTTGGTCTTCTCATTGTGTCCTGGATTTCCTGGATGTTTTGAGTTAGGATCTTTTTGCATTTTCCATTTTCTTTGATTGTTGTGCTGATGTTCTCTATGGAATCTTCTGCACCTAAGATTCTCTCTTCCATCTCTTGTATTCTTTTGCTGATTCTGGCACCTATGGTTCCAGATTTCTTTTCTAGCGTTTCTATCTCCAGAATTGCCTCACTTTGGGTTTTCTTTATTGTGTCTACTTCCCTTTTTAGGTTTTCGGTGGTTTTATTCAATTCCATCACCTGTTTGGTTGTCTTTTCCTGCAATTCTTTATGGGATTTTTTGCTTCCTCTTTAATGTCTTCTACCTGTTTAGCAGTGTTCTCCTATATTTCTTTAAGTGAGTTCTTAAAGTCCTTCTTGATGTCCTCTACCATCATCATGAGATATGCTTTTAAATCCGGTCTTGCTTTTCGGGTGTGTTGGGGGGCCCTGGACTGGCTGAAGTGGGAGTGCTGGATTCTGATGATGGTGAGTTGTCTTGGTTTCTGTTTTGCTTTGGCCTGTCACAGAAGTTGTTAGTTTCTGTAGTCCACACTCTCACCTGTGCAGACTACTTTCGGCGGAGTCCCAGAACCAAGATGGTTCCCGCTGATGATGAGGCAAAGGCCTCCCGGGCCGGGCGGATACCTGTCCTCTGGCCGGGAACGTGGCCAGATATCTGGAGCCCGAAAAGGGCCCTGCCTCAGAAGCTCTGTGGCTCCAGCCTGTCCCAGAAGCTGTTAGCTTCTGTAGTGCACACTCTCACCCATGCAGACTACTTTTTGTGGTGTCCACCATACCAAAACTTATGGGACACAATGAAAGCAGTGTATGGTAAGAGGAAAACTCGTAGCTCTAAATACGTCCAAAAAGAAACTGGAGTGAGCATACACTAGACAGCACACCTGAAAGCTCTAGAACAAAACGAAGCAAATACACTCAAGAGGAGTAGATGGAAGGAAATATGCAAACTCAAGGCTGAAATCAAACAAATAGAAACAAAAGCAACTATAGAAAGAATCAACCAAATCTGGATATGGTTCTTTGAGAAAATCATTAAGATAGATAAACCCTTAGCCAGAGTAACTAGAGGGCACAGTGACAGTATCCTAATTAACAATATCAGAAATGAAGATATTTGCTGGCTCTTTAAGTTGAAAAACTTCATTTTCATGTACTCCTACTATCCGTAGGTTTGGTCTTCTCATTATGTCCTCGATTTCTTGGATGTTTTGAGTTAGGATCTTTTTGCGTTTTGTATTTTCTTTGATTGTTGTGCCAATGTTCTCTATGGAATCCCCTGCACCTGAGATTCTCTCTTCCATCTCGAGATGGAAGATGCTCGATGCTCGAATCTATGGTTCCAGATTTCTTTCCTAGCGTTTGTATTCCTAGCCTTGCCTAGCTTTTTTTTGTGTGTGTGTGTGTGTGTGTGTCTACTTCCCTTTTTAGTTCTAGTATGGTTTTGTAAATTTCCTTCACCTGTTTGGATGTGTTTTCCTGTTTTTTTTAAGGACTTCTACCTGTTTGGTTGTGTTTTCCTGTTTTTTTTTTTTTTTTTTTTTTTTTTTTTTTTTTTGTTTTGTTTGGCCTTGTAACCCTTTAGCAGTGTTATCCTGTATTTCTTTTCGAGTGGGTTGGGGTGCCCAGGACTGGCTGAAGTGGGAGTGCTGGTGATGGTGAGTGGTCTTGGTTTCTGGTAGTAAGATTTTTATGTTTGCCTTTTGCCATCTGGTGATCTCTGGAGTTAGTTGTTATTGTCGTCTCTGGTTAGAGTTTGTTCTTCTCATGATTCTGTTAGTCTCTATCAGCAGACCTGGGAGACTAGATCTCTCCTGAGTTTCAGTGGTTAGAGCACTCTCTACAGACAAGCTGTCCTCTTGAAGGGAAGGTGCAGAGATATCTGGCATTTGGACCTACCTCCTGGCAGAAGATGAAGGCCCGAAACAGGATCTGCCCCAGAAGCTGTTAGCTTCTATAGTCCACACTCTCTCCTGCGCAGGGTAGTCTCGGTGGGATCTGGGAACCAAGATGACTCCCCCAGGTTCTCCAGCAAAGCTCTCTAGGGCGGGGCTGACACCTGTCCTCTGGCAGGGAAGGTGCCTGGATGTCTGAAGCCTGAAACAGGGTCTGCCTCCGAAACTCTGTGGCTTCTGCCTGTCCCAGAAGCTTTAGCTTCTGTAGTGCAAACTCTTACCTGCACAGACTAGTCTCAGTGCGCTTGCTCTGTGTTTCATAATTGTAATTCCATGGATTCAAGTCAGTGTAAAATCCTATACAGGAAGCAGCACCTGGCACTATATAAGGCACTGAGCTCAAGTCCCTCTGCATCTCTGCATCTCACCAGGCTTCAGTCATGAGCATCCATTACCTTTTCTTTGCATTTCTCCTGGTACTGCTGTCTCTGTATGCAGGTGAGTCAGGGGAATAGGGTGATCTCACAGTGAAATAAGAGACAGCTCCCTACATCTTTGTGTGTGTGTCTGTGTTTGTGTGGGTAGGTATGTGTGTGTATATGTGTTTGTGTGTGTTTATCATTGTGTTTGTATCTTGTATCTCCCTCTCTCTATATGAACCTTTATCTGTTTCTCTGTGTTTGTACCTCTCTCTCTCTCTCTCTCTCTCTCTCTCTCTCTCTCTCTCTCTCTCTTTGTGTGTGTGTGTGTGTGTGTGTGTGAATGCATGTCTCTCTGTATATATGGCTATCTCTATGTCTTTGGGTTTTCTCTGTGCATCATTGTCTTTTCCTTTCCTATCCTTCTTATTTCCCCCCTTTTCTTTTTCTTTTAAGCATATTTTAGAAAATGTATATATTGTGACTTCAAACACAAACCAAAGATCCTTTTTACCTTGAAGGAGCCTAAGGTGGACTCATTCTCAGCTGATCTGCATCATATGACTTCCATTTCCTAACTCCTGGTGCTAAGCTCAAGATTATGCAATGAGTTTCTTATAGGTAGCTTAAACATAATAACATGAAGAATATTTGATTCTTATCTGAAAAAAGTATTCATTTAGAAGTCTTTATATCTAAAGAGTAGAGTCTCTACTTACTCTAGAGATTCCTTCAGAATAAACGGCCTAGGCTCTCTTTGAGAACTTCCTCTCCCACTACTGCTATTGAGGACCATGAAGCACACACTGTGTACAGGGGTAATGAGTGTGCAGGGAGGCTTTAGATCATAGCTCTGCAAACTGTACCTCAATTTTATTTTGTGGAAAAGAGTTATATCCTTTTAAATTATGTGTACCTATATGGATCTGTGTATGAGAATGTGCCAATCAGTATAGTACCCAAGAAGCAATAAGAGCACATCTAATCTCTCAGAGATGGCATTATAGGCACATACAGGCTGCCTGACATGGTACTAGAAACTTACCTCAGGTCTTCAGGATGAGTAAGCAATCCTAATTGCTAAGCCAAGTGTTCAGGCTCTGTGTTGTATGTCACCCCTGACATTAGGCAACCAGAACAAAAGGTATTCACAACTCAAGAGAGGGCATTAAACAAGTAATAGAGAATGTGAAAAAAATGTTTGAAACTGTATCAGAAAGAAGTTAAGAAAATGAAAACATAATTTCACTAATTCTGTTGGTGGGTTCAGGTTTATAGAGTAGCATCTGTGATCCATGGGATACCCAAACACTTACTCTGTCTGACATTTAGATAAATGTAAAGAAGGAAGGAGGGGGGAAGAGGGAAGGATGAGATTAAGACCTGATTTTAGATATTGGAAACTACCAATAGTTCACTTTTACTTTTGATTTCCACTGTAAGTTACTTAGGTATCAAGTTATAATTAAGCAATACTCCTATACAGTGAGTTTGGGTCAAATACTTCATTTAAAATAGGTGCCTGGAAGTTTAAATATCTTAGTTAAAAATAGGAAGATGGCTCAGTGACCAAAGGTGCTTGTTGTGCAAGTATGAAGATCTGACTTTGGATCCCAGTGTTCATGAAGAAGCAGAGAGAGCTTCTGGTGCACATCTGTAATGCTAGCACTAAGAAGGCTCCCAGAGGCACACTGGCCAACCAACCAGACAAACCTACTCAGTATGTTCCAGGTTCAGTGAGAAACTCTGTCTCAAAAAGTGAGGCAGATAACAATTCACCATCACGTCTTATGCCAACCTCTAGCCTCTGTATGTGTCTGCACACATGTGCATACACATTCACACCCACTGGCTATTTTTGATAGTAGTACAAGGAATTTGTGTGTGGAAAAGTAGAGGCAGGGCTGCGGTGAATCAGCTGAGGACTCACAGAGAATCCTTACTGAGATCTAGCCTGAAGGACCTGAAAATTCTAATCAGTCAGGTGTGGAGCAGACCCTTCAACATTTGGGTCCTAGGGAAACCAGAACCCCTTTCCACAGCAATAGTGGCCAGAAGTGAATTCAGTTCTGCTAAAACAGATATTCCAGTTTTGGGGGCTTGGGTGGGGAAGGCTGCTGGGATTTACTCAAGATAATAACACACTGGACTGTATTTCTGACCTGAGGCTTTCAACTCTAACGTGTTTTTCTTACTTATCTTCCAGCCTTTACTGTATTAATCAACAATCCATTAACATGCATAGCCAATCGTGGCTTTTGCTGGCATTCATGCATTCGAGGTTTTCAACTAGCAGGCCATTGTGGCCATCCTAAAGTCAGATTGCTGCATTAAAAGATAGAGAAAAGGACCAAGAACCAGCAATGTTAATAAATGCCAGAATTTGCTTCTCCATGAATATGCACAAACAAACCCAATTAAAGTTCTTTGATTACCTTTTGTAACTCCTGTTTCAGGGGATATAGCACGTCTTTTGACTTTTATGGAAACATATATACAATACATAGAGGAAAAGCACCACACACGTAAAATTAGCAATAGCAGTAATAATTATAATTTTAAAAATAGTCATTGAAGAAAACACTTTGCCTTCAGCCTTCACACTCATGTATGCATGGGTTCACCTGATCAAGCCAGCTCAGTCAGTCTACATGTTCTCTAGGGCAGGAACAAGGATTAAAAAGAAAAAAAGACATTTAGATAACACTATAGTATGACCCCAGCCAGTTCTGAGGCTGAAGCCCTTTTGTTCCAGTCTGATTTTATACTACTTTTAGTACCTACAAAATGATAATATCAGTTCTGGTTCAAGGAACAAGCAAGGCAATGAACACAATCCCATAAACACTATTCTAGGGGCTAGTCAGGTTGACCATGACAAAAGGAATGCCACACATGCCTCAGCTGAGCCTGCTCTGAGCTTTGCATTAGCTCACATGTAAATGTTCTTAATCTGGACCTATTTTCTGATTCCTAGACCAAAGCCAAGTTCCTGCCTTGAGCTTACTTGTTTTGTCTTGGTCTGATGTCAAATTCCCACCAAGTGTCTAGAAGTAACCTCAAAAAAAATCTCCACATTCACTCATATAATCCAATGATATATAAGACACATACACAAATATTAAAGTGATTTAAATATCCAGAAATAATGAGTATTTGACTATTACCCAAGCATAGATTTTGACCTTTTGATTGCACTATGAAACCCATACACTTCATTTTGATGCTGGGCTCTTCAGACACTGCCCTCAAAGAATTATTTTTAATAATCTATATTTTTATGTATTATAAACTTGTTTTTTCACTTTTGTGCAAGACCACTGGTGAATGTTGCAGGAATGACATGAAATTTAGCAAGATAAACATTATTTTGGGTCTTCTAGAGTGTGGCAGGACGGTTTAGGGTTTTCTATTAATTATCCTCATCTGTGAAAAGACTTTAATGGCTATTTTGATTTTTGAAGGCAAGACCCTTAAAGTTAAAATGGAAAAAAATCAAGAAAATGCTAAATGGCTTTGCACTTCTAAAAATGACTGAGCCCTTTGTTTTTCTGATAGTACCACGGTTGTGGGTGCACACAGGGCTGCACACTTCTACAAAAAGGGAACAGACACATAGCAGAGCATCACTGGAGCTGGGCAGTGTTCACATCAGAAATTGTTTACAGACAACCTCTGAATCTGGTAAATGGAAGGACGCCCCTTATGCCAAGCTTTTACCTATCTTCACTCCAAACCCTCTCTCTGCCCTTCATGTCTCCCAACTGAACTTCTTCATGCTATGAAACCTCTACCAGATGACACTACAGTCCTCAATCCAGCTGAAAAATCACCCACTTACAGCTGCACACTTGTCTCTACAGCTTCTTCTAAAATCCCAGCCTCCTCAGATTCCTCTTCTCACCAGATTTCCACGTAGTCTTATTGCTCAACTTCTTTAGAATCCTCCTCTCCTCCTGTGCCAGCTGTAAGCTGCTCCAATCATCCTGTACTGGCACCTAATTTCAGACCTCCTAACACTTATTCTAAGTCTACAACTAAACCACATACTTCTCCCTGATGCCCATCCTAACACAGCATCAATCCTTCCTTTAAGAGAAGTTGCTGGGTTAGATGGTCTAATCAGAGTCTAATCCTTTCTCACTAAGTGAACTTTCTCAAATAGAAAACAGACTGGAATCTGTCAGAGACCATACCTTGAGAAAGTGAGCCCTTCACAATCTCCCACCCTGATAGGCCAAAAGGCCTCGTGCTAGGAGCCAGTTGTCACTCCCTCCTCCCTGTTCCCTTCCTGGCACCTGAGGCTATAAAAGCTGAATTATAGTCCCCTCTTCCTTATCTCTTCCTGAATTCCCGTGACTTCCAAAGACATGAGTTAAGTCTGAGTCCGGCCTGACACCTCAAGGCTGTTAAGGAGGATCTATGTTCCGGAGATAAGACGCAGAGTGCCCACCGCCTGGAGCCTGACTTCGGCCCTCATGTCAGCAGATGCCCACCTCTTTGTTCTTTGTTAATTCCCCCTCGACCCCTCCCTATTCCTGCGATGTATGCTTTAAAACCAGGCGTCTCAGCCTAATAGACGGAAACCTTGATAGGTGCACTCTACTTGGTTTCCGGCTTTTCTTCCCCTTCCAATCCCATTTTCTTCCAGGTTTGCGGTCCCCCCTCACACCCACGAATAACTGAGTCCCGTGGGATGGGATAGGGATCCTATACCTGTAATCCTTCTGCCTTTATAAAAGAATTTCAGTATATTACTCAATCTTACAGCTTCATTTGTATGATGTACATATGATTCTCACTAATAATTTACTTCCTGACAATGAAGGCAATTTTGGGAATAGGTGAGAATACATGCAGACAAGACTTATTAAACAGATCTAGCATATACAATTTGCTGAGATCTGAGATGGCATCTGACCAAGATCCTCAATGGTATTATAAGTCCCCAGGTAGTATTTTTATCCAGAAATAGATTCATAGCCTGGCCAGTCACCCAAGAGCAGCCCTAAACCCAGTACATTTTGAAAAACTCCAAGAAGTTAAACAAAATAAACAAGAAAACCCATCTCAGATTTTGGAGTACCTTACAAAAGCAATATTACAATATACTAATTTAGCACCTGAAAACACAGAAGGTAAGCAACTTCTGATTACCTACTTCTTTTCCAGAGCTACCCTGACATGAAAGCCAAACTTAGACATTAGGAGAGGGAACTTCCAACTCCACAGGCAGAAGTCTTGGTGCTGGCCTTCAAAGTGTACCATCAGAGAGATGCCTGCAGACAAAAATACCATATGCTGGCAAAGGCTGTGTGACAAGTCCCAGCCACTGCCCCAGCTTCCTGGTCTTCAAAGTTTCAGCCAGTTAGCACCAAGTTCCTGATACACATGTGGCCAAAACAAGGTCATTGGGAAAGGGGTTGCCTCAACTTCCTCATGGCAAAAGGCCATCAGGAGGATATAATAGCCTAAAGCCACTCAGGAAAGAGAACACTGCTCCCAGGTAACACTCCAGCTGACCTCTTAGGCTTGACTGTTAATAACAGAAGAGGTCTAAGCTCCCTTGATCTGACTACTTCCATTACCAGTATGGAGACCTGGGTATTCATCATGGTATCTGGAAGGCCCATCTACTTCCTCTTGGACATTTGGGCCACTTACTTGGTTCTTACATAGTTTTTGGGCACACCTCTCCTTCTTGTTCCCCTATTATGAGGATAAGAGGACAAGCTTACCTTGCTCACCAAGACCTACCACTTAGAAGCACTCTTAGGGGTCTTTGTCTCACCCATTCCTTTTTGATAGTTCCAATGTTTCCTGTCCCCTTTTTGGGAAGGTATATTCTAGCTAAGATGGGGGTCCTATTTCTTTTGACCCCCATTAGGCTAAAGCCAGGCTTACCTGCAGCACCTCTCTTCCTCCTCCTAGCCATTTAACCCTCTAATACTAACAAGTTTCCCTTGCCAGCTCCTCAGGTATACTCCCAAATCTGGGGCATCAAGAACCCCCTCAGCTGTTAAATATTATTCTCCTCTTTTCATCCAATGATTTGACTCTTCCAGGTACATCACCCAAGCTCAATACCTTCTTTCTCTCCAAAGCCTCAGGGGGATCCATGATCTCTTAAGGAAAATGTCCTCCATCCTACCTCTTCCCCCTTTAACATCCCCATACTAGCAGATAAGAAACCTAATGGAACCTATCTCCTGGTTCAAGATCTCAGGGGCATTAATTCTACAGTGGTTTCTGTCAATCCTCTCGTAGCTAATCTTTATACACTCCAATTCCCTATCCCCTCAGGGACTTCTCATTTCTCTTTCCTAGATACCAAGGATGCATTCTTCTTAATCCTAGATTCCAGTCACAGAACATCTTTGTCTTTACCTGGAATGACTCTGACACCCATTTTCTACTCAAATCATTTTGACTGTTCTACTCAGGGATTCAGGTACAGGCCACACCCATTTGTCCAGGCCCTGGCTCTGACTTACTTTCTCTGTCTCTCCATAAATCTAAGATTGTCTATTATGTAGACAACATTCTTCTCTGCAGAGACTCTTAAAAATTAGACAAACTGACAACTCTGCTCTTCTAAATTTCCTGTCAAGTGAAGGCTACATGGCCTCACCTTCTACAGTCCAACTTTCCACTCCTCAGGCCACTTATTTGGGACTAATAATATCCTCATCCCAGAAGGCTATTACATTTGATAGAGAGAATCTAATAGACTCTCTAATAGTTCCTTCTACAAAGGAAGAGATTATAGGGCAATAGTGGTAAAAACTGTGTGGTTTTGGTACAGAGACAGGTAGGTAGACCAATGGTATAGAATTAAAGACCCAGAAATGAACCCACACACCTATGGTCACTTGGTATTTGACAAAGGAGCTAAAACCATCTTGTGGGAAAAAAAGAAAGCATTTACAACAAATGATGCTGATTCAACTGTCAGTCATCATGGAGAAAAATTCAAATTGATCCATTCTTAATTCCTGTACAAAACTCAAGCCCAAGTGGATCAACAACCTTCACATAAAACCAGATACACTGAGTGTAATAGAAAAAAAAGTGGGGAAAAGCCTCCAATACATAGACACAGGGGAACATTGCCTGAACTGAAAGTCAATGGCTTATGCTGTAATATCAAAAATCAAAAAATGGACATCATAACATTGCAAAGCTTCTGTAAGACATAGTCCATGTCAATAGGACAAAATTGTAATGAACAGATGGTAAAAAGGTCTGCACAAACTCTACATTTGATAGAGGGCTAATATCCAATACATACAAAGAACTCAAGAACTCAGACTCCAGAGAAACAAATAACCCTTTTAAAAAATGGGGAACCATGATACATCGAAAATTCTCAACTGAGGAAACTTGAATGGCCAAGAAGCATCTAAAGACATGTTCAACATCCTTAGTCATCAGGAAATGCAAATCAAAATGTCCCTGAGATTCCATCTCATACCAATCAGAATGGCTGAGATAAAAAACTTTTTTTTTTTTTTTCCATTTTTTATTAGGTATTTAGCTCATTTACATTTCCAATGCTATACCAAAAGTCCCCCATACCCACCCACCCCCACTCCCCTACCCACCCACTCCCCCTTTTCGGCCCTGGCGTTCCCCTGTACTGGGGCATATAAAGTTTGCGTGTCCAATGGGCCTCTCTTTCCAGTGATGGCCGACTAGGCCATCTTTTGATACATATGCAGCTAGAGTCAAGAGCTCAGGGGTACTGGTTAGTTCATAATGTTGTTCCACCTATAGGGTTGAAGATCCCTTTAGCTCCTTGGGTACTTTCTCTAGCTCCTCCATTGGGAGCCCTGTGATCCATCCATTAGCTGACTGTGAGCATCCACTTCTGTGTTTGCTAGGCCCCGGCATAGTCTCACAAGAGACAGCTACATCTGGGTCCTTTCAGTAAAATCTTGCTAGTGTGTGCAATGGTGTCAGCATTTGGATGCTGATTATGGGGTGGATCCCTGGATATGGCAGTCTCTATATGGTCCATCCTTTCATCTCAGCTCCAAACTTTGTTTCTGTAACTCCCTCCATGGGTGTTTTGTTCCCACTTCTAAGGAGGGGGCATAGTGACCACACTTCAGTCTTCATTTTTCTTGAGTTTCATGTGTTTAGGAAATTGTATCTTATATCGTGGGTATCCTAGGTTTTGGGCTAATATCCACTTATCAGTGAGTACATATTGTGTGAGTTCCTTTGTGAATGTGTTACCTCACTCAGGATGATGCTCTCCAGGTCCATCCATTTGGCTAGGAATTTCATAAATTCATTCTTTTTAATAGCTGAGTAGTACTCCATTGTGTAGATGTACCACATTTTCTGTATCCATTCCTCTGTTGAGGGGCATCTGGGTTCTTTCCAGTTTCTGGCTATTATAAATAAGGCTGCTATGAACATAGTGGAGCATGTGTCCTTCTTACCAGTTGGGGCTTCTTCTGGATATATGCCCAGGAGAGGTATTGCTGGATCCTCCGGTAGTACTATGTCCAATTTTCTGAGGAACCGCCAGACTGATTTCCAGAGTGGTTGTACAAGCCTGCAATCCCACCAACAATGGAGGAGTGTTCCTCTTTCTCCACATCCACGCCAGCATCTGCTGTCACCTGAATTTTTGATCTTAGCCATTCTCACTGGAGTGAGGTGGAATCTCAGGGTTGTTTTGATTTGCATTTCCCTGATGATTAAAGATGTTGAACATTTTTTCAGGTGCTTCTCTGCCATTCGGTATTCCTCAGGTGAGAATTCTTTGTTCAGTTCTGAGCCCCATTTTTTAAGGGGGTTATTTGATTTTCTGAGGTCCACCTTCTTGAGTTCTTTATATATGTTGGATATTAGTCCCCTATCTGATTTAGGATAGGTAAAGATCCTTTCCCAGTCCGTTGGTGGTCTTTTTGTCTTATTGACAGTGTCTTTTGCCTTGCAGAAACTTTGGAGTTTCATTAGGTCCCATTTGTCAATTCTCGATCTTACAGCACAGGCCATTGCTGTTCTGTTCAGGAATTTTTCCCCTGTGCCCATATCTTCAAGGCTTTTCCCCACTTTCTCCTCTATAAGTTTCAGTGTCTCTGGTTTTATGTGGAGTTCCTTGATCCACTTAGATTTGACCTTAGTACAAGGAGATAAGTATGGATCGATTCGCATTCTTCTACATGATAACAACCAGTTGTGCCAGCACCAATTGTTGAAAATGCTGTCTTTCTTCCACTGGATGGTTTTGGCTCCCTTGTCAAAGATCAAGTGACCATAGGTGTGTGGGTTCATTTCTGGGTCTTCAATTCTATTCCATTGGTCCACTTGTCTGTCTCTATACCAGTACCATGCAGTTTTTATCACAATTGCTCTGTAGTAAAGCTTTAGGTCAGGCATGGTGATTCCACCAGAGGTTCTTTTATCCTTGAGAAGAGTTTTTGCTATCCTCGGTTTTTTGTTATTCCAGATGAATTTGCAAATTGCTCCTTCTAATTCGTTGAAGAATTGAGTTGGAATTTTGATGGGGATTGCATTGAATCTGTAGATTGCTTTTGGCAAGATAGCCATTTTTACAATGTTGATCCTGCCAATCCATGAGCATGGGAGATCTTTCCATCTTCTGAGATCTTCTTTAATTTCTTTCTTCAGGGACTTGAAGTTTTTATCATACAGATCTTTCACTTCCTTCGTTAGAGTCACGCCAAGATATTTTATATTATTTGTGGCTATTGAGAAGGGTGTTGTTTCCCTAATTTCTTTCTCAGCGTGTTTATTCTTTGTGTAGAGAAAGGCCATTGACTTGTTTGAGTTAATTTTATATCCGGCTACTTCACCGAAGCTGTTTATCAGGTTTAGGAGTTCTCTGGTGGAATTTTTAGGGTCACTTATATATACTATCATATCATCTGCAAAAAGTGATATTTTGACTTCCTCTTTTCCAATTTGTATCCCCTTGATCTCCTTTTGTTGTCGAATTGCTCTGGCTAATACTTCAAGTACTATGTTGAAAAGGTAGGGAGAAAGTGGGCAGCCTTGTCTAGTCCCTGATTTTAGTGGGATTGCTTCCAGCTTCTCTCCATTTACTTTGATGTTGGCTACTGGTTTGCTGTAGATTGCTTTTATCATGTTTAGGTATTGGCCTTGAATTCCTGATCTTTCCAGAACTTTTATCATGAATGGGTGTTGGATCTTGTCAAATGCTTTTTCTGCATCTAACGAGATGATCATGTGGTTTTTGTCTTTGAGTTTGTTTATATAATGGATTACATTGATGGATTTTCGTATATTAAACCATCCCTGCATCCCTGGAATAAAACCTACTTGGTCAGGATGGATGATTGCTTTAATGTGTTCTTGGATTCGGTTAGCGAGAATTTTATTAAGGATTTTTGCATCGATGTTCATAAGAGAAATTGGTCTGAAGTTTTCTATCTTTGTTGGATCTTTCTGTGGTTTAGGTATCAGAGTAATAGTGGCTTCATAAAATGAGTTGGGTAGAGTACCTTCTACTTCTATCTTGTGAAAAAGTTTGTGCAGAACTGGAGTTAGATCTTCTTTGAAGGTCTGGTAGAACTCTGCACTAAACCCGTCTGGTCCTGGGCTTTTTTTGGCTGGGAGACTATTAATAACTGCTTCTATTTCTTTAGGGGATATGGGACTGTTTAGAAGGTCAACTTGATCCTGATTCAACTTTGGTACCTGGTATCTGTCCAGAAATTTGTCCATTTCGTCCAGGTTTTCCAGTTTTGTTGAGTATAGCCTTTTGTAGAAGGATCTGATGGTGTTTTGGATTTCTTCAGGATCTGTTGTTATGTCTCCCTTTTCATTTCTGATTTTGTTAATTAGGATTTTGTCCCTGTGCCCTCTAGTGAGTCTAGCTAAGGGTTTATCTATCTTGTTGATTTTCTCAAAGAACCAACTCCTCGTTTGGTTAATTCTTTGAATAGTTCTTCTTGTTTCCACTTGGTTGATTTCACCCCTGAGTTTGATTATTTCCTGCCGTCTACTCCTCTTGGGTGAATTTGCTTCCTTTTTTTCTAGAGCTTTTAGATGTGTTGTCAAGCTGCTAGTATGTGCTCTCTCCCGTTTTTTCTTGGAGGCACTCAGAGCTATGAGTTTCCCTCTTAGAAATGCTTTCATTGTGTCCCAAAGGTTTGGGTACGTTGTGGCTTCATTTTCATTAAACTCTAAAAAGTCTTTAATTTCTTTCTTTATTCCTTCCTTGACCAAGGTATCATTGAGAAGAGTGTTGTTCAGTTTCCACGTGAATGTTGGCTTTCTGTTATTTATTTTGTTATTGAAGATCAGCCTTAGTGCATGGTGATCTGATAGGATACATGGGACAATTTCAATATTTTTGAATCTGTTGAGGTCTGATTTGTGACCTATTATGTGGTCAATTTTGGAGAAGGTACCATGAGGTGCTGAGAAGAAGGTATATCCTTTTGTTTTAGGATAAAATGTTCTGTAGATATCTGTCAGATCCATTTGTTTCATCACTTCTGTTAGTTTCAGTGTGTCCCTGTTTAGTTTCTGTTTCCATGATCTGTCCATTGGTGAAAGTGGTGTGTTGAAGTCTCCCACTATTATTGTGTGAGGTGCAATGTGTGCTTTGAGCTTTACTAAAGTTTCTTTAGTGAATGTGGCTGCTCTTGTATTTGGAGCATAGATATTCAGAATTGAGAGTTCCTCTTGGAGGATTTTACCTTTGATGAGAATGAAGTGTCCCTCCTTGTCTTTTTTGATGACTTTGGGTTGGAAGTCAATCTTATCCGATATTAGGATGGCTACTCCTGCTTGTTTCTTCATACCATTTGCTTGGAAAATTGTTTTCCAGCCTTTCATTCTGAGGTAGTGTCTATCTTTTTCTCTGAGATGAGTTTCCTGTAAGCAGCAAAATGTTGGGTCTTGTTTGTGTAGCCAGTTTGTTAGTCTATGTCTTTTTATTGGCGAGTTGAGACCATTGATGTTAAGAGATATTAAGGAAAAGTAATTGTTGCTTCCTGTTATTTTTGTTGTTAAAGTTGGCATTCTGTTCTTGTGGCTGTCTTCTTTTAGGTTTGTTGAGGGATTACCTTCTTGTTTTTTCTAGGGCGTTGTTCCCGTTCTTGTATTGGTTTTTTTCTGTTATTATCCTTTGAAGGGCTGGATTCGTGGACAGATAATGTGTGAATTTGGTTTTGTCGTGGAATACTTTGGTTTCTCCATCTATGATAATTGAGAGTTTGGCTGGGTATAGTAGCCTGGGCTGCAGTTTGTGTTCTCTTAGTGTCTGTATAACATCTGTCCAGGCTCTTCTGGCTTTCATAGTCTCTGGTGAAAAATCTGGTGTAATTCTGATAGGCTTGCCTTTATATGTTACTTGACCTTTTTCCCTTACTGCTTTTAGTATTCTATCTTTATTTAGTGCATTTGATGTTCTGATTATTATGTGTCGGGAGGAATTTCTTTTCTGGTCCAGTCTATTTGGAGTTCTGTAGGCTTCTTGTATATTCATAGACATCTCATTCTTTAGATTTGGGAAGTTTTCTTCAATAATTTTGTTGAAGATGTTTGCTGGACCTTTGAGTTGAAAATCTTCATTCTCATCCACTCCTATTATCCGTAAGTTTGGTCTTCTTATTGTGTCCTGGATTTCCTGGATATTTTGCGTTAGGATCTTTTTGCATTTTCCATTTTCTTTGATTGTTGTGCCGATGTTCTCTATGGAATCTTCTGCACCTGAGATTCTCTCTTCCATCTCTTGTATTCTGTTGCTGATGCTCAAATCTATGGTTCCAGATTTCTTTCCTAGGGATTCTATCTCTAGTGTTGCTTCGCTTTGAGTTTTCTTTATTGTGTCTACTTCCCTTTTTAGGTCTAGTATGGTTTTGTTCATTTCCATCACCTGTTTGTATGTTTTTTCCTCTCTTTCTGTAAGGACTTCTACCTGTTTGATTGTGTTTTCCTGTTTTTCTTTAAGGACTTGTAACTCTTTAGCAGTGTTCTCCTGTATTTCTTTAAGTGATTTATTAAAGTCCTTCTTGATGTCTTCTACCATCATCATGAGATATGCTTTTAAATCTAGGTCTAGGTTCTCAGGTGTGTTGGGGTTCCCTGGACTGGGCGAAGTGGGTGTGCTGGGTTCTGATGATGGTGAGTGGTCTTGGTTCCTGTTAGTAAGATTCCTTCGTTTACCTTTCGCCATCTGGTAATCTCTGGAGTTAGTAGTTATAGTTGACTCTGTTTAGAGATTGTTCTTCTGGTGATTCTGTTACCGTCTATCAGCAGTCCTGGGAGCCAGATTCTCTTCTCTGAGCTTCAGTGCTCTGAGCTCTCTCTGCTGGCAAGCTCTCTTACAGGGAAGGTGCGCAGATATCTTGTATTTGGACCTCCTCCTGGCCGAAGAAGCAGGCCCAAAACAGGACCTTTCTCAGACACTGTGTTGCTTTGGCAGTTCCCAGAAGCTGTCACCTTCTGTGGTACAGACTCTCACCTAAGCAGACTAATTTCCTAAGTTCGGCGGGTCCCGGACCAGGATGGCGACCACTGCTGCTGTGGCTTAGGCCGCTTCCCCAGCCGGGCGGGCACCTGTCCTCCGGTCCGGACTGTAGCCGGCTGTCCCCGGCCCACAAAGGGTGCTGCCTCAGCGGCTTTGTGCTTCTGTCTCTTCCAGAAGCTGTCAGGTTCTCTGGCGCACCCTCTCACCTGTTCAGACTAATTTCCTAAGTTCGGCGGGTCCTGGACCAAGATGGCGACTGCTGCTGCTGTGGCTTAGGGCGCCTCCCCAGCTGGGCGGGCACCTGTCCTCCGGTCTGGACTGTGGCCAGCTGTCCCCTGCCCACAAAGGGTGCTGCCTCAGCGGCTTTGTGCTTCTGCCTCTTCCAGAAGCTGTCAGGTTCTCTGGCGCACCCTCTCACCTGTTCAGACTAATTTCCTAAGTTCGGCGGGTCCCGGACAAAGATGGCGACCGCTGCTGCTGTGGCTTAGGGCGACTCCCCAGCCGGGCGGGCACCTGTCCTCCGGTCCGGACTGTGGCCAGCTGTCCCCTGCCCACAAAGGGTGCTGCCTCAGCGGCTTTGTGCTTCTGCCTCTTCCAGAAGCTGTCAGGTTCTCTGGCGCACCCTCTCACCTGTTCAGACTAATTTCCTAAGTTCGGCGGGTCCCGGACAAAGATGGCAACCGAGATAAAAAACTTGAGTGACAGCACATGCCAGCAAGGATGTCGAGAAAGAGGAACATTCCTCCATGTTGGAGAGATTGCAGGCTGGTACAACCACTCTGGAAATCAGTCTCGGAGTTCCTCAGAAAGTTGGACATACTACTACCTGACAACCCAACAATACCACTCCTGGGCATTGCTCCAAATTGTAATAAGGACACATGCTCCTCTATGTTCATATCAGCCATATTTATAGTAGCCAGAATCTACAAAGAACCCAGATGTCCCTCAACAGAGGAATGGATACAGAAAATGTGGTATATTTACACACTGAAATACTAGTGTGCTATTGAAAACAATGACTTCATGAAATTCCCAGGCCAATGGATGGAGCTTGAAAATATCCTGAGTAAGGTAACTCAGTCACAAAAAACATACCCGGTATGCACTCACTGATAAGTGGATATTAGCCATCCCATATATAGTCACCAAATCTGGTGGCTATTGTGGATGCTGAGAAGTGTTTGATGAAGAAAGCCTGATATGACTGTCTCCTGAGAGGCTTTTCCAGAGTCTGACAAATATAGAGGGGGATGCTTGCAGCCAACCATTGGACTGAGTGCAGGGTCCCCAGTGGAGGAGTTGGAGAAGGGAATGAAGGAGTTGAAGGGTTTGCAGCTCCATGGAGGGAGTAACAGTATCAACCAGCCAGACTCCTGGACCTCCCGGGGACTGGGCCACAAATCAAAGAGTACATATGGATGGACCTATGGCTTCAGCTGCTTATGTGGCAGAGGAAGGCCTTGTTGGCATCAGTGGGAGGATAGGCTCTTGGCCTGAGGGTGTTTGATACCTCAGTTAGGGGAATGCCAAGTCAGGAAGATGGGAGTAAGTGGGTGAGTGGGGAGCATCCTCATAGAGGCAGGGGTAGGGGGAATGGGATAGGGGTTTTTTGAAGGGGAGACATGGAAAAGGGATAACATTTGAAATGTAAATAAAGAAAGTATCCAATAAAAAAAGTGACCAGATGAATATGGGCTTCACTTCTTGGTCTTGCCAGATACATTTGTTAGGATAATGGACCACCGACATCTTCTACTAATACCACAACATCCTCTTCTTCTATCTACAAGATGCATGGAATCCCAGCAGGGAAACAGGAGTAAAAACCAATGTGGATCCCCTGTGAGTACTATTCTCATACAGAGAAAATATGTCTCAATTGCTCAACTTCTACATATCAGAAAAATAGAAGTAATCAAACATTCCTCCAATGTCCTTACTCCCTTGACATCCCCACTCATAAATGGTGCTAACCTGTCATCTCCTTAATATCACTTGACCTGTGTGCTTTGAAGATTGATGGCTATGTGTGCTCCCTGGAACTAATTCACAATTGTCATTTACAGTCTCTCAAGAAATATTGCCAAGTAACCTCAACTCACCATTTATCAGCTGCTCTGACTTTGATATTGCCATGACCCCATACCTTTTCTCTATCTCTTTTTAGTGTGACATACTGTTTTAAGACATGCAGGACATGTTCTGTAGGAATGCTAAGCTTCCTAGACTGCAGTAGAACCACACCCTTGATAACTCATTTCTGCCACAGTGCTCTGCAGTCCAAAACAGGTCAATTCTCTGTGGCACTCAGGTATATCATGGCCTGCCTCCTGTCAGCTGGTTAGGAGTTTGCACATTGATTTTTCTTTTCTCTGAAGTAGGAGTAATCCACAGAAAAGAGCCTCTAGCAATCCCAGTTGTAAACACAATACCTGCCCAACATGACATGAGGGCAGATCAGGTCATGCCACTCCTGGTCATTGTGGGAATAACTACAGGTGCTTGTGCTGGAACAGCAGGGCTGACTACTTCTCAAACCCTCCACAACAAAGTTCTCTTCTCAGCTTGAAAATGGTTTTCAAGAAATTTCTGAAACCATGCTCACGATCCAGAACCAGGTGGATTCTTTGGCAGGAGCACTCTCTCAGAACTGAATGAGACAAGGTGTTCTTACAGCTAAAGAAGGTGGTCTTTGCCTTTTTTCCAAGAAGTATGCTGTTTCTATGTCAATGAACCTGGGATAGTAAGAAATAAAATCCAGCACTACTATCAGACATCAAGAAATACAGGGAACAAAGTGAGGTCTCCTATTCCTGGGTTTTCAAAAACCCTATAAGGAAATGGATACTGCCCTTTCTAAAATCTCCTAATTTTTTCGGCTTTACTATTTACTCCAGGTCTTATTAATCTTGTCTCTACATTCAAAAAAAATCTAACCAAACAAATAATCAGTTCCTTTTACAGGATTACCAGCCACTGTCCACAGAATATACTGATTGATACAAAGGACTATTAATTGGGCCCTGATGGTCAAAGTCAGCTACAACCCAAGACTGACAAAGCCCCTAGACAAAAGGAAACTCTTTAAGAGATCTGACACCACTGTGCCCCTTTCATGGTTGGCTTCCTCTCACCTATTTTCTCCCTCTTTAGTCAAAGAAAAAAGGAGTAATGTTAGCATCAGAAGCCTTTCTGCAGCCAGCCTCTGAATCCAGCTATGATGCCATCCCTAGGTGACAGGACCCTCCTGTGTCTGTTGCAGTGGCAACCTTCGCACACCCCTTGTCCTATCTGCATCACCTTTGAGTCATCGCCTGCATTACTTAAATCATGGCCAGGATAAAAGACACGAACCCAAATCCATCATTCTCTTCTCTCTTTCAATAAAGACCTCCCAAAGCCAGGCAGTGGTGGTACACACCTTTAATCCAAGCACTTGGGAGGCAGATGCAGGTGGATTTCTGAGTTGGAGGGCAGCCTGGTTTACAGAGTTAGTTCCAGGACAGTCAGGTCTACACACAGAAACTCTGTCTCAGAAAAAAAAAAAAAAACCCAAAAAACAAAAATTTCTTCCAAAGTGTGAAGTGTTCTGCCTTAGCATGGTCTGCACAGGAATAAACCATTTTCAACTTACAGGAGATGCACACATAGCAGCACACCATGGGAGCTAGGGAACACACACACACACACACACACACACACTACCCCTGGATCTGGGGGTGCACAAACATGCAGTTAACTACTTGGTTTGGGGCTGGACACACACCTAGCAGTGGACCACTAGAGCTATTCAGTGCCTTACTTGGCTTGGCTGAGATCCTAAATATCCACGAGAAGATAAATGTTAAAGTTTTGGTTAGCCTTAGACTCAACTGGAAGATGGTGGGACATTCTGCAAGTGGGTCTAGTAGAAATGAGCTAGGTTTGGACACAGAGCACAGCAATGGGTAATGGCAGACCAGACCCCTCCCTTCTGCTTCCTGGTTACCAGCAGGTGAATGATTTTACCTCACCACAAGCTCTTTGTCATTTATGCCCTGTCTTGTGACAGATTACAAAACAGTGGTGCCCACACACCATGGATTGAATCTTTAAGGCTTGAGCCAAAGTAACTTTCTTCCATCAAAGTTGATTCCTCAAAAGTATTTGGCTACGTCCATAGACAATTTATTCATTTGCTCTTTTTTTTTTTTTCTGTAGAAGGTGAGGAAATTATGCAAACGGGGAGGAATGGTGTATTAATTCAGGCTGAGCATTTACAGACAATTATTCCACATTAAGTTTTTGTCTGCTCTTCCTCTGCCTGAAAGAAATATCTTAGTGTTTGGATGAGTAGCATGCTTTTTCAATAGACACCTGCATCACACAGGGAAGCAAAGTCCCAAAGAGGGGTGAGACAGCGTGTGGAAATCCTCCAATCCCAGAAAGAACTTGTTTATAACATGCAACTTTACCCTAACCCAGTCCTGTCATTCCCTAATCCAGTAGAAACTTTCATCTAATCATCATTACAGATCACTCACTAGCTACTTTTAAGAACTCCACAAATTGCAGAGTAGGCTAATAATGACCAGAGAAAGGCAAGGGTAAGGAGAATTGGGAAAAATTAATGATAATAAAAAGATAGGAGAATTATTTCTAGTCGATCTATTGCATGCTTATACCACTGAAGATAATGAAAGGCTGCTATTAGTATAGTAAAATTATTCAATTTGAAGGGATGGATATACTAATTATTTTGAATTGATCATTGCCTACCATATTTATATACTTTGATAGTACACAATAGTCCACAAATATGTATATTTACTTTGTCTTATTTTATTTTAAAATCTCTTCTGTATACCAGGTTAAAAATATGTCTACCAAGCTTAATACTGTGAGATTTTCCAACACAGCAGTGGGAGTGAGGCATTCTAATGTGGGTGCAAATTCTTCATTCTCCATCCAGCCTCAAATCTCTGTGCTTGGGATTCTATAGAACACCTTTTGTCAAAACTGTTTATACATTATAGATTTCTTCTTAGGTGGTTGTTTTTCCAATCTTCCTGTAGGGAGGAATAAATCCTGGCTAATGTAACTTTTTTTCACTTACAAAATCCTAGTCTCTCAGCTCTTGCCATGGGGTATGTATTGATGGTCATCAATGGTTTTCTAGGATAAAAATAAACAGCTGGGTTATGGAATTCACAAGAGACCTCATTCAGAGTCAAGCCACGTGGCCTCCCTCAGAACAGGTTTGAGCAGGAGAAACAGGGAGATGGTGGAAAGGACTAGAGTCCCACTGTTATGGATTCTCAAAAGATTCTAAAAAGCATCTTGACTCCTCCCCTCTGATACTCACATTATTTCAGAGAGTGCAGAACCACATATCCAAATTCTATCAAGTCCCACATTTGTCCATCACCTTGCGGCTAGAAGTAGCTTTACTAGTTTTTTTTCTAAGGGAGAATAGTGCCCCATGTTCAGGTAA
The DNA here is from genome assembly GCA_921997135.2 of Mus spretus. Taxonomy (NCBI): domain Eukaryota; kingdom Metazoa; phylum Chordata; class Mammalia; order Rodentia; family Muridae; genus Mus; species Mus spretus. The sequence goes on from OW971687.1 coordinate 16,382,914, forward strand.
CATGTTACGAACACATTGCTTTCTCTGAGACAGAAAACAACACACTCATCTGACTCCAGGTCCATCACATTGAGTTCCTGGAGGTGTTTAGTAGTAAATGAACTTCAACATTGAGCAGGAACTTGGAGAAATCTATGAAACTAGGTCCATATACTGCCCTAAAGAGCTGGGAGAACCATGACTTGGCTCCCATTCTTCTGCATTCACCAGCTGACTGTGCCCAAGACCTTATGAATATATGAGAAATTAGTCCCCACTGAGGCCTAAGCCTATTGACAGACTAAGATGACCAAGTCTAATGTGTGAGGTCCAGACAAGTAAGGTCCAATTGTAACCAGTGAGTCTGTCCCAAGACAGCACGGTTCCCTCCAAACTAAGAAGAAGAGTAGCATGTCAGGAGCCATAATGGGATCAAGCTAATAACTAGCAAGTGATCATCCTAAAGTGGCTTGCTTCAGATTATTTTATAACCTGTGACAGATGAGCCCTTATTAAGCAAGGCTGTAAGGGACTCATTTTAGGAAATATTTCTGCTATTAATATGCTTTTCCTCTTATTAAACATATATTACTAAGTAGTAGCACACCCCTTTGGAGCAGATCTCTGCAGATCTATGAAGATGTACAATCTTGTAGTGATGCTATATAGACAAATAGATAACTTAAGTCTTAATGATGATCCTATAAGAATTCCTAAAATTATATTTGTCATTACTAAGCTCTTTTATAGTGGGACTTTTTTTTCTTTTAATTTTTTTATTAGGTATTTTCCTCATTTACATTTCTAATGCTATCCCAAAAGTCCCCCATACTCTCTCCCCAACTCCCCTACCCACCCACTCCCACTTCTTGACCCTGGCGTTCCCCTGTACTGAGGCATATAAAGTTTGCAAGACCAATGAGCCTCTATTTTCACTGATGGCTGACTAGGCCATCTTCTGATACATATGCAGCTAGAGACACAAGCTCCGGGGGTACTGATTAGTTCATATTGTTGTTGTTCCACTTATAGGGTTGCAGATCCCTTTATCTCCTTGGGTACTTTCTCTAGCTCCTCCGTTGGGGGCCCTGTGATCCATCCAATAGCTGACTGTGAGCGTCCACTTTTGTGTTTGCTAGGCCCCGGCATATAGTCAAACCTGCAATGAGAACTCTGCCAGTCTTCCTCGTGTCACCAGTTAATTGCTCTTAGATGGTAACCAGACTTTCTCCTACACAGAGCATATTCCAAGAGTTATATAACAATTAACCAAAGGTCATTAAAAGGGAACTAATGATTTCTTATAGGTGCTAGGACAGAAGATAAAATATTGACTGTGTTTATCTATATAAAACTTCACTTATAACTTAGTTATGGTTTTAAACCTTTGGTCAACCTGTGGAGCTGAGACAGATGATGGATGCTTAGCTAGATAATTACTCGTAATGAATTTGCATGTAAACATTCTCTGTTGTAAGCTTCTATTTCAATTTATGATTTGATTTTCTATGTGAAATTTTGATGAACTTTTCAACATGTGATCATGTATTCTGAAAGATGTTTAAGAGTGGAGGACAAAGAGAAGAGTCAGAATTGAGGGACTGGGGTGAAAGGAATGGAAGTGAGAACTGAGCTGAGAGAGGAATTGAGCTGAGGAGTTTTTAGACAGAACACTTTAGATTAGAAAGAGAATGCAGAGTGGAATATCTTAGAAATTATAGGTAACATAAATACTAAGAGAGCAATGTGCAGAATGCAGAGGGAAAGGGGGAAAAAGATGTTGCAGAGAGCAGAGGGAGCAGGCAGGCTTTTCCTGACCATGCTTTAGTCTTATTAAAAGAAACAAAGCTTTTTCCCTACAAACATCATTTAATTCATTTAGCATTAAAAAAGTAGAAACGTTTCTTTTTCTTTGTAATAAAGATTAGAGTGCAGTTTTCATCCAGAATGAGTGAGTTCTTTCTGTACTGTGCTTGGTCTTTTTCTCCATATGCATATGTTAGTATGGATGTGTATGTAAGTATATAATTGTAAGAATTCATGCAAGCTGGGCCCAGTTGGGTTTGAATGGAAATGTATAAATGAATAAATGAGCATGTATGAATCTGTATATGAACTTATGTGTGATTATGCATATTTGCTTATGTCAAAGTTTTTCCTTCTGCGAATGTTATGAGTGTTATTCTCTTCTCCTGGTTCAATAGAAGTTTACTGCTCCAAAGTTCCCCTTAGTCTGACAAGCAAGAGGCATCTGGACAATAGGGAAAAGTCTCTAGCAATTAATCCTCTACTTATTCTCCTGCTGTTTTAGGGTGAGGTGCTAAGTGCAGTAAGTGCAGTTTCTGCCCTCAGAAGATCACAGAAGGCAGGTCAGCTACAATAGCATAGTAACCTACATAAGTAAACTTTTAATTATACAGCAACCCTAAATTTCTATTAAGACAAAGTCTTACCCCAGAATCTCCCAAGACAAAGTCTTACTCTCTGCCTACACTCTTCCACCTCATCTGCCTGAAGAAGAATGGATACGAAATAAGAAACACCCCCTTTGGGGCTGGCCTCCAGTGTCAGGTAGCTCTTCTTGCTAAACATTGCAGGAAGAAATCTTCTGGGGATCCCCACATTTGCATAAAAGACACTGAGTGTGCTCTTAAAGGGTCACCCCCTCACTAGAGAGATAAGGTGCTCTGTGTTTCATAATTGTTATTCTTGAGATTTTAATCAGTGTAGACTCCTACACAGGAGAAAGCACCTGGCACTATATAAGGCACTGAGCTCAAGTCCCTCTGCATCTCTGCACCTCACCAGGCTTCAGTCATAAGGATCCATTACCATCTCTTTGCATTTCTCCTGGTGCTGCTGTCTCCACTTGCAGGTGAGTCGGGGAGTATGGTGGTCTCACACTGAAATGAAAGACAGCTCCCTACATCTGTGTGTGTGTGTCTGTTTGTGCATGTGTGTTTAGGTGTGTGTAGGTATCTGTGTGTGTATATGTGTTTGTGTGTGTGTATCATTGTGTTTGCATCTTATGTCATCCTCTCTGTATATGAACCTTTATCTGTTTCTCTGTGTTTACATCTCTCTCTCTCTCTTTCTCTTTCTGTGTGTGTGTGTGTGTGTGTGTGTGTGTGTGTGTGTGTGTGTGTGTGTATGGATGCATGTCTCTCTGTATATAGGCCATCTCTATGTCTTTGTGTCTTCCTCTGTGTGTCTTTGTCTTTTACTTTCCTATCCTTCTTATTTCCCCCTTTTTCTTTTTCTTCTAAGCATATTTTAGAAAACGTATATTTTGTGACTTCAAACACAAACATAATATGCTTTTTACCTTGAAGGAGCCTAAGGTAGACTCATTCACAGCTAATCTGCACCACATGACTTCCATTTCCTAATTCCTGGTGCTAAGCTTAAGATTATGAAATGAGTTTCTTATAGGTAGCTTAAACATAATAACATGAAGAATATTTTCTTATCTGAAAAAAGTATCCATTTAGAAGTCTTTATATCTAAAAAGTAGAGTCTCTACTTACTCTAGAGATTCCTTCACTGGCCCAGGCTCTCTTTGAGAACTTCCTCTCCCACTACCACTATTGAGGACCATGAAGCACACACTGTGTACAGGGGTAATGAGGTTCAGTGTGCAGAGAGGCTTTAGATCATAGCTCTGCAAACTGTCCCTAAACTTTATCTTGTGGAAAAGAGTTATATCCTTTTAAATTATGTGTACCTATATGGATCTGTGTATGGGAATGTGCCAATCAGTATAGTACCCATAGAGGCCATAAGAGGACATCTAATCTCTCAGAGATGGTGTTACAGTCACATACTGCCAAGGAGCTAAAGAGATCTGCAACCCTGTAGGTGCAACATTATGAACTAACCAGTACCCCGGAGCTCTTGACTCTAGCTGCATATGTATCAAAAGATGGCCTAGTCGGCCATCACTGGAAAGAGAGGCCCACTGGACAGGCAAACTGTATATGCCCCAGTACAGGGGAATGCCAGGGCCAAAAAATGGGAATGGGTGGGTAGGGGAGTATGCGGGGGGCGGGGGGGAGGGTGTGGGAGACTTTTGGGATAGCATTGGAAATGTAATTGAGGAAAATATGTAAAAAAAAAAAAAGTAAAATAAGAAACTTATCTCAGGTCTTCTGCAGGATCAGTAAGCAATCCTAACTGCTAAGCCAAGTTTTCAGGCCCAAGATTGTATTTCATCCTTGACATTAGGCAACCAGAACAAAAGGCATTCACAACTCAAGAGAGGGAGCTAAACAAGTAAGAGAGAATGTGAAAAAAATGTTTGAAAGTGCATCAGACAGAAGTTAAAAAATGAAAACATAATTTCACTAATTCTATTGGTGGGTTCAGGTTTATAGAGTAGCATCTGTGATCCATGAGATACCCAAACACTTACTCTGTCTGACATTTAGATAAATGTAAAGAAGGAAGGAGGGGGAAAGAGGGAAGGTTGAAATTAAGGCCTGATTTTAGATATTAGAAACTACCAATAGCCCACTTTTACTTTTGATTTCCATTGTAAGTTACTTAGATATCAAGTTATAATTAAACAAGTCCTATACAGTGAGTTTGGGTCAAATACTTCATTTAAAATAGGTGCCTGGAAGTTTAAATATCTTAGTGAAAAAATAGGAAGATGGCTCAGTGACCAAAGGTGCTTGTTGTGCAAGTATGAAGATCTGACTTTGGATCCCAGTGTCCATGAAGGAGCAGAGAGAGCTTCTGGTGCACATCTGTAATGCTAGCACTAAGAAGGCTCCCAGAGGCACACTGGCCAACGAGCCAGACAAACCTACTCAGTGTGTTCCAGGTTCAGTGAGAGACTCTGTCTGAAAAAGTGAGGCAGAGAACAATTCACCAGCACATACTATGCCAGCCTCTAGCCTCTGTATGTGTCTGCACACATGTGCATACACATTCACACCCACTGGCTGTTTCTGATAGTACCACAAGGGACTTGTGTGTGGAGAAATAGAGGCAGGTTTGCATGAATCAGCTGAGGATGCAAAGAATCTTTCCTGAGCTCCTGCCTGATGGACCTGAAAATTCCAATCAGTCAGGTATGGAGCAGACCCTTCAACATTTGGGTCCTAGGGAAACTAGAACCCCTTTCCACAGCATCAGCGGTCAGAACTGTATTCAGTCCTGCTAAAACAGATATCACAGTTTTGGGGTGGAGTGAAAGGGGGAGGCTGCTGGGATGTACTTAAGATTATATCACACTGGACTGTATTTCTGACCTGAGGTTTACAACTCTAACATGTGTGTTTCTTACTTATCTTCCAGCCTTTTCCCAATTAATCAACAGTCCAGTAACATGCATGAGCTATGGAGGCTCATGCCAGCGTTCATGCAATGGAGGTTTTCGACTGGGTGGCCATTGTGGCCATCCTAAAATCAGATGCTGCCACAGAAAATAGATAAAAGGACCAAGAACCAGCAACGTGAATAAGTGCCAGAATTTGCTTCTCTGTGAATATGCACAAAACAAACCCAATTAAAGTTCTTTGATTACCTTCTGTAACTCCCATTTCAAGGATTACGACCGTCTTTTAACTTTTATGGTAACATATACACAGTACATATAGGATAATCACCACACACATAAAATTAATAATAGCAGTAATAATTATAATTTTAAAAATAGAGTCATTGAAGAAAACACTTTGCCTTCAGCCTTCACACTCATGTATACATGTGTTCACCAGAGCAAGCCAGCCCAGTCAGTCTACATGTTCTCTAGGGCAGAAACAAGGATTAAAAAGAAAAAAAGACAATTAGGCAATAATGTAGCATGACCCCAGCCAGTTCTGAGGCTGAAGCCCTTTTGTTTCCAGTCTAATTTTAGCCCACTTTTAGTACCTGCAAAATGATAACATCAGTTCTGGCTCAAGGAACAAGCAAGGCAATAAGCAAAAATCCCATAAACACCATTCTAGGGGCTAGTCAGGTTGACCATGACAAAAGGAATGCCACACATGCCTCAGCTGAGCCTGCTCTGAGCTTTGCATTAGCTCAAAGATTGTTCTTAATCTGGACCTATTTTCTGATTCCTAGACCAAAGCCAAGTTCCTGCCTTGCTTGAGCTTACTTTTTTTGTCTTGGTCTGATGTCAAATTCCCACCAAGTGTCTAGAAGTAACCTCAAAAAGATCTCCACACTCACCCATATAATCCAATGATATATAAGACACATACACAAATATTAAAGTGATTTAAATATCCAGAAATAATGAGTATTTGACTATTACCCAAGCATAGCATTTGACCTTTTGATTGCACTATGAAACCCATACACTTCATTTTGATGCTGGGCTCCTCAGACACTGCCCTCAAAAATTATTTTTAATAATCTATATTTTTATTTATTATAAACTTGTTTTTTTGCTTTTCTGCAAGATCACTGGTGAATGTTGCAGGAATGACACGAAGTTTAGTCCAGCAAGAGAAGCATCATTCTGGGTCTTCTAGGGGGTGGTAGGACTCGCTAGGATTTTGTAGCAATTTTCCTCATCTGTGAAAAGACTTTAATGGCTATTTTGTTTTTTGAAGGCAAGACCCTTAAAGTTAAAGTGGATAAAAGCAAGAAAGGCTAAATGGCTTTGCACTTCTCAGAATGAAAGGTCCCTTTGGCTTTCTGATAGAACCAGAGCTGCGGGTGTGCACACTGGGCAGTAAATCAATGGAGATGGGGAGTGGACACATAGCTGAGCAACACTAGAGCTGGGCGGTGTTAGTTAGCATCAGAAACTGTTCACAGACAGCCTCTGAATCTATCAGTGATGTCATCCCTAAGGGACAGGACCCTCCTGTGTCCATTGCCATGGCAACAGTCACACACCCTCTTGCTTTACCTGTGTCTCTTGCAAGTCATCACCTGCATTACCTATGTCACGGCTTGAATAAAAGACAGGAACCCGAACCATCTCTCTCTCCCTTCATTACTTCTTCCCCTCTTTCAATAAAGATCTTTGAAAGTATGAAAGATTGATCTGTCAAGAAATATGCCGTTTTCAACCAACATTGGTGCTGAAACCTAGGACTTACTAGGGACCACCCAGGCAGGTGTGTGGTTCCATAGTGTGCACCACAGCCACCTCTGTGGGACACTGGGAACTCTACTGTGGTGGATGGCCACTGCCACGTGGGTTAAGCCCCGCAGGCTGGACCTCATCCCATCAGGTCCTCCAGCTTTACAATCTCACTATTCCTGCCAGTGGATCGCCAAAACCATCGCACAAGCATTGGTGGATTATAACTTTTCGTTCTGGTTGGTGGGTAGGGCCCCTTCTCCCAAGGAGGTTTGGCAACCCTGTATGGGCTTAGGGTATGGACATTCTAAGTTCCCTATGACCATCCTCCTAGCTGATACCCCAGTTTAGTACTTTAATCCTTGGATGACCTCTCTCTCTGTCTTAGGCTGTTTTCATGACATCTCCCTCTCAGGCTATTCGGGAATGCACCTATCTTGTCTGATATTGCAAACTATTTTCTCTTGTTGCCTTACAAAAATCCTAAGCTTATGTAAAACTCTTTTTTTTTTCCTGTGAGCCCAGGACTTACTAGCCACTAGTGTCCATGTGATGCCAAGGTACATCTAGATCTAGCTGTTATTCATTAGTTATTGCATTTTTTCCCTTGGGATGCCTGTACAAATAGTTCAATAACATCCATACCACCTAATGGGCATCTATCTCAATGTCTTCAGCCATATCTCCAGGTAGCTCTTTGATATATACCTGGAAAATCTAAATCTCTAGAACTAACACCCGATTTGAGGGTATACAAACTTATACACCTCTGTAGTAAGGTCTGGGTTCATTACCCATTAGATAATGGCTCCAAGTGGCTACGTAAGTGCACATTTGATCCTACCATCTTAAGTGATCTTTATATATAATACAAATGATCTGGTAAATGGAAGGAGGTCCCTTATGGCCAAGCTTTTACCTATTTTACTCCAAACCCTCTCTCTGCCTTTCATGTCTCCTAACTGACCTTCTTCAAGCTATGAAACCTCTACCAGATGACACTACAGTCCTTGATCCAACTAAAGAACCATCCACTTAGAGCTGCACACTTGTCTTTACAACTTCTAAAACCCCAGCCTCCTCAGATTCCTCTTCTCACCAGACTTCCACAGAGCCTCTTTGTTCAACCTCTCCAGACTCCTCCCCTCCTCCTGGGCCAGCTTCAGGCCACTCCAATAATCCTATACTGGCACCTGCTTTCAGCCCTCCCACCACTCATTCAGGGGCATTAATTCTGCATTGTTTTCTCTCTATCCTTTTGTAGCTATTCCTTATACACTTCATTTCCTTATCCCCTCAGCTACTTCTCATTTCTCTTTCCTAGATCTCAAGGATGCATTCTTCTTCATCCCTCTAGAGACCCAGTCACAGAACCTTTGTCTTTACCTGGACTGACTCTGACACCAGTTTTCTACTCAACTCACCTAGACTGTTCTACCTCAGGGATTCCAGGCCAGACCACACCTATTTTGCCAGGCCCTGGCTTCTGACTTACTTCCTCTGTCTCTCCCTAAATCTAAAATTGTCCATTATGTAGATGACATTCGTCTCTGCAGTTCCTCTCTAAAAATTAGCCAAGCGGACACCTCTGTTCTTCTAAATTTCCTGTCCTGTCAAGGCTACAGGTTCTCAACTTCTAAAGTCCAATTGCCCACTCCTCAGGTCATGTATTTCAGACAAACAAGTACCCCAACCCACAAGGCTATTACCTTAGATAGAAAGAATCTGATTCCATCTCTAACTATTCCTTCTACAAAGGGAGAGATTTTATCATTCCTAGGAACAGCCAGTTTTTTACATTCCTGGGTTCCTTCCTTTTCCCTTCTTTCCACCCCTTATATGAAGCAGCATTAGTCTCCACCCATGAACTTCTTCTCAAACCTGTTACAAAGGCTTCAACAGGCTTTCCTTAAGGCCCCAGCCTTATACTTCACTGAACTGACTTGTTTTTTTTTCCTCCACATAAATGAAAAAGATGGTTTTTCCCTTGGAGTCCTAGGTCATCAACGGGGATCCTGTTTTGTACCTGTAGCCTACTTGTCAAAAAAACTAGATATAACCATCCAGAGATGGGCATCTTGTATTCATACCTTAGCAGCCACGGAACTCCTTATTTGAGAGTCTACAAAACTAACCTTTGTGTGATCTATAACTGTCTTCTCTTCTTATACCCTGTCACAGCTCCTAACTTACAGAGGTGTACAGACTCTCCCTCCATCCAGGGTTCTTTCTCTTCAGAGAGCAGTAATAGAAGACTCCACACTCACCTTCCAATCATTCTCATCTCTTAATATTTCTAATATTCTTCCTGGACAGAATACTAACCACTTCTTATCTTACTCTTGCCCTGAAATCTTAGATGAACTATTACCTAACCTTCACACATATAGGAAGTCATGCCCTCTATAACTGGTATACATATGGCAGCTCCTTTTTATATGAAGGGCCAGAAGATCTGGCTATGCTATAGTGTCATACTCAAAGGTGGTTGAGTCATAGGACCTCCCTGTTCATACCACAAATAACAGTCTAAACGAATATCCCATACCTGTACCTTTCAGCTGGCACAGGGATAATTCCTCAACATCTACACAGATTCCAAGTATACTTTGCCTATACTCCAGTCCCACACTGCTATCTGGAAGGAGCACAAGTTACTAATGACAAAAGGAGGATCAGTAACTAATGCAATCCAAGTTATGGCCATGCTAAATGCCTCCCATCTCCCCACAGCTATTGGAATTTTCCACTGCACATCATACCAGAGGCATGAATCCATTGTATTTAAGGGATACAACTGAGCTGATGAGGTTGCTAGAGCTGTGGCCCCTAGGGGCATAGACTCGTCTCATGCTCCCCAGAACATTCTTACACTACAACTTACATCTCCAGTCTCACTCCCTGACATGTATCAAACTCTGTCCTTCTTTACCAACTCTTTCCTCCAAACAGCTTTGTGTTGTCTTAGTTTGTTAAAATGCATCTACAGTCTACTCCTGAGGACTTACATTTATTAAAATCTATCACTGACTCTTGTGAAATCTTTCAGATGTCAGACTCCAACTCCAGATACTATAGCACCTCTTTTCCTTCCCATCAGGCTAGAGGTTCCCTTCCTGGAACTGACTGGCAACATGACTTTACCCACATGCCCACTATCAAACCTGTCTTGGTGGACAACTTTCTGGGGTGGGTGGAGGCATTCCCCACTGTCAAAAAGAGTGCTCAGACAGTTTCTAATCTTCGTTTCCAAGAGATCCTTCCCTGATTTGGTGTCCTAGCCTCCCTCTAGTCATACAATGGTCCTGACTTCATCCCCTGAATTTAAAAAACTCTACCTAAAGCCCTGGACATCCCCTGGCATTTTCATATTCCCTAGGACCCACAGTCTTCAGGAGAGTTAGATAGAACTAATCACTCCCTAAAAAACACTTTTGTCAAACTGTCACAGAAACTTCATCTCGATTGGGTAAATCTCCGACCTTTGTCTCTTTTAAGACTACAAGGTCTCCTCAAGGGATCTTTTCTCATCTCACCTTTTAAACTCATATATGGATGTCCAGTCCTAACTCCTAGTAATTCACCTCAATGCTCTCCTCTCCCTGATGACCTACTTAACCCATTACTTTGCCACCTCTGCTCTCTCCAGTGGAACTTTGCTGACCACCATCTACCAAGGCCACACACTGTCCCCTGCCCACTGCCTGTCAATATTGGAGACCAACTTCTTCTCTCCCCTCCAGATAATAGGCGCTCGCCTCTCTCTCCTAAATGTCAGGACCCTTTCAAGGTGATTCTTATAACTCCCACAGCTGCTAAATTTGAGGGACTTTATTGGGTCCACTTGTCTCACCTCAAACCTTTCACACCTCCACCTCAAAATGATTCTTGGTCCTATATATCTACCAGAATAGGAACCTGCTCTCTTAAGCTCCATTGCTGCAGATGGACCTCAGTGGGGGTCCTCGATCCACAGGAAAACTCAGGTTCCAGTTATAGGTGAGCAAGGAGTTGGCACGGTTGACAAACAGACACAGACACAGAGAGAGTGTGTATCTGAATGTAATTTCTCAAAGAGAGCACCAGTCTTATAATACAGAAGAAAAACAAGAAAGCTAGGCGAATACATCCGACAAGGCATATTGACACAAAACAGTGAAAATGCATACATAAAAAGCTAGGGGGAGCCAGGCCATGTTTACAACTGAGAATAGGAACAACCCTTAATTAAGATCAGCTAAACACAGAACCTGGTGAGAGGTCTGAAGCAATGCTAGTCTATTGTTAAACCCACCACCAGGGGTCCTTTAGTAAATACCCGATAATGCTATTCCTCTGGGCCTAGTGAAAAACATGCACCAGGGAAATTCCATTCTACTAACCCTTTCATGAATAATACTACAGTTCCTCCTAATTCCACAACTCACCTTTCCCCTAGACCACTGTATATTCCCGTGTATGGGAGTGAGTCGGCTATTGTTCTAAGTAATTACTATGTAGAGTAGCCCCGAGATTTCTAGCTCTATTCAAGTAAATTGTAATGCCTGATTACTTTCACTGTCTCTACTAGAGGCAAATTTGAATGTTAATGAATAGGTAACATTCTTACTGAATTCCAAGCTCAGGGTCAGCTCAAGGACCACCCAGGACATTGGAACACTGGTGGAGGCCAATCCAACTCAGCTATATGTCAAAATCAATCCTTAGAGGTACTTATAATAAAACAATATTGAAGGAGAGCACACAGACTCATACACCAGACTAACTCAGGGACAGGTTTGGAGCATACGTGCTATGGGAATGCCAAGGTTCCAGGAGACTAAGTTTCTGTGAAACTCTTTGCCTCGGGACTGCTTCCAGGCCTGTCACTTGAGTCACTATTGGAGTGGATGTAGTACTCCATAGAATGTTGAGACCATCCACTTGGTTCCCAATCCCAGAAAAATGAGACTCTATTCTGGCAGCTGTGTTCAACCCCACTGGACTAGATATGGGCTTCTCATCCTCCCTCTTGCTGTTCATTTCCATCCAGGGTAGTTTCTAGATCTGGAGACTTGGGGGTTCAAGAACCCCCCACTGATGGCAAAGAGTCTTTCCATATAGGGTCAGGAAACTGCTCTATAGCTGGATGCCAGGAGCCAATCCAAATTGTTATCATCCCTATATCCACCATTTCATCTAAACATTATAACCTCTTTCTTTGTTTCCTCTTTGACCAGATGAAAGATAATTGTTAAAAAGTGGCCCGATGAATATGGGACTCTACAAATTGGTCTTGCAAGATACATATGCTGGGATCAAGGGCCAATCACTGCTTTTATCAACAACACCCTCGTTTTCTATCTTCAAGACCTATGGGATCCCAGGTAGGAAACAGGAGTTACTGGTAAGCTCTATCATAAAAACCAAGCTGGACCCCAGTGACTACTATTCATATCCAGAGAAAATACGTCTCAATTGTTCAACCTGTGGATATCACAAAAATAGGAGAAGTAATCAAACATTCCTCCAAGGCTCTTACTTCTTTGACATCTCCCTTCATAAATGGTACTTACTGCCATTTCACCTTTTGCTTCAGACCCTGACCTTGGCCTACCATCTCCTTAGTCTCACGGGACCTGGTTGCTTTAAGATTGCTAGCTATGTATAACTCTTTGAACTAACTCACAATTGCCATTTATATCCTCTCCAGTGATACTGCCAAGTAACCTCCCCTCACCTTTTATCACCTGTCCTGACTCTGATGTTGCCATCACCCCATACCTTTTCTCTATCTCTCTTTTTGGTGTGACAGACTGTTTTAAGACATCCCAGCCACATTCTGTAGAAATGCTAAGCTCTTAAGACTGCAATAGAACCCCAGCTCTTGATATGTCATCTCTGCCAAAGTGCTCTGCAGTCCAAAGACGTCAATTCTCAGTGGCACTCAGGTATATCATGGCCTGCCTGGCAGCTGGTCAGAAGTTTTCATGTTGATGCTCCTTTTCCCTGAAGTAGGAGTAATCCACAGAAAAGAGCATTTACCAATCCCGGTTGTAGATACAATACCTGCCCCAAGACTGCAGATCAGGCCACTCCTGGTTATTGTAGGAATAACTATAGGTGTTGGTGCTAGAACAGTGGGACTGACTACTTCTCAATCCCTATACAAAAGTTCTTTTCTCAGCTTGAAAACAGCTTTCAAGAAATTACTGAAACCATGCTCACCATAAAAACCAGATGGATTCTTTGACAGCAATGGTCCTTCAGAACTGAGGTGAACTAGATGTTCTTACAGCTAAAGAAGGTGGTCTTTGCTGTTTCTCCAAGAAGGCTGTTTCTATGGCAATGAATCTAGGAGAGTAAGAAATAAAATCTAGCCCTACAATCAGACATCCAGAAACACAGGGAACGATGTAAGGCTCCGATTCCTCTGCTCTCAAAAACCATGTATGGAAATGGATGCTTCCCTTCCTAAAATTTTCTCCTCATTTTTCTGGCTTAACTATTCACTCCCTGCCTCATTAACCTTGGTTTTGCATCCCTTCAATGACAAATTGAAGAAAATTTCTAGCCAAACAATCAGTTCCTTTTACAGGATTACCAGCCACTGTCCACAGAGGAGCCTGATGAAAATAACTATCAATTGGTCACTGATGGTGAAATTCAACTACACTCCCAAGTTGAAGACACCTCTAGACAGCAGCAATCTGTTTAAGAGATCTGATTACCCTTTCACCATTGGCTTCCCCCTCCTCCTTTCCTTCCCCTCCTTAGGAAAAGTAAAAAGGAGCTTTGTTAGCATCAGAAGCTGTTTACAGCCAGCCTCTGAATCCAGATATGATGTCATCCCTAGGCAAGAGAATCCTTCTGCATCCTTTGCTATGGCAACCTTCACACACCCCTTGTGATAACTGTATCCCCCATGAGTCATCACCTGGGTTACCTACTTCATAGACCAGATGAAAGACACAAACCCTGACCCATCTCTCTTTTCCTTCCTTCCTCCCTCTTTCAATAAAGATCTCCAAAAGTGTGAACTGTGTGGGCTTGGCATGATCTATCCAGGAATAAGTCATTTTTTAGTTACAGGGGATACCCTGTAGTAGCACACCATGGGAGCTGGGGGTACATGTGTACACACAGACACTGACACAGACACAGACACACAGAGCAGGGCACCACTGGAGCTGGATGATTGCAGAGAGGACCCCCCACAGCACCACTGAGGCTGGGGGAGCACATACACACACAGCTAACTACTTGGGCTGGAGGATGGACACACAATAAGCAGCACACCACTAGAGCTATTCCTGGCCGTATTTGACTTGGCTAACATCCTAAATATCCACAAGAAAACAAATATTAATGCTTTAGGTAGCCTGAGACTCCTCTGAAAGATGTTGGGACATTCTGCCAGTGAGCCTATTTGAAGTGAGCTAGGTTTGGACACACAACACAGCAATGGATATTGACATACCAACACCCTCGCTGCTGATTGATTCCTGGTTACCAGCAGGTGAGTGACTTTACCTCACCACATGCTCCTTGCCATTTATGACCTGGCTTGTGACAAACTACAAAACAGTGGTGCCCACACACCATGGATTGAATCTCTAAGCCTTGAGCCAAAATAGCTTTTCTTCCATCAAAGTTGATTTGATAGAAGTATTTTGCCACACTGACAGAAAATGGATCCATTTACTTTTTACTGTGGAAAGTGAGGAAATTATGCAAATGGAGAGGGATGGTGCATTAATTCAGGTTGAGCATTTACAGACAACTATCTTTCTAGATTAAGTTTTTGTCTGTGCTTCCTTGGCCTGGAAGAAATGTCTTAGCTTTGGGAGTGAGTAAGCATGCCTTTTCTTTTTTCTTTTAAATTAAGGGATTATATATATATTAAAAAACTTATTTATTATTGTATCTAACTACACTGTAGCTGTCTTCAGATGCACCAGAAGAGGGATTCAGATCTCATTATAGATGGTTGTGAGCTACCATGTGGTTGCTGGGATTTGAACTCAGGACCTTTAGAAGAACAGCTAGTATTCTTAACTGCTGAGCCATCTTTCCAGCCCAAGCATGCTTTTTCAATACATACCTGTATCACACATGGAAACAAAGTCCCAGAGAGGGGTGAGACTGCTTGTGGCAATCCTCCAACACCAGACATAACTTGTTTATAACATGCAAATTTACCCTAACCCAGCCCTGCCATTCCCTAATCCAGCAGAAACTTCCTCTTTGGATCAAACTATATTACAGATCAATCAACAGCTATTTTTAAGAACCCTTCAAATTGCAGAGTAGGCTAATGATGACCAGAGAAAGTGGGGTTAGGAAAATAGATGAAAGTTAGTGTAAACTGCCTGTGACCACACTAACTGTGGGGGCCAGAGCTGTATGGAAGCAAACAGCGAGAGAAATAATGGAGGCCAAGACATGTTTCTGTTCAAGGCCCCCAAGTTTACTAAGAGTCTGTGCTTATAAAGAGGGGAGTCCCCCCCCCGCCCCCGCCCCCTCGCCAATCCACTACTTCTTGTTGCCTGTTGCCAGCCTGTAGGTGGATCTGCCAGATGCTGTCTCTGGAATATCTCAAGGGCCTCTCAGCAGGTAGCAGTGTCTTGGAGAAGAGCAGCGGGCAGGTGACAGAACAATAGAGCCATCTAAATTGGAAGGTTCCACCCCAGGTGGTCTCATACTCAGTGGCAGCAAGGTCAAAGCCAGCCTACTCAAGGCTCAGGGAGGCTACAAGTTAGTGTTAAAAAAAAAAAGATAGTAGAATTATGCCTGGCTTCTACTGCATCTATTGTATATTAGTATCACTGAAGACAATGAGAGGAGATTGGAGACACTGTTAGTATAGTAAAATTACTCAATTTGAAGTGATGGATAAACTAATTATCCTGATTTGATCATTGCCTAGGGTATATATCTACTGAGACAGTACACAATAGTCCACACATATGTATACTTACTGTATCTGCTTTTATTTTAAAATCTCTTGTGTATGCCAGTTTAAAAATATGTCTACCAAGTCCAATGCCTTGGATTTTCACAGCACAGCAGTGGGAGTGAGGCATTCTAATGTGGGTCCAAACTCTTCATTCTCCAGCCTCAAATCTCTTTGCTGGGAACTCCATACAAGAGCCTTTGTCAAAACTGTTCATTCATTATAGATTTTTGCTTCTTTGGCTGTTTGTTTAATCTTCCTGTAGGTAGGAAGAAATCCTGATTTATGTAACATATTTTCCCTTACAAAATTCTCATCTCTCAGTTCTTGCCTTGGGGAATGTATAATCATCAGTGGTTTTCTAGGATAAAAATAAATAGCTGGGTTATAGAATTTACAAGAGACCTCTCTCAGAGTCAAGCCACATGGTCTTCCTCAGAACAGATTTGAGCAAGAGCAACAAGGAGATGGTGGGAAGGACTGGAGTCCCACTGTCATGGATTCTCATAAAAGATCCCAAAAAGTATCTTGATCCCTCCCATTTGATACTCACATTATTTCAGAGAGTACAGAACCACAGACCCAAAGGCTAGCAAGTCCCACAGTTGTCCTCCTTGTGGCTAGAAGTAGTTATTCAATGGTTTCTTCTAGGTAAATATGGGTTCCCATGTTCAGGTAAAATGTTATCAACTTTTTGCTTTCTGAGACAGGACATAGCACACCTATCTGACTCCATGCCTATCACATTGGGTGGATGGTAAGTTGCTGGAAGTTTTTAATAGTAAATGAATTTCATCACTGCAATAACTTGGAGTAATCTATGAGATTAGGCTCATGTACTGCCCTCAAAAAGCTTGGGGGAACCTTGACTTGGCTCACATTCTTCTGCATCCAGCAGCTGACTGTGCCCAAACAGAAGGATCTTGGTGAAATGAGTTCCCATTGAGACCTAAGCCTATTGCCAGACTCTGAGATGACCAAATTAAATGTCTGAGGTATAGGCAAGTAAGGTATCATTGTAACCAGTAAGTCTGTTCCAGGAAAACATGTCTTCCCCTCATCTAAGATGTAGGGCAGGAAGCTGTTCTTGGTAAGCAGTGCAGGAGGAAATCATCTAGGGTTACACATTTGCATAAGGGATACTGTGTGTGCTTTCAGAGGGCCACTCCATGAGAAGAGAAGTAAGGTGCTCTGTGTTTCATAAGTGTAATTGATGGGCTTCTAATCAGTGTGGAAATCTATCCAGGGGTTAGTATGAGCACCTGGTCCTATCTAAGGCACTGAGCTCAAGTCCCTCTGCATCTCTGCACCTCACCAGGCTTCAGTCATGAGGATCCATTACCTTCTCTTTGCATTTCTCCTGGTGCTGCTCTCTCCATGTGCAGGTAAGGCAGGGGAGTAGGACGGTCCCAAAGTAAAATGAGAAACATTTTTCTATAGTGCGCGCGCGCGCGCGTGTGTGTGTGTGTGTGTGTGTGTGTGTGTGTGTGTGTGTGTGTGGTGTCTCCTCTCTCTATGTATCTCTCTCTGTTACTCTGTATTTGGGTCTTTCTGTGTGTCTATCTGTCTGTGCATGCCTGTCTCTATGTGTATGTGTCCATCTCTCTGTCTCTGTGTGCCTTTCTTTTTCCCTCCTGCCCTTCTTACTTTCCCTTTTATCTTTTTCTTCTAAGCATATTTTTGAAAATGTGTATTGTGTGACTGTTGAAAGAAACCAAGGATTCTTTATTTTTCCCTTGAAGGAGCCTAAGGTAGACTCATTCTCATCTGATCTGCATCACATGACTTCCATTTCCTAACTCCTGGTGCTAAGCTTAAGATTATGAAATGAGTTTCTTATAGGTAGCTTAAAAATGATAACATGAAGAATGTTTGATTCTTATCTGAAAAAAGGTATTTATTTCAAAATCATTTACATTTAAGGAATAGAGTCTTGTTTACCCTAGAGAATTCTTTGCAATGAGCAGCCCAGCCTCTTTTTGAGAACTTCCTCTCCCTATATCCCCATGGAAGACCCTTAAGCACACATTGTCTACAGTTGCTCAGGGGAGGCTATGGATCACAGTTACTCAAACTCTGCTGAAATTGTATTTTGTGAAAAATGTTTATATTCTTTTAAATTATGTGCACATGTATGGATCTGTCATGTGTATGTGCCAAATACTACAGTACCCACAGAGGTCATGAAAGGACATACAATCTCTCAGAGATGGGGTTATAGGCACATATGGGTTGCCTGATGTGGTACTAGGAATTTATCCCAGGGCTTCTGCAGGAGCAGTATGCACTCCTAATTGCTGAGCCATCTTTCCAGGATCCAGGTTGTATTTCATCCTTGACATTAGGTAAACAGAAGGAAAGGAATATACCACTCAAGACAGAGAACTGAAACAAGAGAGAACATGAAATGAATGAAGCAAAGGCCTCAAACTGCATCAGACAGAAAATATAGAGATAAAAACATAATTTCACTCATTTTGTTGCTGGGTTCTGGTTTACAGAGGAGAATCCCTGTTCCATGAGATATACAGACACTAACTCTGTCTGACATTTAGAGGAATGTAAAGAAGGAGGGGGAGGGAGTGAAGGATAAGCTTAAGACTTAATTTTAGACATTGGAAGCTATCAAAAAAGTTCATTTTTCTTTAGGTTTTCATTGTAAGTTACTTAGGAATCATGTTATCCTTAAGCAAGTCCTATTCCCTGAGATTTAGCTTCAATACTTAGTTTAAAATAGGTACCTGGAAATTAAAATACCTTAGTTAAAAATAGGAAGATGACTCAGTGAGTAAATACACTTGTGCAATTATGAAGATCTGGTATCCATGTAGAAGCATAGAGAGCCTCTGGTGCACATCTGTAATGCTAGTAATATGAATCACAGAGGCACACTGGCGAGCCAGCCAGCCAGTCCAACTGATTTAGTTCCAGGTTCAGTGAGATACTCTGTCTCAAACAATGAGGTAGAGAGGAATTGATGAACATGTCTTAGGCCAACCTCTGGCCTCTATATGTGTGTGCACACATGCATATTCATGTGTAAAGTCACACTCAGTGTCTGTTTCAGATACTAGAACAAGGGACTTGTGTGCAGAAAAGCAAAGGCAGGGCTGCTGAGAAGCAGTTAGGGACTCACCCAGAATCTTTCCTGAGCTTCTGCCTGCTGGCCCTGAAAACTCCAATCAGTTAGGGGTGGAGCAGACACTTGACATTTGGGTCCTAGAAAAACCAGCATCCCCTTTACACAACAACAGTGCCTGTCTCTATCAAGAACTGGATTCAATCCTGCTAAAACAGATATCCCAGTTTTTGGGGAAAAGCCTGTTGAGATTTACTCAAGATAATAACATTTTGGTATGTATTTTTGATGTGGCACTACTAAATGTAATGTCTTGTTTTTTTTATTTATATTCCAGCTTTTATCCAAATAATTAGTTCAATAAGAGGTGTCTGCTGGGGTCAGTGTGTTTCTGGCACTAGAGAGATTGGCATGTCTGGCCTTCGTAGTATGAAATGCTGCATAAGAAAATAGTTAAGAAGACAAAGGTCCTGTGAACCAAAGAAAACACCAGAATTCTCTCCTCCATGAAGATGCACACAACTTAAACCAAACTAAAGTTCCTTGCTTAAATACAAAGACTTGTTGCCTACTAGCTATGTGACCTCACAGCTTGTTTTCTTTTGGGCTGAAATCTAAAATCCTTGCACAAGTCAATCTGTGACACAAGCACGTCTCTCTTAAACTCCTTGGTTTATAGATACCTGTTCTTGTCTCTGATATGCTAATTGATTTCCTGTAGCCAGTGCACATGCACATCCTGCCGACCTTCTATATCCATTTGCCTCCATAACTCTTTGCTTCATCCATCCAATCCCAATGCAAGGCAAAGACGGTGACTCCAGATTCATTTTACCTTGTGCCTCTTAGTCATGTATGCCTTGTGTGGTTTGGTTAAGATTTTAATACACACTTTGGCTATGAGAGCTCTTGGGTGTGGGTTTGCTCTTCTTCATTTATGTACTGGCCACTGATGGGAAATATTTCATCATCTTATTTTAGACTGAATGACCAAGATGAGTCAGTAGGGGGCTTTCTTATAAATAGGCATAAGAAACAAGGGACTTACAGAAAACAAGACCTTAATGAAAGCAATGAGAAGGAAGAGCAGGGTAAGGATCAAGCGAGGCTATGGTTAGTAAGGGAAAGGTGTCAGAGTTTGTCCTAGGCCTGTCCTCCCAATGGAGCTCTAACAGTATGATGGGCTCACTGTGTGGCTTGGGCAAGGCTCTTCTGTTTATGTGCATAAAATTTATGTCCATGCATAAAATGCAGCTCCATCAGAAAATCTTAGATTTTCTAAACTTCTATTCTGAAAGAAGAAATGAGATCCCAGAGCAAAGATATCTCATCTGGATAGACAAAACTGATAAAAGGAGTCCTTGTCACATAATTGACATGTAACAAAAGAATGTTGGCTAAAGGTACATACCATAATGCAGTATATCTTTGAATTTAAAGTAGGAGTCTGAAGACAGGACATTGATCATATGTGTGCGCTGTGCAAGCTTACAGATCTGAGTCTGATTCAGAGCACCCATGTAATAAAACAGGGATCACAGCATGTCTGTACTCGTAGCCCTGGGGGATGGGATGAAGACATGTGGATCTCCAAACTCACTAGCCAGCCTGCCAGACCAAATGCATGACCACAGGCTCAATGAAAGATCCATCTCAAAAATTAAAATAGGAGGTGGATCTGTTGGAGAGATGGCTCCTCACTTAAGAGCACTCACTACTCTGGAGGACCTGTTAGATTCCCAGCACCTAAGAGGCCTCTCATCACCTTCTGGAACTCCAGTTCTAGAGGCTTCAGCACCTACTTTTGGCCTTCATGCCAAGCATGTATACAGTACATATTAGAAAAACACAAAACATTAATAAATAATAATAATAATAAATTTAAAAATAAAGTAGAGTGATGGAAGAAAACACTACGTTCAGACTTCACACATATGCAATCACACATAGAAACAAATGATGTATAATACACATACACAAACATGAAAGTGACTTAAAATATCCAAAAATAAATGAAGTATTTGGATTTTATTCAAGGATAGCATTTGATCTTTTGATTGCATTACAAATCCACACACTTCATTTTGATGCTGGGCTCATCAGATCCTGTCTCAAAGAATTATTTTTAATAATTCATACCTTTATCTATTATAAACTTGTTGTTTAGCTGATGCTCAAAGTCACTGCTGACTGTTGCAGGAATGAAATGAAGTTTCCTGCAGCAAGTGAACCATCATTCTGGAACTTTACAGGATGTCAGGATTTCAAGGTTTTCATAGAAAATTTCTTCACCTGAGAAAAGAATTTAATTTTTTTTTTAACGTCTGACTTTTGAAAACACAGGTAAATTGGATATAAACAATAAAATGCTAAATAGCTTTGCACTTCTAAAAATGACAGGACGCTTTGGTTTCACACAGAACTAGAGCTAGGGGTGCACACAAGGCAGAGTACCATGGAAGACAATTTGTGGTGACATAGGAAACCACCACTGCAGCTGGAGGTGAACACACACACACATACACACACACAAACACATTCACATTCACATACATATACACATACACATGCACATACATATAAGCATTCACATACACACACATACATATACACACATATACATATACACACATCTACACACACATATACACATATACACATACACAAACATACACACACATACACATATACACAGAAACACACATATTCATACACACACATACACACACAATATACATACACATACACACATACACACATATTCATACACACACATACACAAACACACATACACATATACACATATACACACATAGAGACATACACATACACACACTTACATACACACATACTCATATACACACATACACAAACACACACATACAGACATACACATACACACACTTACATACACACATACTCATATACACACGTACACAATTACACACACACACATATACATACACATACACACATACATATTCATACACACACATACACAAACACACATACACATATACACATATACACACATAGAGACATACACATACACACACTTACATACACACATACTCATACACACACATACACAAACACACACATACAGACATACACATACACACATACTCATATACACACATACACAATTACACACACACACACACACACACACACACACACACACACACACTGGAGTTGAGGTGCACACAGAGCAGCCTACTACACTTTGGGAGCACACACTTTCAGCAAAGCAATGTTGGAGACCATACTGTGAGAAAGCAAGCCTTTCACAGTCTCCCACCCTAACAAGCCAAATGGCCTTGTGCTAAGGAGCTGGTCGTCACCCCCTCCTCCCTGTTCCCTTCCTGGCACCTGAGGCTGTAAAAGCTAAATTATAGTCCCCTCTTCCTTATCTCTTCCTGATTCCCAAGACTTCCAAGGACATGAGTTACATGCTGAGCCCAGCCTGACACCCAAGGCTGTTAAGGAGGATCCATATTCCGGAGATAAGACTCAGAGTACCCGCCGCTTGGAGCCTGACTTTGGCCTTCATGTTCCCAGATGCCCACTTCATTGTTCTTTGTTAATTTCCCCTCAACCCCTCCCTATTCCCCTTGCTGTATGCTTAAAACCTGGCATTTCAGCCTAATAAACTGATACCTTGATAGGAACCTCTTGGTCTCCGCTTCTCCTTTCTCTCCTTCCCATTTTCTCCCAGGTTTGCGGTCCCCCTCGTACCCACGAATAACTAGGTCCTGCTGGACGGGACAAAGCAACACTGGGGCAGAGGCTACACATGCATAACAATGTACCACTGAGCTGAAGAGTTGACATACACCTAGCAGCACTCCACTGGAAATATTCACTGCCTAACCTGACTTGGCTGAGATCCTAACTGTCCTCAAGAAGATAAGTGCTAAAGTCTTAGTTAGCCTGAGACTCCTCTGGAAGATGGTTGGACATTCTGCAAATCGCCCTAGTTTTAGTGACTTAGGTTTGGACACAGAGCACAGCAATGGATATTGGCAGACAGACCCCTCCCTTCTGTTTCCTGGTTATCAGAAGGTGACTGACTTTACCTCACCACATGCTCCTTGCCATTTTTAGCGTGGCTTGTGAAAGACCACAAAGCAGTGGTGCCCACTGACCATGGATTGAGTTTCTAAGGCTTGAGTGAAAATAACTTCTATTCTATCAAGGTTCAGTTGTCAAATGAGTTTGGCCATATTGATAGAAAATGAGTACATTTGCTTTTCACTGTGGAAAGTGAGAAAATTATGCAAATGCAGAGTGAGGTATATTAATTCAGACTGAGCATTTTCAGGCAATGAACTTGCCACATTGTTCATTTTATTTTATTTTATTTTATTTTATTTTATTTTATTTTATTTTATTTTATTTTAGTCTAGTTTAGTTTAGTTTATTTTAGCTTAGTGTAGTTTTTTTCCACATTACGTTTTTGTCTGTGCTTAGTGTTTGTGATGAGTAAGCATACTTTTTCAATACATGCCGGCATTGCACAGGGAAAACAGACTGAAGATGGGTCAGATGGCATGTGGCAATCCTGCAATCCCAGACAGACATGCAACAGTACC
This sequence comes from Mus spretus, assembly GCA_921997135.2. NCBI lineage: Eukaryota > Metazoa > Chordata > Mammalia > Rodentia > Muridae > Mus > Mus spretus. The sequence continues at coordinate 16,406,547 of OW971687.1, forward strand.
TCTTTGGAGCAAACCATTACTATAAATCAATCATCAGCTAGTTTTAAGAAACCCTCAAATTGCAGAGTAGGCTAATAAGGAACAGAGAAAGGTAGGGGTAAGGAAAATAGAGGGAAGTTAGTGTTCTTTCTTCTTTTTTTAATAGAATCATGCCTGGCTTCCATTGTATCACTGAAGCTAATGAGAGGAGTTTGAAGCTACTCTTAGTATAGTAAAATTATTCAATTTGAAGTGATAGATATATTAATTATCCTGTATTGATCCTTGCCTACTGTATTTATAAATTGAGATAGTATACAATAGTCCACAAATATGAATACTGTGTCTGATTTTCTTTTAAATCTCTTCTGAATGCCAGTTTCAAAATATGTCCTCTAAGCCCAATACCATGGATTGTCACAGCACATCAGTGAGAGTGAGGCATTCTAGTGTGGGTCTAAACTCTTCATTCTCCAGCCTCAAATGTCTTTGCTGGAGACGCCATACAATAGCCTTTGTCAATGCATTATAGATTTCTGCTCATGTGGTTATTTGTTTAATCTTCCTGTAGAGAGAGAAAAATTCCTGATTTATTTAAGTTATTTTCCATTAGATAAATACTCATTTTTCAGCTCTTGGCATGTGTTATGCCCTGTTTCTTGTCAATTGTTTTAGAGTACAAAAATGAGCAGCTGGGTAATGAACTATAAAAGAGAAATCACTCTGAGATGAGCCACATGGTCTCCCTCAGAACAGGTCCCATCAAGAACAACAGGAAGATGGTGGGAAGTACTGAAGTCCCATTGTCATGAATTCTCATGATATAATCCAAAAGGTAACTTGATACCTCACCTCTGATACATACATTGTTTCAGAAACTGGAGAACCACAGACACAAAGGCTAGCAAGTCCCAAGAGCTGCCCATCACCTGGTAGCTAGAACCAGCTACTTGCTGGTTTCTTCTAGGTAGGAATGGGGCCTTGTGTTCTGGTAACCTGTTACCAACTCATTGCTTCCTCTGAGAGAGGAAACAGTACACTGTTCCTCCACGTCCATCTTGCCTTATGTCCATCACATTGGGTGTATCGTGAGTTTCTGGAGGTTTTTAGTAGCAAATGAACTCCATTACTGAGCAGTAACTTGGAGAAATCTATGAGACTAGGCTCATGTTCTTACTTGGAAAAGCTTGGGGAACGTTTGGTCACATGTGTTACATGCAGCAGTCCAAATGAATCTAGGTGAAATGAGTCCCCACTGAGGCCTAATCCTGTTGCCAGACTCTGAGATGACCAAGTCAGATATCTGAGGTATAGACAAGTAAGCTCCAATTGTAACCAGTATGTCTGTCCCAGGACAGCATGGGTCCCTCTCACCTAAGAAGTAGGGCAGGAATCTGCTCATGGTCAGCAGTGCAGGAGGAACTCATCTGGGGATCCTCACAATTGCATAAGAGACTCTGAGTGTGCTCTCAAAGGGCCAATTTGACAAGAGAGATAAGGTGCTCTGTGTTTCATAATTGTAAATCCTTGCATCCTAGTCAGTGTAAAATCCTAACGAGGAGGCAGCACATGGCACTATATAAGGCACTATATAAGGCACTGAGCTCAAGTCCCTCTGCATCTGTGCCCCTCACCAGGCTTCAGTCATGAGGATTCTCTTTGCATTTCTCCTGGTGCTGCTGTCTCCACTTGCAGGTGCGTCAGGGGAGTAGGGTGGTCCCAAAGTAAAAAGAGATAGCTCCCTACAGTGTGTGTGTGTGTGTGTGTGTGTGTGTGTGTGTGTGTGTGTGTGTGTGTGTTCCTGTCTCTTTTTCTGTGTGTGCCTTGGGCTCCATCTCTCCATATATATATGTCTCACTCTTTCTGTTTTTCTGTGGGTGCATGTCTGTCAGTCTTTCTGTATATGCTTATGCCTGTCTTTCTGTTATGTGTTCATCTCTCTGTCTCCGTTTCAGTCTCTCATACTTTTCCTCTTCTACAGTTATTCCCTTCCTTTTTTCTTTCTTTCTTCTAAGCTCATTTCAGACAATGTGTATTGTGTAACTGCTAACATTAGCCAAGAATACTTCTTTTTGACTTCCAGGAGCCTCAGGTAGATTCATTCTGAGCTCATCTGCAGCCCTTGCCTTCCATTTCCTAACTCTTGCCACTAAACTTGAGATTATAGAATGAGTCTCTTATAAATAATAACATGGCATATATCCAGAAGATGTTTCAACTGGTAAGAAGAACACATGCTCTACTATGTTCATAGCAGCCTTATTTATAATAGCCAGAAGCTGGAAAGAACCCAGATGCCCCTCAACAGAGGAATGGATACAGAAAATGTGGTACATTTACACAATGGAGTACTACTCAGCTATTAAAAACAATGAATTTATGAAATTCCTAGGCAAATGGATGGACCTGGAGGGCATTATCCTGAGTGAGGTAACTCAATCACAAAAGAAATCACATGATATTTATTCACTGATAAGTAGATATTAGTCCAGAAACTTAGAATACCTAAGATATAAGTTAGAATTTTCAAAACATATGAAACTCAAGAAGAATAAAGACCAAAGTGTGGACACTTTGCCCCTTCTTAGAATTGGGAACAAAACACCCATGGAAGGAGTTACAGAGACAAAGGGTGGAGCTGTGATGAAAGGATGGACCATCTAGGGACTGCCATACCTGGGGATCCATCCCATAATCAGCCTCCAAACGCTGACACCATTGCATACACTAGCAAGATTTTGCTGAAAGGACCCTGATATAGCTGTCTCTTGTGAGGCTATGCAGGGGCCTAGGAAACACAGAAGTGGATGCTCACAGTCAGCTATTGGATGGATCACAGGGCCCCCAATGGAGGAGCTAGAGAAAGTACCCAAGGAGCTAAAGGGGTCTGCAACCCTATAGGTGGAACAACAATATGAACTAACCAGTACTCCTTGGAGCTCGTGTCGCTAGCCGCATATATATTAGAAGATGGCCTAGTCTGCCAACATTGGAAAGAGAGGCCCCCTTTGTCTTGCAAACTTTATATGCCTCAGTACAGGGGAACACCAGGGCCAAGAAGTGGGAGTGGGTGGATAGGGGAGTGTGGGGGGAGGGTATGGGGGACTTTTGGGATAGCATTGGAAATGTAAATGGAGAAAATACTTAATTAAAAAAACAAACAAACAAACAAAAATAACATGAAGAATTTTGGATTCTTACCTGAACAGGAAGGTGTTCATTTACTAATCTTTATATTTAAGGTGTAGATTCTCTTATACTCTAGAGATTCCTCCAGAATAATCATCCCAGCCTCTATCTGAGAACTTCCTGAAACCCTACCCCTATGGAAGACCCTTAAGCACATACTGTCTACAGGGGTAAGCAGGCTCAGAGCTCAGGGAGGCTATGAAACACAGCTTCTCAAACTCTGCCTAAACTGTATTTTGTGCAAAATATATAATTTTATATTTTTTCAAATTATGTGTACATATATGGATTTGTGTATATGTATGTGTCAAGCACTACAGTAATCACAGAGGTCATAAAGGAACATCCAGTCTCTCAGAGTTGGAGTTAAAGGCACATATAGGATGCCTGATATGATACTAGGAACTTATCTCAGGTCTTCTGTAGGAGTAGTGTGCTCTCCTAACCGCTGAGCCATCTTTCCAGGCTCTAAGTTTATTTCATCCTTGACATGAGGTAAACAGGAGGAAAAGAATACACAGTTCAAGAGAGGGAGCTAAAACAAGTAAGAGAGTATTTGAATGAATGAAGCAAAGGCCTCAAACTGCATCAGACAGAAAATATAGAGATAAAAACATAATTTCACTCATTTTGTTGCTGGGTTCTGGTTCACAGAGGACATCTGTGTTCCATGAGATATACAGACACTAACTATGACTTTTAGAGGAATGTAAAGAAGGAAGGAGTGGGGAGAGTAAAGGATAAGTTTAAGACTTAATTTTAGACGTTGGATGCTATCAAAAAAGTTCATTTTTTCTTTAGGCTTCCATTGTAAGTTACTTAGGAACCACACTATCCTTAAGAAAGTTCTATTCCCTGAGATTTGGGTACAATACTTAGTTTAAAATAGGTACCTAGAATTCAAAATACCTTAGTTAAAAATAGGAAGATGACTCAGTGAGTAAATGCACTTTTGCAAGTATGAAGATCTAGCATCATTGTAAAAGCAGAGAGAGCATCTTGTGCACATCTGTACTGCTAGGACTAAGAATCACAGAGGCACACTGGTGAATCAGCCAGCCAATCCCACTGATTTAGTTCCAGGTCCAGTGAGGTACTCTTTCTCAAACAATGAGGTAGAGAGAAATTGATGAACCTGTCTTAGGCCAGCCTCTGGCCTCTATATGTGTGTGCACATATGCACATTCATGTGCACAGTCACAGTGTCTGCTTCAGATACTAGAAGTAGGGACTTGTGTGTGGAAAAGTAAAGGCAGGGCTGCTGAGAAGCAGCTAGGGACTCCTGCCTGCTGACTCTGAAAACTCCAGTCAGGGGTGGGGCAGACCCTTCAACATTTGGGTCCTAGGAAAACCAGCACCCCCTCTACACTGCAACAGTGCCTGTCTCTATCAAAATTGGATTCAGCCCTGCTAAAACAGATATCCCTGTTTCTGGGGAAGAGCCTGCTGGGATCTACTCATCATAAGAACACATTGATATGTATTTCTGACCTGGCACTTTCAATTCTAATGTGTGGTTTTTTTTTTTTTTTTTTTTTTTTACTTATCTTTCAGCTTTTAGCAAAACAATCAACAATCCAGTAAGTTGCTGTATGATTGGAGGCATATGCAGGTATCTGTGCAAGGGCAAAATTCTTCAGAATGGCAGTTGTGGAGTTACTAGACTCAACTGCTGCAAGAGAAAATAGAGAAGAAGTCAAAGATCCAGTGAACCAAAGAAAACACGAGAATTTGCACCTCCATAAAGCTGAACAAAACATAAACTAAATTAAAGTTCCTTGACTAAATGCAAACGCATGTTGGTAAGAACTGTGTGAGCTCACAGTTTGTTTTCTCTTGCTCTGAATTCTAAAATCCTGGCAGAAGTCAATCAGTGACACAAGCAGGGCTTTCTTATGGTTTCCGACTATATTTATGGCTATCTGTTCCTGTCTCTGATATGCTAATTGATTTCCTGTAACCATCACACACAGCCATCCTGCCTGCCTTCTTCATCCCTTTGCCTCCTTAACCTCTTTGCTTCATCCATCCAATCCCAAGGCAAGACAAAGAAGGTCACCCCAGCTTCCCTTAAGCTTGTTCCTCTTAGTCAATTATGACTTGTGTGGTTATGTTTAAGACTTTAATGCACACTTTGGCTATGAGAGCACTTGAGTGGGGTTCCAGACTCTCTTATTCATTTATGTACTGACCACTGATGGGATATATTGCATCATGTTATTTTAATTGAATGGCCAAGTTGAGTCAGTGAGGGGCTTTCTTACATGTAGACATAAGACACAAGGAACTTGTGGAAAACAAGGCTTTATTGAAAGCAACAAGAAGGAAGAGCAGGGTAAAGAAAAACAAGGCTCTGGTTAGTAAAGCAAAAGTTCAGAGTCTGTCCTAGGCCTGACCTTCCCATCAGTGTATTTACAGTATGATGGGCTCCCTGAATGGCTTGGGCAGGGCTTTTCAGCTAATGTGCATATAATTCATGCTCATGAGTATAATTCAGCTCCATCAGGATACTTCAGATTTTAAAAAATCTCTGTCCTAAAGAAGAAGTGAGACCCCAGAGAAAAGATATCTCACCTGGGTAGTTGCAATTGATTAAAGGAGTCCTTGTCACACGATTTCATGTAACAAAAGAATGTTGGCTGAAGACACATACCATAATGCAGGGTATCATTAAATTTAAAGTAGGAGTCTGAAGACAAGGCACTGTCCATAAGTGTGTGCTGTGCAATCATACAGATATGAATGTGATTCAGAGCACCCGTGTAATAAACCAGGTATCACAGCATGTCTGTACTCCTAGCCCTGGGGGATGTGATGGAGACCTGTGGATCTCCAAACTCAACAGCCAGCCTGCCAGAGCAAATGCACGACCACAGGTTCAATGAAAGATCCATCTCAAAAATGAAAATAGGAGGTGGACCTGCTGATGACATGGCTCCTCACTTAAGAGCACTTGCTGCTCAGGAGGACCTGGTTAGATTCCCAGAACCTAAGAGGCCTCTCATCACCTTCTGTAACTCCAGTTCTAGTCAATCTAGCCCTTTCTTTTGGCCTTCATAACAATCATATACACAGCACATACAGGAAAATACCAAACAAATAAAATTAATAATAATAATAATAATAATAATAATAATAATATATTAGACAGTGATTGAAGAAAACAATTTACCTTCTGCCTTTATACACAAACATACATGTATTCACACATATAAACAAATGATGTGTAACACACATGCACACACATGAAAGTAATTTAAAATATCCACAAATAATACAGTATTTGAGCTTTATATAAGGACAGCCTTTGACTTTTTCATTGTAGAATTTAACCCATACACTTCATTTTGATACCTGGCTCCCCAGACCCTGTCCTCAAGGAATTATTTTTATATTCCATATCATTATTGTTATACAGTTGTTGTTTAGCTGATGCTCAAAGTCACTGTTGACTGTTGCAGGAGTGAGATGAAGTTTCCTGCAGCAAGGGAAGCATTATTCTGGGTCTTTAGAGGATAGCCTGACTCGCAAGGGTTTTGTAGCAAATACCCTCACCTGAGAAAAGATGTTAATGGCTATTTTGTTTTTTTAAGGTAATGTCCTTGAAGGCATAGGTAAAATGTATCAAAGGAAAAAAAAAAGCTAAATAGCGTTTTAGTTCTAAAAATTACGTGGCCCTTTGATGTTCTGACAGGACCAGAGCTTTTTGTATACAGGGCAGAGCACCAATGGATTTGGCCAGTGTTAGCATCAGAAACTGGTTACAGCCAGCCTCTGAAACCTGCAATGACATCATCCTAGAGGACAAGAGTCTTCTGTGTTCATTCCTATGGCAACCATAGCACCACCCCTTGTGTTACCTGCATCACCTGAAATTCATCACCTGTGTTTCCTATGTCACAGTCAGGAAAAAAGACATCTCTCTCTCTCTCTCTCTCTCTCTCTCTCTCTCTCTCTCTCTCTCTCTCTCTCTCTCTCTCTCTCTCTCTCTCTCTCTCTCTCTCTCTCTCTCTCCCTTTGCTTCTTTATCTCTTAATAAAGACCTCACAAGGTGTGAACACTGCTGTCTTGGCATGATCTGTCGAGGAATATGGTCTTTTCAACTAACAATGTTGCTGAAGCCCTGGACTTGCTAGCAACCACACAGGCCAGTCTGAGGCTCTATAGCCTGTACCTCAGCCACCACTGTGGGGCACAGGGAAGTCTACCATGCAGGATAGCCACTGCCATGTGGGTTAAAAAGTTGGTCAACAAGTTTATTGGCAAGGGCTTGCCCTAACCCCCAAAAGACAAAGGGACCATTCACATGGTGCCATCAGGAGGGACAATGGTCTGTCAATTGCTGTTATGCCACTTAGGAGAGGGGAACATCACTCCCAGGTAACCCTCCAACTGATCTTCTAGGCTTGGCTATGGACAACTGAAGAGGCCAGAGATCCCTTCAACTGACTACTTCCATCACCAGAATGGAGCTCAGGGTAACATCATGGCATCTGGGCATCCCATCTCCTTCTTCTTGGATGCTGGGACCACTTACTCAGTCCTGACAGAGTTTTTGGGACCCACCTCTCCTTCTTATCTCCTATGGTTAGGGTAGGAGTATAACCTTACCTTCCTCACCAAATCCTCCCACTTAGATGAAATTTTAGTAGTGTTCCTCTCACCCATTCTTTTTGGGAGTGCCAATGTATCTTGATCCCTTATTGGGAAGGGATCCTCTAGCTAAGCTGGGAATCCTCTATTTCTATTGCTCCCCCCATTTGCCTGAACCCAATCTCACTAGCAGCCCATCTCCTCCTCCAGATCCTCCTCCTCCTGCTCTTCCTCCTCCACTTCTTCCTCCTTCTGTTCCTCTTCCTCCTAGTCATTCAACCTACAAACTCTAACATGTTGTTTCCTTTGCCAGCTTCTCAGGTAGACCCCCGCGTCTGGGTCATCCAGAACCCCTCTGTTGCTAAACATCATTCTCTAGTCATCCAGTTTTTGGACTCTACAAGGTTCATCACCTAAGCTCAATACCCTCTTTCTCTCCAGAGCCTCAGGAGACTGAAGCCTATATCATCTCTTATCTCTTAGGAAACAAAAAACAAAAAACTCCTCCATCCTATCTCTTCCCCCATTAACACCCCTATACTAGAAGTTAAAGATCCTAATGGAACCTATCTCTTGGTTATCACCACAGGTGCATTAATTTGGTGGTAGTTCCTCTCCATCCTGTTGTGGCTAATCCTTATACAGTTCCTTCCACTGTGCCCTTGTAGACTTCTCATTTCTCCTTCTTAGATCCCAAGGATGTATTCTTTTCTATCTAGTCCCAGAACACCTTTGCCTTTACCTGGACTGACCCTGATGACCAGTTTCTACTCAATGCACCTGGACTCTACTACCTAAGGGATTCCTGGACAGCTCACACTTATTTGGCCAGATTCTCTCTTCTGACTTAGTTTCTCTCTTTCTCTCTCTCTCTCTCTCTAAATCTATGATTGTCCATTATGTAGACAAAATTATTTTCTGAAGTCCCCCCCTCTAAAAATTATCCAAGGTGACACCTCTTCTCTTCTAAATTTCCTGTTCAGTCAAGCCACAAAGTTATCATATTCTAAAGTCCCAGTGTCCACTCATCATGTCACCTATTTGGGACTACCAATTACCCCAACCCACAAGGCTATTACCTTAGACAGAAATAATCTAATTCTGTGTCTAACTGTTCCTTCTAAAAACGGAGAGATTTTATCATTCCTAGAGATAGCCAGTTTTTTTGTTTTGTTTTGTTTTGTTTTTTTGTTTTTTTCGAGACAGGGTTTCTCTGTATAGTCTTGGCTGTCCTGGAACTCACTTCGTAGACCAGGCTGGCCTTGAACTCAGAAATCTGCCTGTCTCTGCCTCCCAAGTACAGTTTTTTTTTATTTTCCTGGGTTCCTTCCTTTTCCATTCTTCCCACCCCTTATATGAAGCAGCATTAGGCCCCACACGTGAACTTCTTCTCATATCTGTTACCCAGGCTTTTCAAAGGTTCTAACAGGGTCTCCTCAACACCCCAGCCTTAAACCTCCCTGACCTGAGTTGTCCTTTTTTCCTCTACATAAATGAAGAAGATGGTTTTTCTCTTAGTGTCTTAGATCACCAACTGGGACCCTCCTTTATTCCTGTAGTTTACTTGTCAACCAAAACTAGATCTAACCATTCAGGGATGGGCACCTTATATTCTTACCTTAGCAGCCACTGAACTCCTTATTTGAGGATCTAAAAAACTAATGTTTGGCTCATTTATAAACATCTTCTCTTCTAATACTCTGACAGAGCTCCTAACTTACAGAGGCTCACAGTCTCTAAATCCTCCATGGTTCTTTCAGGTAGCAATAATAGAAGACTCCACACTTACCTTCCAATCATGCCTGCCTCTTAATTATTTCATTCTTGCTGCACGTGGTGGCTCATGTCTTTAATTTCAGCGCTTGGGAGGCAGAGGCAGGTGGATTTCTGAGTTTGAGGCCAGCCTGGTCTACAGAGTGAGTTCCAGGACAGGGAGGGCTACACAGAGAAACTTCCTTGAAAAACCAAACAAAATCAAACAAACAAACAAAAAAATTCATTCTTTTCCCTTGACCAAATTTTAACCACTCCCTCTCACACTCTTGCACTGAAACCATAGAGGAATTATTACCTCATCCTTCACACATACAGGAGGGCACATTGCCTCATGCCCTTGATGCCTTGATGCCTTGATTCTGACAGAAGCTGTACATTTGCCCAGCAAGTGCACAGGAAGCAGGACAGCAGATGGCACTACTGAGTCAGAGACCACAAAGTGACTTTGTTGAATTCTTCCTGTGCTATTCTTACTTTTCTGCCCTTCTGCCCCTCTGAATGCAATCTCTTTTCCATCCACATCCAACTCACACATTTGAATCAAAGCTAGAGTTGATCGTGGGTGGGGAATTGCAGGCTGGTCTCCAGTCAAGCTGAGGTCTGAAACCCGATGGTCATAATTCACCTACATGACATGGTAGGCATTCCCTCATACTCCTGGAACTCCAGCCCCTGCCTAAGGTACAACTTCCCACAGACCCCACAAGAGAAGCATGGTCAGTAGTCAAGTAAGCAATGGCCCAAGCTTCTGACCTTCAGCCTAAACTCCTCCTCAGTTACCTAGCAACAGTGAAGACCATAAAAAGGGGTGCTCAGCCCTCACCTCTCTCTCTTATTCCTTTGTCCTCTCACCTCTCTCTTCTCTCACTTCCCTTCTCTTCTCTTCTCTTCTCTTCTCTTCTCTTCTCTTCTCTTCTCTTCTCTTCTCTTCTCTTCTCTTCTCTTCTCTCTCTCTCTCTCTCTCTCTCTCTCTCTCTCTCTCTCTCTCTCTCTCTCTCTCTCTCTCTCTCCTTTCTATCTTCTCTTTTTCTCCTGCATTTCTATAATAAAGCTCTAAAACCATAGAGTCTTTGCTCTGCTCCTTCAAGGTCTGCTCTGCACTCTGGTCAATGTTGGGAACTTCTCCCCTCTTCCCTGTCTCCCACAACCCTGGTGGCTTTAATAAAGTAGCTGGGTGTGTGTGTGTGTCCCCAGGGAGGGCTGCCCCTTGCACTCTTACTGAAGAGTGGGACAGAGGAATGCCCACCCAGGGATGATTGGATAGGGCAGATAGCAGCCCTCCCATGCCTGACTGACCAGAGAATAGGGAAACTCTGGTGGGGTGTGGGCATATTTTTCCTTCCATTTTTCCCCAGGTTCACCTGGGCCCCCCTTCTTTTATTTTGTTCCCAACAATTGGTCTCAGAGGGATGGTTATGCCATCCACTTGAGACAGAATCAGCTCAAGAATGCTTTGCACAGAGACTTACAGGACACCTCCAAGTTTCCTGAGACCATGGGTGACCTAGTTCAAAAACCTGGCCTTTTACTTTTCTCTCTCTCTCTTTCCAAAGTGTTCCTGGCCAGCTCTGTAGCCCCTCCCCTCTAGCTCTCAGGCTTTAATTTGGAAGGTTATTGGCTGGCATGAGGTCCCCTTACCATTCTTTGTTACAGGTTTTTAACTACAAGAGAGTTGGTTTTCTGACTTCTGTAGCCTTATTTGCTCCAGACAAGCCCAGCTGGGCAGTGATTACAGCTGAGTGGGCTGAGAATGCCTTGCTAGGCTGGGCCAAACAGCAAAAACCCTCCCACTTAACCCATTTGTATGACCAGTTGGACAGTTCCTGTTCAAAAACTTTTGCCTCTTCCCTGAATTCTGCTGCTCCCTCCCTGCCACAGCTGTGCAGGAAAGTGCAGCCCACGCTGGACCCCGCCCCTGCCCTGCACTGTAGAGTTACAGGCCAGTGCACAAAGAAACAAAGATGGGGCAGGCTGGGTCTGGCCAACAAGCCTGGGCTGGGAGGCAGGCTGGCAGTAGGTAAGAGGAGTCAAAGAGTCAAGGCAGACCCTGCGTGGGCGTGGCTAAGTGATGCTTCCCCAAGGCTGGCCTACACTTAACCCTTCACTCTCCAGTTAAAATAAAAAACAAAAACAAAAACAAAAACAAAACGGAGGATACCCCTCTCCCCATCCAGATAAGCCCAAGAAAACTGCATTGAAGCTGCTCTGTCCTGCCGGAATACTTGTATTGTGCTTTTAACCAAAAATTTTTCTTGCTTCTTTTTCTAAATGCTCCTTTTTTCTCTCTAGTATTCATGATATGTGTCCAAAAATTCTTTCAACTTATTTAAGATTTTCTTTAAGGTGCAAAAGTCGTCCAATCCTTAATTAATAACCGGTTTTCTTTTACAGAAGAAGAACTGTTAACTGACTACTCCAGTCATACAATTAACATGATATTTTCTTCTTTAGCCATCCACAAGGGACTGGGATGTGCTCCTAAGCAAACCATTGCAGGCATAACTTTTCCTATCCACACTATACAGATATACTTTGCTGGTGTTCTGCTCCTTTGTTATAATTACTACAGGTCTATCTGCACACCAGGCCTGAGACAGCACCATCTACTGAGACCTACAGAGGAAAGCTGCCTTCCTCCAAAAATCTCATATGACTGAAGGCTCCTGAGACAAGTGCTGAAATCTATAGAAGACAGACCTGCGACCTTCTAGCTACAGATGGACTCTTTTTGCTAAAGCCAAATGGCTGTTGAACTTTGGGGAAAGTTATATGATAGTGAGGAAAGCATAATGTCTAGCAAGATTAAGTAAGTGCTGTTCAAAAATGGATGTTTTTCCCTCAAATTGTACTACCCATGAAACAATTGACTGTACAGTCTTTTGCATTCTCAACTCATCCTCTTGCCTTCTCAACTCTTACCCTTAACTCTCCTTACTACTCTGTCTTTGTTCTGCTATTTCTCTAGGCTATCTATTTTCTTATGATACTTCCATCCACTCTAAAGTTTCACAATTAATGACACAGTTACATCAGTGACCCCCCCCCCTTCCAATTTTTCTAATAAAAAAGAGGAGGAATTGTGGGGAATTGCAGGCTGGTCTCCAGTCAAGCTGAGGTCTGAAATCGATGGTCATAATTCACCTACATGACATGGTAGGCATTCCCTCATACTCCTGGAACTCAGGCCCTGCCTAAGGTACAACCTCCCACAACCCCTGCAAGAGAAGCATGGTCAGTACTAAAGCAAGCAATGGCTCAAGCTTCTGACCTTCAGGCTAAACTCCTCCCCAGTTACCTAGCAACAGTGAGGACCATAAAAAGAGGTGCTCAGCCCTCACCTCTGTTTCTTATTCCTTTGACCTCTCACCTTTCTCTTCTCTTTCTTCTCTCTCCTCTTCCCTTTCTCTTTTTCCACTTCAAGCAGTCCAGGGCACCCCAACACACCCAAACAGCTAGACCCGGAATTAAAAGCATATCTCATGATGATGGTAGAGGACATCAAGAAGAACTTTAATAACTCACTTAAAGAAATACAGGAGAACACTGCTAAACAGGTAGAAGACATTAAAGAGGAAGCACAAAAATCCCTTAAAGAATTGCAGGAAAACACAACCAAACAAGTGATGGAATTGAATAAAACCATCCAAGACCGAAAAAGGGAAGTAGACACAATAAAGAAAACCCAAAGTGAGGCAATGCTGGAGATAGAAACCCTAGGAAAGAAATCTGGAACCATAGATGTGAGCATCAGCAACAGAATACAAGAGATGGAAGAGAGAATCTCAGGTGCAGAAGATTCCATAGAGAACATCGGCACAACAATCAAAGAAAGTGGAAAATGCAAAAAGATCCTAACTCAAAACATTCAGGAAATCCAGGACACAATGAGAAGACCAAACCTACAGATAATAGGAGTAGATGAGAATGAAGATTTTCAACTCAAAGGACTGGCAAATATCTTCAAAAAAATTATAGAAGAAAACTTCCCAAACCTAAAGAAAGAGATGCCCATAAACATACAAGAAGCCTACAGAACTCCAAATAGACTGGACCAGAAAAGAAATTCCTCCCGACACATAATAATCAGAAGAACAAATGCACTAAATAAAGATAGAATACTAAAAGCAGTAAGGGAAAAAGGTCAAGTAACATATAAAGGCAAGCCTATCAGAATTACACCAGATTTTTCACCAGAGACTATGAAAGCCAGAAGAGCCTGGACAGATGTTATACAGACACTAAGAGAACACAAATTCCAGCCTAGGCTACTATACCTAGCCAAACTCTCAATTACCATAGATGGAGAAACCAAAGTATTCCACGACAAAACCAAATTCACACAGTATCTTTCCACGAATCCAGCTCTTCAAAGGATAATAACAGGAAAAAACAATACAAGGACAGAAACCACATCCTAGAAAAAGCAAGAAGGTAATCCCTCAACAAACCTAAAAGAAGACAGCCACAAGAACAAAATGCCATCTTTAACAACAAAAATAACAGGAAGCAACAATTACCTCTCCTTAATATCTCTTAATATCAATGGACTCAACTCCCCAATAAAAAGAGATAGACTAACAGAATGGCTATACAAACAGGACCCAACATTTTGCTGCTTAAAGGAAACTCATCTCAGAGAAAAAGATAGACACTACCTCAGAATGAAAGGCTGGAAAACAATTTTCCAAGCAAATAGTGAAGAAACAAACTGGAGTAGACATTCTAATATCTAATAAAATCTAATAAAATCGACTTCCAACCCAAAGTCATAAAAACAAAAAAACAAAACAAAAATAAGGAGGGGAACTTCATACTCATCAAAGGTAAAATCCTCCAAGATGAACTATCAATTCTTAATATCTATGCTCCAAATACAAGGGCAGTCACATTCATTAAAGAAACTTTAGTAAAGCTCAAACCACACATTGAGGCTCACACAATAATAGTGGGAGACTTCAATACATCACTTTCACCAATGGACAGATCATGGAAACAGAAACTAAACAGGGACACAGTGAAACTAACAGAAGTTATGAAACAAATGGATTTAACAGATATCTATAGAACATTTTATCCTAAAACAAAAGGATATACCTTCTTCTCAGCACCTCATGGTACCTTCTCCAAAATTGAACACATAATTGGTTCAAAACAGGCCTCAAGATATACAAAAATATTGCAATTGTCCCATGCATCCTATCAGATCACCATGGACTAAGGCTGATCTTCAATAACAAAATAAAAAATAGAAAGCCAACATTCATGTGGAAACTGAACATCACTCTTCTCAATGATACCTTGGTCAAGGAAGGCATAAAAAAAGAAATTAAGGACTTTTTGGAGTTAATGAAAATGAAGCCACAACATACCCAAACTTATGGGACACAATGAAAGCATTTCTAAGAGGAAAACTCATAGCTCTGAGTGCCTCCAAAAAGAAACTAGAGAGAGTACTCATTAGCAGCTTGACAACACACCTAAAAGCTCTAGAACAAAAGGAAGCAAATTCACCCAAGAGGAGTAGATGGCAGGAAATAACTAAACTCAGGGGCAAAATCCACCAAGTGGAAACAAGAAGAACTATTCAAAAAATCAACCAAAGGTGGAGCTGGTTCTTTGAGAAAGAGCAATCTGCAAATTCATCTGGAATAACGAAAAACGTAGGATAGCAAAAAACTCTTCTCAAGGATAAAAGAACCTCTGGTGGAATCACCATGCCTGACCTAAAGCTTTACTACAGAGCAATTGTGATGAAAACTGCATGGTACTGGTATAGTGACAGACAAGTAGACCAATGCAATAGAATCGAAGACCCAGAAATGAACCCACACACCTATGGTCACGTGAACTTTGACAAGGGAGCTAAAACCATCCAGTGGAAGAAAGACAGCATTTTCAAAAAATGGTGCTGGCACAACTGGTTGTTATCATGTAGAAGAATACGAATTGATCCATTCCTATCTCCTTGTACTAAGGTCAAATCTAAGTGGATTAAGGAACTCCACATAAAACCAGACACTGAGACTTATAGAGGAGAAAGTAGGGAAAAGCCTCGAAGATATGGGTACAGGGAAAAAGTTCCTGAAGAGAACAGCAATGGCTTGTGCAGTAAGATTAAGAAACAATAAATGGGACCTCATAAAGTTGCAAAGCTTCTGCAAGGCAAAAGATACCGTCAACAAGACAAAAAGACCACCAACAGATTGGGAAAGGATCTTTACCTATCCTAAATCAGATTGGGGACTAATATCCAATATATATAAAGAACACAAGAAGGTGGGCTCCAGAAAATCAAATAACCCCATTAAAAATGGGGCTCAAAGCTGAACAAAGAATTCTCAGCTGAGGAATACCGAATGGCAAAGACGCACATAAAAAATATTCAACATCCTTAATCATCAGGGATATCCAAATCAAAACAACCCATCATTCCACCTCACACCAGTCATAATGGCTAAGAAAAAAATTCAGGTGACAGCAGATGCTGGCGAGGATGTAGAGAAAGAGGAACAGTCCTCCATTGTTGGTGGGATTGCAAGCTTGTACAACCACTCTGGAAATCAGTCTGGTGGTTCCTCAGAAAATTGGAGGTAGTAGTACCGGGGAATCCTGCAATACCTCTCCTGGGCATATATTCAGAAGATGTCCCAACCGGTAAGAAGGACAAATGCTCCACTATGTTCATAGCAGCCTTATTTATAATAACCAGAAGCTGGAAAGAACCCAGATGCCCCTCAACAGAGGAATGGATACAAAAAAATGTGGTACATTTACACAATGGAGTACATTTACACAATGGAGTACATTTACACAATGGAGTACATTTACACAATGGAGTACTCAGCTATTAAAAAGAATAAATTCATGAAATTCCTAGGCAAATTGATGGACCTGGAGGGCATCATCCTGAGTGAAGTAACCCAATCACAAAGGAACTCACACAATATGTACTCACTGATAAGTGGATATTAGCCCAGAAACTTAGGATACCCAAGATATAAGATACAATTTGCTAAACACATGAAACTCAAGAAGAACGAAGAACAAAGTGTGGACACTTTGCCCCTTCTTAGAATTGGGAACAAAACACCCATGGAAGGAGTTACAGAGACACAGTTGGGAGCTGAGAAGAAAGGATGGACCATTTAGAGACTGCCATATCCGGGGATCCATCCCATAATCAGCTTCCAAATGCTGACACCATTGCATACACTAGCAAGATTTTGTTGAAAGGACCCAGATAGATCTGTCTCTTGTGAGGCTATGCAGGGGCCTAGCAAACACAGAAGTGGATGCTCACAGTCAGCTATTGGATGGATCACAGGGCCCCCAATGGAGGAGCTAGAGAAAGTACCTAAGGAGCTAAAGAGATCTCCAACCATATAGATGGAACTACATTATAAACTAACCAGTACCCCGGAGCTCTTGTCTCTAGCTGCATATGTATCAGAAGATGGCCTAGTTCGCCATCAGTGGAAAGAGAGGCCCATTGGTCATGCAAACTTTACATGCCTCCGTACAGGGGAACGCCAGCGCCAAAAAATGGGAGTGGCGGGGGGAGGGGAGGAAGTGGGGGGGATGGTATGGGGGACTTTTGGGATAGCACTGGAAATGTAAATGAAGGAAATACCTAATTAAAAAAACGACAACAGGTAACCAAACCAAAAAAGTAGAATAACAAAACAAACAAACAAAAACAGTTAAGTACATGAAATACTCATACTCATGCAGAAAAACACAAAGCCCATAAACCCCACAAAACTGGAATTCATACTATACAAGCCAAAAAATAGTAAAGTTAAAGAATGAAATGTTATGTCTGGTGGTGGTGGCCCACTACTTTAATCCCAGCGCTTGAGAAATCCATGCAGTTAAGTTTGATACCAGCTTGCTTGGTCTACAAATTCATTTCCACGACAATCAGGACTACACAGAGAAACCCTGTCACAAACTCCCTCCCATGAAAGGTCATAGGAAACAAACAAACAAGGAAACAAACAAACAAACACCTCCAAAATTGTTTTGAGCAAGTTTGCATCAACATTTTTTAAGGGAGAATTTTCTTTGCTCAACTTTCACAGGACATATAGGTTATTGCTGGTGTTATATGATAGTAAGTACTATTTTACCTATTTCTAGATTGTAAACAAAAGTCAGGTTCCACTATCTACACATCAAACCCCAGAAGAGGGAATTTGCAGATATACTTTAAGGGGATGCTATTAAATCCAAAGGAAGGATTAAGAGAGATCACCTAAGGATAAGCTGTGAGAGCAAAAGGAGAGAATTTGCAGATACCAGCAAAAGAGAGGCCCAGAATCTCTCCACGATCACCAGCAGCCCTCAGCCCTGGGCTCCCACTGAACCTTCTAATTACCTCCACAATTTCTCTCCTTGATATCTCTCAAAAATATAATGTTCTTCTTTGTCTCTCATTCTACTCTTAATTCCACAAATAGACAAATATCTATTTCCATTCTTACTGCAGGTATTTCCTATTTATTTCCTCATAATTAGGATGCCCAGAGAGATACACAAATATGTATTTCTTTTCAGTGTTATTTCTTGAAAACGGAGATTATTCTCTCCCTAATGTCTAATTCATATTTTATATATTTAATGCACAACTTCTTTTTCTTTTAAGGCTTTATCTTTCTTCTCCAGTGATTGTCTTGCTCAATATCTCCTGTGACTAGCAGAGGCTAAATGTAGGGGAAATTGAAAATTGGTCTCCATCAAGCTTGTTCCTTATTTTTAGTATTACAGGGAATGGCACAGACTTTTGTGTTTCCACCAAATATATAGTCCTGAACCACAAGATTAGGAGCTGCTTCAAAAGTTTATTCTTCCTTACAACTCTCTGAATCCCAGAATCTTTGATGTACCAATTGTTCTTGTCCTTGTTCTGTGCCATAGACCAGAGTGGAAGTTAATAGAACTCCAGCCACCATTGCCTGGACAGACCATGTCCATTTACTAAATCATGATCATATATGCAAACTATGACTTCAATGCCTGATAATTAGCTTTACTTCAACTACTTATACATAAAAGAGTAAGGCTTAAAAAAAGCATACAATTTCTCATTCAGTCTCAAAGGCAGGAATGTGTCAAGCATATACTCATATTAGGTGATCAGTTAACTATTGGGTTCTTGTTACAGAACACAAATATTTCTGACATTGGGAATAGCTAGTTCTATGAAATACAAAATAATTATTAGAGGACGCAGGCTAGTAGTTGAGAACATGGGGCTATGTAGCAGCCATTGAATACCCTCAGTTCAATGACTTTGAATATGATGAAAAATCTCGAAGTTTCCATTGAATCTCAAATAGGAAACTGCTTAATAAAAGCCTTTCCTTGTCGGGTCATAAGAGACCTCTGCATCCAGTTACCCTTCACTCTGAACACACTTAGCTCATGCTTCTTTATCCTGCAGGAGAAGTTCACCTGCTTCTCTGTGATTTTCCTGTTAGTCCTCAGGGCCTCAGAATGCAGCTGTCTGAGAAAAACCTGAGGCATCTCTAGACCAGGAATATCTTGGGTAGAGAACCATAACATGATCAAATAGCAGCTGAATGGCCACACCATAGAGGTATCTTACCATAGAGGTAAGATAGCTAGAGAAAAGGAAGTAGACACTTGACAAATTCTGGAAAGACACACATGCATGTGCAAATATATACATGTTTTATCCCTTATTTCTCATCTGTGTGTTCAAGCATGAGAACCAAATATGTATAGATTTCCTTCTGCCATAAACTTTTAATTCTAAGATATGTTAATATAACTTATAACTTACAATATACGAACTGTACGTTAGAAAAGAACAAACTGTGGGTAGTTGATATTATATTTAAATATCTAAGTTTAACCACAGAGTCTATTTCATTCTACCTATTGGAAGAGGTTATAGACATTGGAGAAGTGTATGAGTGTGTGTAAGCATATGGGCAGTTGTGGGTTCAAGGAACACCTACAAGAATAGGCAATAAGAAAAGTCCTCACATCCTGAAAGGAACAATAAGTACCATGGATCTTGGTTCCTACCAGCAGAGTTGTTCCAACTGCTTTCTCTGCTGTAGCCAGCACAGCAAACCCATCCAACTCAGCATGGGAGTTCTCTCAGATTCTCTCCTGTTGTGTGGTAGGCCTGATTGTAGTGCCTAAGGTTCTCTGTGTCTCTAGGTCTAACACTGGAACATTTCTTCATGAAAAGGTATCAACAAGAATATAGTGATTTAATGACTTGTATTACAAGATGAAGCTCAACTCTATGTTTTGTAAAGAACATAGATGAACAGTAAACTTGTAAATTACTTTCTTGTTGCTTGGGGATTATTAATACCATGTCTTCAATTTGCTTTCTTCTCAAGGTCCCCTGTAACTTTAATTTTTTCAACTCTTACTTTTAATGATAGCTATTAAATGCATTAAGCTTTCTTTTAGCCATCACCCACGGAAGGTAGTGGAGAAGAAAGGATACTGGGGAAATGGAGCTACTTAGAAAATAGTTCTTTGGAACAATTCCCATCTGTGTTTTCTGGAAATCTGTAATTCTGTTCACAGGTTAGCAGTGGAATCTAGATCCACTCTCAAACATTTCAGGGATATACCCGCAGTCCAGTTCAATAAAGTCAGGACAGCAAACATGTATCAGCAGTGGTGGTACTACCTAGCAGAGGCAGCAATGATTCAGCCTTGGCTCAAGTCAGCAGGAGGGACCAGCAGGAATGCCTGGAGATGTTCTCAGCTGTGGCTCTCTCTCAGTGAATTGGAGATAAGTGAAAACTGGAGACTAATAAGAATTGAACAGCTATCTCTATAAGCAAGCCAACCTCAGCCTCCATCACTGTTCATCCAGGCCTTTTTAATACCATTCAAACATCATGTGTCCTCCAAGGGTCTTACCGCAGCATGAACAACTGTCTCAGCTGAGGTCACTCTGCCAATCTCAGCTGACCTCACTCTGCCAATCAGCCCAATTCTACAGAAGCATGAAATGAGCCACAGTACACCACCAGAAGTATTTTGGTGCATTTCTCTGTATGGAGTTCCAACAAATGGAATGCAACTACACAATATATGGTGGACCTATACATGTGTGTTAGCAAAGAATCCTTTATCACCTGTCCTTTCACATGCTTGTTTTAGGACAACATCCTTTCTCTTGTGTCTGCATCAGTAACACATTATTTCATGATTCTGCCTTAGCCTTTAACCTGTGTTCACCTCAGCAAAATACTTCTTCACATGTTTGCCCCAGCAAAACACCTTCCAACAGTACTGATTTTCCAAAGAACTCTTAAGTTTCCACTTCAGTCCCCTCTAGAAAATCCGTACTATATGTACTTCATTAATATTTTGTTTATGTTGTTGTGAAGACTTTGGGTTCAAGAATCAGAATCTTAATTCAAAGCCCCTTTAAAAGAAATCCTAACTCCCAATGTTATGGCCTCAGAAAACACTGAAAGACCATAGAGTCAATTTAAACTGTGATTAACTGAATTTTTATTTCAAGATGCAGCTGTCCTCAATAACCAGGGTTAGATTTGGAAGTAAGACCCAGATAAAAGGGGTAAAAGACCTCAATGCTCTCTCTTGGAGTTTCCTCAGGTTTGAGAGAACATCTGGGGTCTCTTGCATTCCTAGAATTCCTTGTCCCGTCTTAGTCTCTGGTTGCTCTCAGAACCAGCATCAGACCTAAGATACTTTCTTTAGCCATCATATGTCGGAAACTAAAAAGGGGACCCTGGGGAAGAAGGGGAGGAGAGACCCACACCCTGCCAGAGTTTTACCTATTCTCTGGTCTGTCAGGTGTGGGAAAGCTGCCATACACTTTCCACTCAGCCCTGGGTGGGCATTCAAGCCATTAACCCACTCTTCAGGGGGTGGCCAAGGGGCAGCCCTACCTGTGGAGCCCTGGAGCTACTTTGCTAAAGCCACGGGGGTTATAGGAGAGAGGGATAAGGGAAGAGAGGTTCCCATACCTGTGAGAGTGAGTGCAGCAGATCTTGACTGGAGCACAGGAAAGCCTTTTAAGGGGAGATTAGAAATGGCTCATTAGGAGAAAGCCTGTCCCATCCTCCAAGTGCAGTGGACCTTGATGAGCAGAGACATTTCATGGTTTTAGAGCCTTATTATAGAAATGCAGGGGGAAAGAGAGAAGGGGAGAGAGAGAGAGAGAGAGAGAGAGAGAGAGAGAGAGAGAGAGAGAGAGAGAGAGAGAGAGAGACAGAGAGACAGAGAGACAGAGACAGAGAGACACAGAGAGAGAGAGACAGAGAGAGACAGAGAGAGAGAGAGAGGGCTAGAGAGAAAGAGAGAGTAAAGAGAGGGGAGAGAAGACAGAGAGGAAAGAGAGGGTGAAAGTGAGGGGTAAGCGGGAGACAAGAGAGACAAGGAGACAAGTAAGAGAGCAAGTAGGGGCTGAACAGTCCTTTTTATGGTCTTTACTGTTGCTAGGTAACTGGGGAGGAGTTTAGCCTGAAGGTCAGGAGCTTGGGCCATTGTCTCTGTGACTTCTAGGCATGCTTCTCTTGTGGGAGCTGTGGAGGGTGGTAACTTAGGCAGGAGCCAGAGTTCCAGGAGCATGAGGGAATGCCTACTGTCTCATGAAGGTGAATTATTACCACCAGGGTTCGGACCTCAGCTCAACTGGAGATCAGCCTGGCTGTGCAGAGCCCAATGCTCTAAAATCATAGTCCCTATATGCTGTAGAACATTTGAAGGAGATCACTGACTTGTGTTGAGGTACAGGTTGACACTGAGTCTGTAGAGCTGCCCTCCCCCAGAGGCTTTTCCCTATATAATCTAGACAT
This sequence comes from Mus spretus, assembly GCA_921997135.2. Taxonomy (NCBI): domain Eukaryota; kingdom Metazoa; phylum Chordata; class Mammalia; order Rodentia; family Muridae; genus Mus; species Mus spretus. Next base: position 16,428,908 of record OW971687.1, read on the forward strand.
GTTCTCTCCTCTCTCCTCTTCTCTCTGCATGCAGGCTTTCTCTCGCTCTCTCCTCACCCTACCTCTTTCTTTGTTCCCCTTGGTGACTTCCCTGACCTCTGTCCTTGGGATCAGTAAACTCACCCCGGCCCTATAGCATTTTCCCAACAAAAATAATAGTACTTGTTTACATAATTGATTATAACTTATTTATATAATTTGTTTATGACAAGTTAGTAGCTTTTAGAAGATTAATATTTTGCAGATTTATCTCTGTTAAATTTTAAACTTAAGAATCACAATTTTTAGTAGTTTTGTTTTACTAATCTAACCAATAATTAAAAATTATTGATTAAATATTCAAATTCTACACTCAGCATCTATTTCCACTGAAGTGTCAGATGGCTCAAGGGGTTATCATTCTCCAATTATCAATTCTTGTTTTCTTTACTTATATGTGTGAGTGTGTGTGTGTGTATTTCAAATTAATGCTTATAAATATAAACCATTTTTAAGAAGATACCCTACCATAAAGTATGTGGTAGACATTGTTGGGGTTGGAAGAGTGGTTAGGATACTTACTTCTTCTTGAGGAGGAATTCTAGATTCTTTTATAAAAAGGCACCAAGTAAGTGCTTACTAATGTCAGCACACTGTAGAGAACAACAGACAGGTTAATATCCAGATGCCATAATCTCCAATACAACCCTGAGTTAAGAAGAGAGGGGGGCAGCAGGGAAGAACAGGTATGTGCAGGCCTGTGTGGACTCGTGTAGCTGTGTGTGTGTGTCTTGGAGGAGACAAGGGGCTGCATGACAAGGCTAGGGTGATTCCAGGACAGACTTCAAATGGGCAGTTATGGAGACTAGACATAAGAACTGGGCAAATCCAAATGAGTCAATTACTAATAGGAAAACAAAACCAAAAACACCTAGGCTCCAGGATTTAGGCCCAATACTGGTTCAAGATTCCAATGTGCTTTAAGTGGAGCCACAACCCACAGAACCAAAGAAGTTAAATATGAATGAAAACCCAAACCAGGATGTTTGAATCACACTTAGAAGGGGAAGCAAAATTGTCATAGGAGGCAGAGGGAGGTAGAGAAAAGGGTAGAAGAGTGGAGGAGGAGGGGAATGTAGATGGGCAGGACCAGGTGTGAAAGAGACAGGAGAGAAGCTCAGAGGGCCAGGAGAATGAATGGAAATCTGGAGCTGTGGGGATAGCTCAGTGGGGGAGCAGGCTGATCTCTAGGAAGTCCCAGAGAACAGAAAAGAGTGAGGATCCCGGGAGTCAATTGGGGTGATCTTAGCCAAGATGCCTAAGAGTTGGGACATGTAACCTAAAGAACCCAACTCCTGTGGCCAAGTAGGATGCACAGCGGTGGGATAAGGACACCACCCACAAACCTTTAGATCCAAAATTGTCCTCTCTAACAGAAATGCAGTGACAAAGAGGGAGCAGAGACTGAAGGAATGACCAACCAATAACCAGCCCAACTTGAAACTCATCTCATGGTCAAGCACAGTCTCTAACACTGTTAATGATATTCTTTTATGTTTGCGGACAGAAGCCTAGCATAACTTTCTTCTGAGAGGTTCTACCCAGTAGGTGATTAATACAGATGCAGATATTCAGAGACAAATATTAGATGGAGGTCAGGGATCCATAAGGAAGAGTTGGGGGAAGGAATGAAAGCCCTGAAAGGATTGGGAACCCCACAGGAAGACCAAGAGAGTCAACTAACCTAGCCCTTGGGAGTGCTCAGAGACTGAGCCATCAACCAAATTACAAACATGGGCACATATGTGGCAGACATACAGCTCAATCTCCATGGCTACCTTTTCTGACCTCAGTGGAAGAGGATGTATCTAATTCTGCAGAGACTTGATGAACTAGGGTGGGGGAATACCATGAGAGTGGCCCACTCTCTCAGAGGAGAAGGTGAAGGGGAGGGACTCTGTGAGGGGGAACCAGAAGTGTGAGGGGGTGCAATGTTTGGGGTATAAATTCAGTAATGTTTAAAAACTTTGAAGAAAGTCAGTCCTGGTTTCAGTTGTGCCTGAATGAGACATGTTTTGAGCCAGAAAACACAAGATAACTGTGTCAAAAGGGGTCATGACAAGAAACCTCTTCTGTACAAAGTATAGAAGCTGTTTTTCTAAAGTCCATAGCTCACATTCCTGCAGAAGCAAAACATTTTCATATTCTGTAGTCATTTCTAGAGGTGTTTCTTTAAAGTATAGGAATATATATTAATGGAAGTGTGTGATATATTTTGTGGATTAATGGATGTTCCTGGTGCATTCTAAAAGCAATAGATTACAACAGAGACAATTCACATGACTGTTGATAAATACTTAAGCAGGTTGGGATCAAGGAAGCTTATCATTTACTTTTTCATTGCTCATGAAGTCCCCATAGTCAGTCATCAAATAGAATCAACATGTGGTGTAAGTATAATCCCCAGATCAGAGGAACATGAAAGGATTCAAAGGGAATCAGGGAGCTTTGTGTGGCCTGCCCACATTTCAACGTCTTTCCCTTCCACTTACACATATGCAAACACTAAAATCTAACCTTAAATCAAAGGGCTCATTTTTATGTGATCCAAATTTTAGTGACCAGAAACAAACAAGATAAGCATCTTTCCTGCTTCCTGAGTTAGTAAACTCCTGCATCCCATGAGAAGGACCTCAAAGACGACATATCTTTCTGATCCATCTTTGTCTCTTCACTCTATCTTTATAACCACAGCCAAGCAGTTCAATATCCAATCACCTAGGAGCATGCACTTAAATGCAATATGTTGAGACTCAGGTCCCTTTGTAAGTTTTTCTCAGCTGCACTGATGTACTTCCATATTAAAAAGTCTTTCTGCATGCAACTCTGATCAAGAGTCCAGAGTGTTCCAGGAAAGGAGGGCAAGCTCCGTAAAGAAGTGGACAGATGTCCTGGCACTCGCCATCAGGTGGCATGGCTATCCTAAAGGTTCATTTTTTTTTTTGCAGAGTCTTCAGAGGACTCTGCAGTAGGACCGGGCATCAAGTTCCAGTCTACTGAGCTCTAAATATTACCACATTGGTTTCAAAGCCAGCATTCAAAAAACCAAACCAAACCAAAACAAACCAACCAACCAAACAAAAAAAACAGAGAACCTGTAAAAGAGGCTGGAGTCTACAAATTAATAGATCTTTTGACAATCAGTGAGATTTTGAGTTCATAGCCCCTTGTTAGCTCTTTGGAATTTAATAGGCTTGGGGATCTCTCTCTCTCTCATTCTCTCTCTCTCTCATTCTCTCTCTCTCATTCTCTCTCTCTCTCTCTCTCTCTCTCTCTCTCTCTCTCTCTCTCTCTCTCTCTCTCTCTCTCTCTCCCTCTTTCAACTAGAGTTAAATTAGTACCTTAAAGTGGCTTAAAGGGGCAAAGGACAAACAGGGAAACATCCTCATATATGCCTGTTAAATTTGGTGGGTGGATATAAAGAACTGGATGCTTAGGGTCTCCAGGTCCCTCTGCAGGCCACTATGTTTGGTTCAGGTTTTAGGCTCCAGTACAGGTAGCATGAGCTGGTGTAGTGACTGAGGATACTGTTCTCTGAAATCTAATTCCTCCTCTGAATCTCTCTGTGTCACAGGATATCTGGTCATGTAAGTGACATTGGTCACATTTTCCAACAGCTTAGCACCAATTGAGAAAGATAGATAATGGAATCTTAAGATACCTACAACTAGATATCTTTTATTTATTTTTATTTATTTATCACGTATTTTCCTCAATTACATGAGCTGTCTCTTGTGAGACTATGCCGGGGCCTAGCAAACACAGAAGTGGATGCTCACAGTCAGCTATTGGATGGATCACAGGGCTCCCAATGGAGAAGCTAGAGAAAGTAGCCAAGGAGCTAAAGGGATCTGCAACCCTATAGGTGGAACAACTAGACATCTTAAGGTATAGCTAAAGACCTGGGCACATTGTGTGTGTGTGTGTGTGTGTGTGTGTGTGTGTGTGTGTGTGTGTGTGTGTGTGTGTAGTCAGGCCTAGATATATCAAATCCAGTTTCCCCACATGTGCACAGATACTTCCGGTGATGAGTACATCTGAGTGGGACTTTCCTGCTTTGTTTCTCCTCTTAGAGTTTCACTGCTGTGAACAGACCATGACCAAGGCACCTCTTATAAGGACAACATTTAATTGGGGCTGACTTACAGGTTCAGTCCATTGTCATCAAGGCAGGAACGTGGTATCATCTATGCTGGCATGGTGGAGGAATAGCTGAGAGTTCTACAGCTTCATCTGAAAGCTGCTAGCAGAATACTGACTTCCAGGCAGGTAGGATGAGGGTCTTAAAACCCACACCAACAATGACATACTTACTCCAGCAACGCCACACATTCTCCAACAGGGGCCTACCTTCTAAAAGTGCCATTCCCTGGACTGAGCATATACAAACCATGACTCTTCCTATTTGGTGCCTTTGCTTCTTGATGCTACTTAGAGTTGTGTCTGTAGAGCTGACAGACACACAGAGCTTATGGGCTGATAAATGATCTTGGCCTCCCCTGCTTGTCAAATCCTCACATTTAGAATGAGGAGGTTGATTTCTTTGAAAACTTAGGTCATTGTGCAATGTAAAAATGATGATAAACATGTTGAATATGTCCTAGGCGGCCAATGGCTTTGAGAGTGGTTCTGATCTAATTGGGCAGGGTTATAAAATGACAGATTAGGATGCTTACAACAGCATTGACCTTTATTATTATCCATCAGGAGCCTGTGTGATAACCTTGACACTCCTACAGACCCAAGTCAAGTATTTCTTTTTAGCATTGTGGTACTTGGTTCTCAGCGTCTTGCCTGGAAACAATAATCAAGCACACACAGAGAGAACTTCCTATAAGAACCTTTTTTGGATATAAAGGAAGAGAAAACTCAAGGACAAAAAGCAGTCTCCTTCAAGTTCTCAAGTCAGATGACAAACATATTATTCTTGTTCTTAGTGCTCAGTGGCACCAGAGTCGGAAGATGTGGCCCTGGTAACCAAAGGCCCCAGAAAGCCGTTCTCCAATAACACAGCCTGTGAGTCTACAATAGCAGGTCAAGCCTGATTTCACATCTGGGTATACAGAGATCATGTACAGTACTTAGTTGAAGTACTGTTCATGCTGACTACTAGTGTCTGAGTCAGCAGGGCACAAGAGATCTTGGGCAAGATATGTGCTGGGTGAAATAGGTTCTCTACGTTGATCATTACTGCCAGCATCATGAGCAATCACAATTATTATGAATAAATATACATGATAAGAACAAAGACTAATAAAGACTAATCTCCATTTGTCTTAATTTTGTTTTCATTTGTCTGCTCCTGCCATTACATAAATATCTAAACAGACATCTCCATTTTCTAAAGTATAATAGACAAATAAACTAGACCAAGTCTAGCCATTATATCTAGAAGAAAAAAAATAAACAACTAGTCACCGAGTCTCATTATGAATTAAACCACGTGATATTCACAAACAAATCTTTGCACAAAGAAACTGATTTATTTGGCTCTTGGTGTTCAATGAGAACAATGAAGAGGTAATAAAGTCACCTGGGTGACTCAAATTCAGAGCTTACCTCTACCCCTTCTCTCTCCTCCAAGTCTCTCGCATGATGATTTCTCTCGCCTACTTTTTGGATAGCAGTGCTTTTATTCCCTCCAAATTATATAGAAATATCCTGGTCCTCCTTGGCCAACTGTTCCTGGTCTGGAGCCTCCTCAGTGTTTCCTTGGGGAGATTCTGCCTGGGTGTGCAGGGTCAGCTGGAGAAGGGTGGTGAGCAGAGTGAACATCCGAATGGCTGTGGGTTTCCTAGGAGATAAAAAAAAATCTGGAACCCTGTTCATGTGTGTGTGTGTGTGTGTGTGTGTGTGTGTGTGTGTGTGTGTGTGTGTGTGTGCGTGTGTGTGTGTGTGTGTATGTGTGTGTGTTTGTGTCTGTGTGTGTGCATGTGTGTGTGTGCCTGTGTTCCTGTCTGTCTGCCTGCCTGTCTGTGTTAATAGGTATATTTGTGAAGAGAAAGATCCTAGAGAGGCCCTGTAGTTAGAAAGAATCTTCATTGAAAAGGAGAAGAATTTGTCCTCAAGGTCTTCTTGATATTTTTATTCCCACATGACAGCTTCCCCCATGACAGGCTTTGGTCCATGTTTATGGCAGCTGCCTTTGTTATAAGCTGGTGAGAATGAGGACACTGCTACTGCTTCCTGTTACCGCTTGGATTTATACTTAGATTTGAAATTTTAATGTTAAAAAAAGAAGAAAAGAAACAGCACAGTCATGCATTATGTCTAAAGAACAATGCCTTTAAGTCTCTGAAGATGGATACTTATCTGTTATCTGAAGTTGCTGATTCTCTTGTCAGACCTGGATCCTGATGCTTTTTGGCCACATTGACCTTATCAAACTATGGATTAAAAGGGCTCCAGTGACTCTAGGCACAGCATTGGTCTAAGTAAGACAAGTGTTTATTCTTTCTACTTGTATGAAAGTAGAAATGACAATTAAGACAATCAGCACTAAAGTACACAACCCAATCATTTCACGCACAATAAGAACTTTATCTCAGGTCAAAAAAATTAAAGACCTGGACATAAGGCATGAAAGCATAAAACTAGTAAATGAAAATTTAGAACTAGGTCTGGACCGTGATGTCTTGCATGACACCAAATGTGCTGGGAACATGGCAGGTGGTTAAGTGGGATTGTGGGATTGCACTGGACTGGACAACTTCTGCATAGGTGATGAAATAAGCATTGGTGAGAGGTAGCAGACTAGAACATGGTGGAAAAGCTTAGCAAAGCATACATCTGAATAGAAACTTATACCCAAAACATATAGACAACATGTACAACTCAGTAGTCAAAACCAAGCACTACTAATAGATATTTCTTAGTAAGGCATTTTAAAAATCATATTATTATTTCTATTGGAAATTTTACTGGGCTGTGCAGCTTCTGCATAGGAGAGGAAATAAGCATTAGTGGGAGGTGGCAGTCTAGAACGTGGTGGAAAAAGTTAGTAAGCATACATCTGAATAGACACTAATACCCAAGACATGTAGACAACATGTACAACTCAGTAGCCAAAACTAAACAATACAAAGAGACATTTCTTAAAGTAGGAAGACATGTTAAAGATTATATCATTATCCCTACTGGAATGACAAGGAAGACATTTGTGTTTTGGCAAAAATTGTATGAGTATCCCCTTAACCAGTAAATACTTTTCTTTGCAGCTACCACAGGCCCAGACAGAAGAACATTACAAGGTTTTCTGATGATGTGGTCTTCTCCAGAGCAGCCTTGCTTTAGGGAGTCCATTGCAGCAAGTCCTCAATGACACATCCATATTTTGAAAGTTACTTTCATTTCTTACAGACACTTGTGGTATGCAGTGAGCACAGAGCAAGAGAGACAACACTCTTCTTTCCAGTCCTTGGGACACAAGAGCAGCTGAAACATCTTGGACAGATTTCCTCTATTTAAGGGTTACTTGTGATGTCTTAATATATGTGGTTAGTTTCTATTGGATACCTCAAACACCTGTGGTGAAAGGACAGTTAAGGAATTTATTAAAAACTGTGGTTAAAGCAGGGCTTCTCAGAAGGAATTCTTATTTATCTAGTCCAGGACTAGGTGACACCCATTTTCCCATTGTTGCTCATTTCAAGGAGCTTGTACTGCATAGCTCTGTGGCTGAGGCTTAATCACTGGTTTCAGAAAGCATGAAAGAGTGCACAGGAAATGTGTGGCTACACAGCAGGGCTTATGCTTTGTGGGGATGACTAGAACACATATTCAGTGAACATGTAAAGAAGGATCTGAAAACTAGTTCTTAGTGAACCTCCTCAGGACCTAGGTTACAACCACTATAACTAGTTAAGCCATTCAGCACAGTAAGGACATTGCATTATGGTGAGATTGATCTTGGGAAAAATGTTTGGTTTATAATATTTACAAATATGCATTATCAAAACCCACTCTGCTTCAGACAGGTCATTGATGATCCCTCCCTTTTTAGCCACGTTGGATGGATGTACTGTGCTCATTTCATCTCACCTCATAGCCAGTCTCATGGTTCCTCCTAACACCAACCCTGCTGGAGAGATTTTATGCAGGAAACTCTCTAAATCCTAGAGAACCACTCATCTCTGTGCCCATGGCACTGACCAATGTCCAAATGGAAAATACGAGTTAGAACACATGTGTGTGTGTTATATATAATCTATTTCTTCTTGTAATGATATCTTATAGAGCAGTAGGAAAGCAGAGTATATTCATGTACAGTGAGAGTATGTGTGTCTTGTGTGGATTATTTTGAATATTAACCTTTGCTTTGTCAATCCATTGATGAAGTGGGGACTTCATCTTTCCGCCTAGTTTCTCAAGCATGATTCTGAAAACATGTCCTAGATAAGTGGCATTAAGTTCTGTACAATTTCAGATGATTTGATGAACAACTTCTTACTCTTTATTTATCCAGTTTTCTACAATGGGGATGCAGGATTAATGTGCAACCCATGTGGGGTCAGGTCTCTGTCTTTGGGGAGAGATGAAGTGGGGTGGGCTGTATGGCCTTGATGATTGCTAGAACATGAGAAAGACTAGCAAGTGTTTTTCTATGATTTCAAACTACAAAGCCTTTCTAGAACTGCCCTTCATTCTCTGTTCCAACATACAATAGCCACCAGGGAAACATTTTTATTTTCTGAAACAACCAATTTTTAGAGTCATAATTCCTTTTTATGGTTTTCAAGAATTCGTGTGAAAATGCTGAGGTGGCTGTGGTTCCTGAACCTTGAATACAAATTACTTTAACTTAGGGAGACTCTAATTTGCACATATGGCAAGTGTGATCATTCCTAACACTGAGCATCTGACATGAAAGAGCTGGGCACAAGTGTTCTGTGTATACCTTGTGTATCAGAGTTCACAGCTGACTCTCAAGCATAACATTATTCAGGCAAACTATCAAAGAACTAGGGTCATCCACATCAGGGAGCAGGAAGGCAGTGGAGCAGGTTACAAACCAGGAGCTTTAGATTAACACACAAACCGGTGAGAATCTAGGCAATGGCAAGTGTGTGGGCATGTGGTCGTTGGCTAGAGTTGAAGAGAGGGAGGAAAGGGTCACTGTCACCTAAGGGGTCTAAGAATTAAGAAAATGGGAAGGTGACTGTCTGGGAAACATTAGAGTGGAGAATCTTTCCTCATGCCTGCAAGTTTCTTAAATGATCTGTGACCTTTGAGTGGCCAAGAAAATGTAGTAAAGCCTAGAAAAATATGTTCTTTTAATCCCTTATATTCTGTTTCTGGTCGTAGAGAGAATTCCGAAAAAAAACATTCAAATAGAAATAAACTCTATGCTGCAGAGATATCTTTGTATATTATAGCTCTGTATATTGTACATTATTGCCAAGAGATATTCCTTGGTAGAGGAATGGGTAAAGAGAATGTGGTATACATACATAATTTGTGTGTGTGTGTGTGTGTGTGTGCTTGTGTGTTTGTGTTTGTGTGTGTGTTTATATGTGAACATAGTGAAACACTAGTCAATCATAAAAAGATGTAATTTTCAATAACTGAGATGGTACTGTTGGACATTTACTGTGTAATATTCAGACACACAAAGTGCAGGACTATGTGGTCTCACATATCCAAGATAAAAAGCAGGCGAGAATAGAATACTTGCTACTAGAGCCTGGCAAGTTCAAGGGTTGCTGAGAGGAGGTTTGTCAATGGGTACAGAATTACATTTAGGTTGGAGCAATGATTTCTGGTGTACTATTACACAATAACATGGTTGTGAATAATAACAGATTATGTATTTCAAAACACCTATTACAGTAGAATTTTCATGTTTCAACATGACATCATTATAAATATTTGAGGTGACAGATATGGTAAGTCCACAACTTAATCATTTCACAATATGGAAATACATGCATGACCCCTTACTGTTATGCACCTAGAATTATTGCCACTAGAATAGGTCAGGTTAAAAAAATGAAATCTTGCATTTTACAAGAAAATTTCATCCTAAACTGCAAAAGGGGGAAGGAAGAATACATGAGCTTATAGCGACTAAGATGGAGAATTTGCAACAGGGAGAGGTGTTGGAATAAACTCTGGAGATATAGATAGGTGAACCTTTTAGTTGTGTAAGGTAGCGGAGAGGCCTTGGAGAACATTACTAGGGAGGTTGTTCAATGTGATTTCGTCATGTGTTTGCTGATTGGCACTTACCAGAATTATGCTAACTGTTCCTGGAAACAGACAACCTTTACCCTTAGATTAATACATTTCAGAATGATGACCCCACATCAATTTTTCCCAGGTTCCAAACTACTAATTTAAAGACAGAAATGTCTTGAGGGAAATTGGTAACACCTACTATGTTCATGATCCACTAATCGGTGTTCCATAATATTTGAGGCTAAAATTGTTATACTGGCTAGAGTTTGACTTTCTCTACTCGCTTAATCAGGGGAGCTGGTGTCTGTCAGGGTTGCTATAACAACTACCAAGTAAGATGCTTCTAGCACCCTTTCTTTCTCAAAGTCTGATTGGGGTATTCAATTCTCCCAGCATGGTTCCATCCCTATGTCTGCTGGGTACCCACTCTCTCTGTGCTACTAGAAGCTGCAATCTATAAGGTCCTTGCTACAACTTCTGTCCTTTCATCAGGACATAGTTTTCCCTTAAAGAGGTGGGGTGATTTAGAGCCTGACTTTTAGCATGCTGTAGCGTGTCTGGAGACTGACTGCAAAAGAACTGTATACTGACTTCTTTATTTATCTTGGATATCTCTTCCAAGCTGCATTAAGCTTTCCAATGCTATAAAGTACTTCACTGTGGTGTGCCTTCTAGAGCACACTGGAGTCATGAGACATGTGCAATTTCTGTATATGAAGAAGATTTCTGTATAGAAAATATATTTTTCTCAACATTTTGTTTGATGTTGGCCTCTGGTTTGCTGCATATTGATTTTACTCTGTTTAGGTATGAGCCTTGAAATCCTGATCTTTCCAAGACTGTTAAAATGAATGGATGGTTAATTTTGTCAAATGCTTTCTCAGCACCTAATGAGATGATCATGTGGTTTTTTTTCTCTTTGAGTTTGTTTATATAGTGGATTATGATGATGGATTTCCATATATTGAACCACCTCTGCATACCTGGAATGAAACCTACTTGATCATGATGGATGATTTCACATGTCCTTGGATTCAGTTTGCAAGAATTTTATTGAGTATTTTTGCATTGATATTTATAAAGGAAATTGATCTAAAGTTCTCTCTTTTTGTTTGGTCTCTGTGTGGTTTTGGTATCACCGTAATTGTAGCTTCATAGAACGAATTGGGTAGTGTTCCTTTTGTTTCTATTTTGTGGAATAGTTTGAAGATTATTGCTATTAGATCTTCTTTGAAGGTCTGATAGAATTATTCACTAAAACTATCCGGTCCTGAGCTCTTTTGGGTTGGGAGATTTTTTAATGACTGCTTCTATATCTTTAAGTGTTATGGGGCTCTTTAGGTGGTTTATCTGATGTTCATTTAGCTTTGGTACCTGGTATCTGTGTAGAAAATTGTCCATTTTATTCAGACTTTCCATTTTTGTTCAGTATAGGCTTTTGTAGTAGGATCTTATTAATTTTTAATTTTCCTCGGCTTCTGTTGTTATGTCTCTCTTTCCATTTCTGAATTTTTTAATTTGGTTACTGCCTCTGTGCCCTCTGGTTAGACTTTCTGAGGATTTATCTTTCTTGGAGACAAACTTAAAGCAATCTGACCAAAATCAAGAACTAGGCATGGTTGTCTACTCTCTCCCTATCTAGTCAATATAGTACTTGAAGTCCTAGCCACAGCATTAGATTACAAAAGGAGGTCAAGGGGATACAAATTGGAAAGGAATAAGTCAAAATATCACTATTTGCAGATGATACAGTATTCTTAAGTGATCCCAAAAATTCCACTAGAGAACTCCTAAATCTGATAAACAACTTCAGCAAAGTAGCTGCATATAAAAATAACTTGAACAAACCTGTAGCCTTCCTCTACTCAAAGGATATACAGGCTGAGAAAGAAATTAGGGAAACCACATCCTTTATAATAGTTGCAAATAGTATAAGATACTTTGGTATGACTCTAACCAATCAAGTGAAAGATCTGAATGAAATGCAAGTCTCTGAAGAAGGAAGTTGACGAAGATCTCAGAGGATGGGAAGATTTCCCATGATCATGGGTTATCAAGATTAATATGGTAAAAATGGCTATCTTGCCAAAAGCAATCTACAGATTTATGGAGTCCCCATCAGAATTCCAACTCAATTTTTCATAGAGTTAGAAAGAGCAATTTGCAAACTCATCTGGGATGACCAAAAATCCAGGATAGTAAAAACTATTCTCAACAATAATAGAATTTCTTGGGGGAATCAACATACCTGCCCTCAAGGTGTATTAAAGAACAATTGAAAAAACTGTTAGGTTTTGGTACAGAGACAGGAAGGGAGATCAATGGAATATGAAGACCCAGAAATGAATCCACATACCTATGGTCACTTGATCTTTGACAAAGAATCTAAAACTATCCAGTGGGAAAAGAAACAACATTTTCAACAAGTGGTGTTGGTTCAACTGGAGATCAGCATGTAGATAAAGGCAAATTCACCAATTCTTATCTTCTTTTATGGAGCTTAAGTCCAACCTGATCCAGGACCACCACATAAAACCAGATACAGTGAAACTAATAGAAGAAAAAGTGGGAAAAATCCTTGAACACGTGGGCACAGGGGAAAATTTCTTGAACAGAACACCAATTTTTTGATGCTCTAAGATCAACAATGGGAAAATGGACCTGATAACATTGGAAATTTCTGCAAGGCAAAGGACACTATCAATACGACAAAATGGCAACCAATTTATTGGGAAAGGAGCTTTACCAAGCCTACATCTGATAGAGAGCTAATATCTAATATATACAAAGATCTCAAGAAATTAAGTCTCCAGAGAATCAAATAACTCTATTAAAATGGGAAACAGAGCTAAACAAAGTATTCTAACCTGAGGAACATCAAATGGCCGTGAAGCACCTTAAGAAATGTTCATTATCCTTAGTCATCAGGTTAATGCAAATCAAAACAACCCTAAGATTCTACTTTCATTTGTCAGAATGGCTAAGATCAAAATTTAAGGTGATAGCAGATGTTGCTGAGGATGTGGAGAAGGAGGAACACTCCTCCAATGCTGGTGAGATTGAAAGCTGATACAACCACTCTGGAAATGAGTCTGGCAGTTCCTCAGAAAATTGGACATAGTATTGCCTGAGGTCCCAGCTCTAACACTCCTGGGAATATATCCAAAATATGCTCCAACATATAACAAGGACATATGCTTCACTGGGTTCCTAGCAGTCTTATTTATAATAGCCAGAAGGTGGAAAGTGCCCAGATGTTCTTCAACAGAGGAATGGGTACAGAAATTGCGGTACATTTACACAATGGAGTTAAAAATTGAGCTGTTAAAAAACAATGACTTCATGAAATTCTTAGGCAAATGGATGGAACTAGAAAATATCATCCTGAGTGAGGTAATCCAATCACAAAATAACACACTCACTGATAAGTGGATATTAGCCCAAATTCTCAGAATACCCAAGATACGACTCACAAACCACATCAAGGTTAAGAAGAAGGAAGACTAAAGTGTGGATGATTTGGTCCTTCTTAGAAGGGGGAAACACAATATTCACAGGAGATAAAGTGTGGAGGAGTGACTGAAGGAAAGGCCATCCAGAGACTGCCCCACTAAGGATCCAGCCCATATACCAAACCTTGACACTATTGTGGATGCCAAGAAGTGCTTGCTGACAGGAGCCTGACATAGCCTTTTCCTGAGAGGCTTTGCCAGAGCCTGATAAATACAGAGGCAGATGCTGGCAGCCAACTATTGGACTTAGCACAGGGACCCCTATGGAGGAGTTAGAGAAAGGACTGAAGGAGCTAAAGGGGTTTGCAACCTTATAAGAACAAAAACAATATCAGCCAATCAGGACCCCCCCTCCCTGAGCTCTCAGAGACTAAACCACCAACCAAAGAGTACCCATGGCTCCAGCTGCATAGGTAGCATAGGATATTCTTGTCAGGCATCAGTGGGAGGAGAGGCCCATGGTTCTGTGAAGGCTCAATGCCCTAGTGTAGGGGAATGCCAGGTCAGTGAGGTGGAAGTGAATGCGTGGGTGGGACGGGAAACACCTTCATAGAAGCAGGGGGAGGAGGGATGGGATTGGGGTTTTCATAGGTGGAGGACTAGAGAGGGGATAACATTAGAAATGTAAATGAAGAAAATGTCCAATTTAAAAAAAAAAACAAGAAAATGAACAGGTGAATATGGAGGCTGCTCATATTGGTCTTGCCAGAAACCAGATACAAATATAAAAATTACAGACCACTCATGTCTTCTATAAACAACACCTGACCCTCTATATACAGGATCTATGGAATCCCACGTGGGAAACATGTGTTTTTGGTGAGCTCTATCAAAAAAACAAATCTAGGTCCCTGGTAAGTACTATTCACATCCGAAGAAAATATGTCTCAATTGCCAAACCTCTAGATATTGGAAAAATAGGAGAAGTAATCACACATGCCTCCAAGGTCCTTATTTCCTTGACATCTCACTTCATAAATGTTACTAACCTATCATTTCACCTTTTGCTTCAGACCCTGACCTTGGCCTACCAACTCCTTAAGTTCACCTGGTTGCTTTAAAGGTAGCTGGCTATGTTTACCCCCTAGAACTAATTCACAATTGCCACTTACAGCTTGACCAGTGACCCTACCAAGGAACCTCACCTTACCTTTTATCACCTGCCCTGAATCCAATATTGCCTGCCATCAGCCCATACCTTTTCTCTATCTCTCTTTTTAGTGTGGCAAACTGTTTTAATACATGCAGACATGTTCTGTAGAAATCCTAAGTTTTCGAGACTGCAATAGAACCACAGCCCTTGACACCTCATCTCTGCCACAATCAGATCAAAACAGGTCAATTTTCTATGGCACTCAGGTATATCATGACCTACCTGCCAGCTGATCAGAAGTTTGCATGTTGATTTTCCTTTTCTCTGAAGTAGTAATAATCTACAGAAAAGAGCCTCTAGCAATCCCAGTTGTAAACACAATACCTGCCCATCATGACATGAGGGCAAGTCAGGTCATGCCACTCCTGGTCTTTGTGGTAATAACTACAGTTGCTTGTGCTGGAACAGCAGAGCTGACTACTTCTCAAACCCTCCATAACAAAAGTTCTCTTCTCAGCTTGAAAACGGCTTTTAAGAAATGGGTGGAACCATGCTCATCATCCAGAACCAGATGGAATCTTTGGCAGCAATGGTCGTTCAGAACTGATGGGAACTAGATATCCTTACAGCTAAAGAGGGTGGTCTTTACTGTTTCCCCAAGAAGAATGCTGTTTCTATGTCAATGAATCTGTGATAGTAAGAAAAATAATTTAGAACTAAAATCAGACATCCAGAAACGCAAGGAACATGAGGGAGGCCTCCTATTCCCGGGTTTTCAAAACCCCTGTATAGAAATGGACACTGCCCTTCCTTAAATCTCCTCCTCATTTTTCTGGCTTTACTATTTGATTCTTGCCTCATCTCCTCGTCACTACATTCCTTCAACGATGAATTCAGAAAATTACTAACCAAGCACTCAGTTCCTTTTACAGGATTATCAACCACCATCCATAAAAGAGGCTGATGCAAATGACTATCAATTGGTCACTGATGGTGAAATTCAGCTACATTGACAACACCCCTAGACAGCAGAAAGCTGTTTAAGAAATTCCATGTCCCTACTGCCATTTCACCATTGGCGTTCCCCTCTCCTCTCTTTCCTCATTTTAGGAAAAGAAAAAAGGATGTATGTTAGCATCAGAAGCTGTTTACAGCCATCCTCTGATCCAGCTGTGATGTCTTCCTTATGCGACAGGATTCTCCTGCATCGTTTGACATGGAAACCTTCACACACCCCTTGTGTTAACTGCATAACCCGTGAGTTATTATCTGCATTACCTATGTCATGGACTGGATAAAAGACACAAACTCTGACCCATCTCTCTCTTCTTGCTTTTTCCCTTTTTCAATAAAGACCTTTCAAATTGTGAACTGTGCACGTTGGCATGATTTATTCGGGAATAAACCATTTTCAACTAACAGGGGATGTACACATAGCAGTATACCACAGGAGCTGGGGAAGCCCCCCTCCCCCCCCCCACAACATACACACTTGGCAGGGCACCACTGGAACTGGGGGGTTCAAAAGTGCAATGTACCACTCGAGCTGGGGGTATACACACTTGGCAGTGCACCACTGGAGTTGGGGGGTGCACAGAGAGCACTACAACCCTGGAGGTGTGGGTGAACACATTCAAAGCATAGCTGGGGCCTGAGGAAACATGCACACACACTCACTCACTCTCTCTCTCTCTCTCTCTCACACATACTCATTCACACACATACACACACACACACACACACACACACACACACACACACACACACACACACATTCATACACCAGTGTACCAATGGAGCTATTCCCTGCCTTACCTGGGGCCTGAGGAAACATGCACACACACTCACTCACTCTCTCTCTCTCTCACACACATACTCATTCACACACATACACACACACACACACACACACACACACACACACACACACACACACACACACACACACACATTCATACACCAGTGTACCAATGGAGCTATTCCCTGCCTTACCTGGCTTGACTGAGATCCTAATTTTCCTCAAGAAGAGAAGTGATAAAATTTTGGTTTGCCTGAGACTCCTCTGGAAGATGGTGGAATATTCTGCAAGTAGGCCTATTAGAAGTGAGCTAGGTTTGGACAAGGCATAGCAACGGGTATTGGCATACCAGACCTCTACCTTCTGCTTCCTGGTTACCAGGAGGTGAGTGAACTTACCTCACCACAAGCTCCTTGCCATTTATGTCCTGCCTTCTGTCAGACCACGAAGCAGTGATGCCCACTGACCATGGATTGAATCTCTAAGGCTTGAACCAAAATAACTTCTCTTTCATCAAGGTTGATTTGTCAAAAATATTTGGCCACAATGATAGATAATGAACACATTTGCTTTTTACTGTGGAAAGTGAGGAAATTATGCAAATAGAGAGGGTGGTGTATTAATTCAGGCTGAGTATTTACAGACAATTATTCCACATTAAGTTTTGTCTGCTCTTCCTCTGCCTGGAAAAAATATCTTAGTGTTGGGATGAGTAAGCATGATTTTTCAATAGACACCTGCATCACACAGGGAAGCAAAGTCCCAAAGAGGCATGAGACTGTATGTGGAAATCCTCTAATCTCAGACAGAACTTGTTTATAACTTGCCACTGTATCCTAACCTAGCCCTGTCATTCCCTAATCCAGCAGAAACTTCCTCTTTGGATCAAGCCTTTATTACAGATCAACCACCAGCTAATTTTAAGAAACCCTCAAATTGTAGAGCAGGCAAATGATGACCAGAGAAAGGTATAGGTAAGGAGAATAGAGGGATGTTTGTGTTTTATAAAACACAGGAGAATTATGTCTGGTTTCAACTGGTCTGTTGTATGTTAGTATTACTGAAGCTAATGAGAGGGGATTGGAACTACTCTTAGTAGAGTAAAATTATCAATTTGAAGTGATGGATATGGTAATTATCCTGAGTTGATCATTCCCTACCCTATCTATGTACTGAGATAGTACACAGAAATCCACAAATATGTTCATTTACTGTATCTTGTTTTAATTTAAAACCTCTTCTTTATGCCAGTTTATGGGATTTTTCAGAGGGAAAACTAGGAAAGGGGATAACATTTGAAATGTAAATCAAGAAAGTATCTAATAAAAAAACATTTGTCCACCAATTCAAAAAGGTCACTTTTCACAGCACAGCAGTGGGAGTGAGGCATTCTAGTGCTGGTCCAAACTCTTCATTCTTCAGCCGCAAATCTCTTTGCTGGGAACTCCATACAAGAGCCTTTGTCAAAGCTGTTCATACATTATAGATTTCTGCTCATCTGGTTATTTCATCTTCCTGTAGGGAAGAAAAAATCCTGAGTAAGATAAATTATTTTCTCTTACAAAATCCTTATTTCTCAGTTCTCAGAATGGGTTAAGCTATGATACATGTCAATGGTTTTCTAGGATAAAGATGTAAAGCTGGGTTACAGAATTTCCAAGAGTCTTCACTCAGAGATGAGCCACACAGCACCCCTCAGGCAGTTCACAGCAAGTGCAGTAGGGAGATGGTGCAAGAGACTTGAATCTCACTGTCATGGATTCTTTTTTTTTTTTTTTTTTTTTTTTTTTTTTTTTTTTTTTTTTTGGGTTTTCTTCCTTTTATTATTAATATATTATTTGCTCTTTGTAATTCTCATATATGACTTATCTTGATCATATCAAACATACCCATATCTCCTCTTCCAGTTTCCCTGTGTTTCTAAATTCACGTGATGTTCTTTATTTTTAAATAAAATCTTGCTTAATTAATTTTACTTTAATTGAATCCCTGATAATTTGTTCCATTTTATTGATGAGTTTATCTTTTTTTATTATATATTTTTTTATTACGTATTTTCCTCAATTACATTTCCAATGCTATCCAAAAAGTCCCCCATACCCTCCCCCCCCCACTACCCTACCCACCCATTCCCACTTTTTGGCCCTGGCTTTCCACTGTACTGGGGCATATAAAGTTTGCGTGTCCAATGGGCCACTGTCATGGATTCTAAGGATAGAATTCAAGAATCAACTTGACCCCTCACCACTGATACTCACATCATCTTAGAAAGAGAAGAACCACAGACACAAAGGCTAGTATGTCCCACAAAGTTCATTACAAAGTGGTTAGAACCAGCTACTCCCTGCTTTCTTCTAGGTGGGAATGGGGCACCATGTTCAGGTATCACATTACCAACTCATTGAATTCTCTGAGAGAGGAAGCAGCACACCCATCTGACTCCACTGTAGTAAATGAACTCCACTGTTGAGCAGTAACTTGGGGAAATCTATGAAATGAGGCCCATGTTCTGACCTAAAAAGCTTGGAGAACCTTGACTTGGCTCACATTCTGTTGCCTCCAGCAGCTGAGTGTGCCTAAGCTCAAATGGATTTATGTGAAATTACTCCCCACTGAGGCCTAAGCCTGTTGACAGACTCTAAGATGACTAAGTCAAATGTCTGAGTTATAGACAAGTAAGCTCCAATTGTAACCAGTAAGAATGTCCCAGGACAGCCTGGGTCCAGCTAAGATGTAAGGCAGGAAGCTGTTCTTGTTGAGCAGTGCAGGAGGAAATCATCTGGGGATCCTCACATTTGCATAAGGAACACTGAGTGTGCTCTCAAAGGGTCACTCCTTGACAAGAGAGGTAAGGTGCTCTTGTTTCATAATTGTAATTTTGACGTTCTATTCAGTGTCGAAATCTACCCAGGAGGCAGCACCTGGCACTATATAAGGCACTGAGCTCAAGGCCCTCTGCATCTCTGCACCTCACCAGGCTTCAGTCATGAGGATCCATTACCTTCTGTTTGCATTTCTCCTGGTGCTGCTGTCTCCACCTGCAGGTGAGTCAGGGTCATCCCACACTGATATGAGAGACAACACCCTACATCATGTGTGTGTGTATGTGTGTGTGTGTGTGTGTGTGTGTGTGTGTCTGTGTGTCTGTGTGTGTCTGTGTGTGTCTGTGTGCCTATGTATCTCTGTGTTTGTCTTGGAGTCTCCCTCTCTATGTATCTTTCTGTTTCTCTGTGTTTGCATCTCTCTGTGTCTTTGTGTTTCTGTGTCTCTATGTTTGTATCTGTCTGTCTGTCTATCTCTCTCTCTTTCTGTGTGTGTGCATGTGTATACCTTTATGTCCCTTAATCTTCGTGTGTTGGTTTGTCTCCCTCTCATTTTATGTGTGTGTGTTCCTCTGCGCATGCATCTGTCTTTCTGTCTCTATGTGTATATGTCTGTCTTTCTCTGTATAAGTCCATATCTATGTTTCTGTCTGTGTCTTTTTCTCCTTTTTACATATACCCTCCTTACTTTTGCATTTTTCTTTCTTTCTTCTAAGCATTTTAGAAAATGTGTATTGTTGACTACTAACACAAACCAAGGACTCTTTCTTTTTCCCTTGAAGGAGCCTAAGGTAGACAATGCTCTGCTCATCTGCAGCACTTGACTTCCATTTCCTAACTCCTGATGCTAAGCTTAAGATTATCAAATGAGTGTCTTATAGGTAGCTTAAAAATAATAACATGAAGAATGTTTGATTCTTACATGAACAGAAAGGTATTAATTTAGAAATCTTTACATATAAGGAGTAGAGTCTCTGCTTTAGAGAACTCCTCAGAATAACCAGCCCAGCCTGTGTTTGAGAACTTCTGCTCCCCTTAGCCCCATGGAATACCCCTGAGCACACAGTGTCTACAGGGTTAATGAGGTTCATAGCACAGGGGAAGCTATTAAATCCTGTCTCCCAAACTTTTGCTTAAGTGTATTTAGTGGAAAAGATTTATTTTCTGTAAATTATGTGTATATGTATTGATTTGCGTATGGGTATGTGACAAGTAGTACAGTACTCACAGAGGTCATAAAAGGAAATCATATCTCTCATAGATGGAGTTATTTATAGGCACATATGGCCTGCCTGATATGGTACTAGGAACTTATCTCAGGTCTTCGGCAGGAGCTGTATGCACTCCTACAGGCTGAGCCATCTTTCCAGGCTCCAAGCTGTGTTTCATACTTGACTTTAGACAAACAGAATAACGGGGTTAGGCAACTCATGTGAGGGAGCTAAAACAAGTAATGAGTTGGAGAGGAATTGATGAACACATCTTAGGCCAACCTGTGGCCTCTATATGTGTGTGCACACATGCACATTCATGTGCACAGTCACACTCAGTGTCTGTTTCACATGCTAGAAGTAGGGGCTTGTGTGTGGAGAAGCAAAGGCAGGGCTGCTAAGAAGTAGCTAGGGAGTCACACAAAATCTTTTCTGAGCTGCTGCATGCTGGCCTTGAATACTGCAATCAGTCAGGGGTTGGGCAGATCCTTCAACATTTGGGTCCTAGGAATACCAGCACCTCCTCTACACTGCAACTGTGCCTGTCTCTATCAAGAATTGGATTCAGCCCTGCTAAAACAGACATCCCTGTTTGGGCAGAACAATCTGCTGGGATCTACTTATCATAAGAACACATTGGTATGTATTTCTGATCTACCACTTTCAATTTTAATGTATGGTTTTTCTTACTTATCTTTCAGCTTTTAGCAAAAAAATCAACAATCCAGTAAGTTGTTTGAGGAAAGGAGGCAAATGCTGGAATCGGTGCATTGGCAATACTCGTCAGATTGGCAGTTGTGGAGTTCCTTTCCTCAAATGCTGCAAGAGAAAATAGAGAGGAAGACCAAGATCCCGTGAACCAAAGAAAACACCAGAATTTGCTCCTCCATGAAGATGGACAAATCTTAAACCAAATTAATATTCCTTGATTAAATGCAAACAAGTGCTCCCTAGCAGCTGTGTGAGCTCACAGTTTGTTTTCTCATGGGCTGAATTCTAAAATACTTGTAGATGTCAATCAGTGACACAAGCAGGGCTCTCTTATGCTTCTGGACTTTATGGATATCTGTTCCAGTCTCTGATACGCTAACTGATTTCCTGTAGACAGCACACACAGCCATCCTGCCTGCCTTCTTCATCCATTTGCCTCCTTAACCTCTGCTTCATCCATCCAATCTGAAAGAAAGGCAAAGATGGAGACTCCAGCTACTCTTTAGCTTGTGCCTCTTAGTCATTTATGCCTTGTGTGTTTGTGGCTAAGACTTTAATATACTCTTTGGCTATGAAAGCTCTTGTGTGTGGGTTCCAGAGTCTCTTGTTCATTTATGTACTGACCAATGATGGGATATATCGCATCATGTTATTTTAAATTGAATGGCCAAGTTGAGTCAGTGGGAGGCTTTGTTACATGTAGATATAAGACAAAAGGACCTTTTGTACAAAAAGGCCTTATTGAAAGCAATAAGAAAGAAGAGCAGGGTTAAGAAAAAAAAAGGTTATGGTTAGTAAAGCAAAAGTTCAGAGTCTGTCCTAGTCCTGACCTTCTCACTGGGGCTTTTACAGTATGATGGGCTCCCCGTCTGGCTTGGACGGGGCTTTTCAGTTAATGTGCATACAATTTATATTCATGAGAATAATTCAACTCCAGCACAATACTTTAGATTTTCAGAAATCTCTATCTGAAAGAAGAAATGAAACTCCAGAGAAAAGATAACTCACCTGGATAGACACAACTGATAAAAAGAGTTTTTGTCAAATGGTTGACATGTAATAAAAGAATGTTGGCTGAAGATACATACCATAATACAGTATAGCTTTAAATTTAAAGTCGGAGTCTGAAGCCAGGGCACTGTCCATAAGTGTGTGCTGTGCAAGCTTACAGATCTGAGTTTGATTCAGAGCACCCATGTAATAAACCAAGGATCATAGCATGTCTGTACTCCTAGCCCTGGGGGATGGGATGGAGACTCGTGGATCTTTAAACTCACTAGCCAGCCTGCCAGAGCAAATGCACGATCACAGACTCAATGAAAGATCTGGAGGACTGATTAGATTCCCAGCACCTAAGTAGCATCTCATCACCTTCTGTAACTCCAGTTCCAGAGGATTCAGCCCCTTCTTTTGTATATACACCTTCATGTCAAGCCTATATACAGTGCATACTAGAAAAACACCAAACACTACTACTACTACTACTACTACTACTACTACTACTACTACTACTACTAAACTTAAAAATAAAGTAGTGATTGAAGAGAACCCTGTAGGTTCAGTCTTCACACATATGTAATCACACATAAAAACAAATGATGTATAACACACATATACAAATATGAAAGTGATTTAAAATATCCAAAAATAAATGAAGCATTTGTTTTTTATTCAAGGATAGCATTTGACGTTTTGATTGCACTACAAACCCATACACTTCATTTTGATCATGGATTCATCAGACCCTGTCTCAAAGAATTATTTTTAACAATCCACACCTTTATCTATTATAAACTTGTTGCTTAGCTGATGCTCAAAGTCACTGCTGACTGTTTCAGGAATGAGATGAATTTTCCTGCAGCAATTGAAGCATCATTCTGGGTCTTTAGAGGATGGCAGGACTTGCAAGGGTTTTTTAGCATTTTTCCTCACCTGAGAAAAGAATTTAATGGCTTTTTTGAAGGTCCAACTTTTGTAAGCATAGGTAAAAAGGATAAAAGCAATAAAATGTGAAATAGCTTTGTACTTCTAAAAATGACAGGACCCTTTGGTTTTCTGAAAGAACCAGAGCTGGGGCTGCACACAGGGCCGAGCACCATGGAAAACAAGGTGTGAAGACATAGGAAAGCACCACTGCAGCTGGGGGGGTAAACACACACATACACACACACATACATATACACAAGTACACACATACATATACACACATACACATACACATATACACATCCATACACATATACGCATAGACATACATGCATATACATACACACATAGACATATACACATACAGACATACATACACACATAGACACATACACACATATTCATATACACATACAAATACAGATACACACACATACTCATACACACACATACACATACACACACATATACATATACACATACACACATACAGACATTCACATACATATACATACACATACACATCCATCCATACATACACACACATACACATACAAATACAAACATACACACACACATACACATCCATACATATACACACACATACACATACATATACACACAAACACACACACACACACACACACACACACACTGGAGCTGAGGTGCACACAGAGCAGCCCACTACTCTTGGGGAGCACACATATGCATCAAGGCAACACTGGGGCAGAGGGTACACACACATAACAATGTACCACTGAGCTGAAGAGTTGACATACACCTAGCAGCACTCCACTGGAAATATTCACTGCCTAACTTGGCTTGGCTGAGATCCTAACTGTCCTCAAGAAGATAAGTGCTAAAGTCTTAGTTAGCCTGAGACTCCTCTGGAAGATGTTTGGACATTCTGCAAATCGCCCTAGTTTTAGTGATTTAGGTTTGAACACAGCACAGCAATGGGTATTGGCAGACAGACCCCTCCCTTCTGCTTCCTGGTTATCAGAAGGTGACTGACTTTACCTCACCACATGCTCCTTGCCATTTAAGTCCTGGCTGTGTCAGACCACAAAGCAGTGTTGTCCACTGACCGTGGATTGAGTCTCTAAGGCATGAATCAAAATAACTTTTATTCCAAAAAGGTTGATTTGTCAAAAGTATTTGGCCACATTGATAGAAAATGAACACATGTAAGAAAGTCCCCCACTGACTCAGCTTGCCATTCAATTTAAAATAACATGGTGCAATATATCCCATCAGTAGTCAATACATAAATGAATAAGAGACTCTGGAACCCACACTCAAGAGCTTTCATAGCCAAAGTGTGTATTAAAGTCTTAGCCACAAACACACAAGGCATAAATGACTGAGAGGCACAAGCTAAAGCAAAGCTGGGGTCACCATCTTTGTCTTGTCTTGGGACTGGATGGATGAAGCAGAGATTAAGGAGGCAAAGGGATGAAGAAGGCAGGCAGGGTGGCTGTGTGTGATGGTTACAGGAAATCAATTAGCATATCAGAGACAGGAACAGGTAGCCATAAAGTCTGGAAGCATGAGACAGCCCTGATTGTGTCACTGATTGACTTCTGCAAGGATTTTAGAATTCAGTGCAAGAGAGAACAAGCTGGGAGCTCACACTGCTCTTAACAACAGGTGTTTGCATTTAATCAAGAAACTTTAATTTGGTTTAAGTTTTTTCCACCTTCATGGAGGAGCAAATTCTGGTATTTTATTTGGTTCACAGGATCTTTGTCTTCTTGCAGCATTTGAGTAAAGAAACTGGGCAAATGTCAATCTGACGAATATTGCCAATGCACTTATACTGGCATTTGCCTCCTCTCATTAGCAATTTACTGGATTGTTGATTTTTTTTTTTTTTTGGCTAAACCCTGAAAGATGCGTAAGAAAAACCACACATTAGAATTGAAAGGGCCTGGTCAGAAATACATACCAATGTGTTCTTATGAGGAGTAGATCCCAGCAGGGTTTTCCACCCTGAGACATGTATTTCTGTTTTACCAGACCTGTATCCAATTCTTGATAGAGACAGTCACTGTTGCAGTAGAGAGGGGGTGCTGGTTTCCCGAGGACCCAAATGTTGAAGGGTCTGCTCCACCACTGAGTGATTGGAGTTTTTAGGCCAGCAGGCAGGAGCTCAAGAAAGATTCTGTGAGTCCCCAGCTGCTTCTCAGCAGCCCTGCCTTTGCTTTTCTACACACAAGACCCTTGTTCTAGTATCTGAAACAAACACTGAGTGTGACTGTACACATGAATGTGCATGTGTGCACACACATATAGAGACCAGAGGTTGGCCTAAGACATGTTCATCAATTCCTCTCTACCTCATTGTTTGAGACAGAGTATCTCACTGAACCTGGAACTAAATCAGTGGGACTGGCTGGCTGGCTCCCCAGTGTGCCTCTGTGATTCATACTACTAGCATTACAGATGTGCACCAGAGGCTCTCTCTGCTTCTACATAGATACCAGATCTTCATGCTTGCACAAGTGCATTTAATCACTGAGCCATCTTCCTATTTTTAACTAAGGTATTTTAAATTCCAGGTACCTATTTTAAACTAAGTATAGGACCTAAATATCTGGAAATAGGACTTTCTTAAGGATAACTTGATTCCTAAGTAATTTACAATTGAAACCTAAAGAAAAAATGAACTTTTTTGATAGCATCCAATATCTAAAATTAAGTATTAAACTTATCCTTTACTCTCCCACACTCCCTGCTTATTTACATTCCTCTAAATATCAGACAGAGTTACTGTCTGTATATCTCATGGACCACAGATTCTCCTCTGTAAACCAGAACCCAGGAACAAAATGAGTGAAATTATGTTTCCATCTCTATATTTTCTGTCTGCTGCAGTTTGAGGCCTTTGCTTCATTCAATAAAATACTCTCTTACTTGTTTTAGCTCCTTTTCTTGAATTGTGTATCGTTTTCCTTCTGTTTACTTAATGTCAAGGAAGAAATAAACTTAGAGCCTGGAAAGATGGCTCACCAGTTAGGAGAGCATACTACTCCTACAGAAGACCTGAGGTAAGTTCCTAGTATCATATCAGGCACCTATATGTGCCTATAATTCCAACTCTGAGAGACTGGATGTTCCTTTATGACCTCTGTGATTACTGTAGTGCCTGGCACATACATATACACAGATCCATATATGTACAAATAATTTGAAAGAATATAAAATTATATGTTTTGCACAAAATACAGTTTAGGCAGAGTTTGAGAAGCTGTATTTCATAGCCTCCCTGAGCTCTGAGCCTGATACCCCTGTAGACAGTGAGTGTTTAACCATAGGGGTAGGGTTTCAGGAAGTTCTCAGATAGAGGCTGGGATGATTATTCTGAAGGATTTTCTAGAATAAGCAGAGAATCTACACCTTAAATATAAAGATTAAAAAATGAATACCATTTTTTCAGAAGAGAATCCAAAATTCTTCATGTTATTATATTTACACTACCTTTAAGATACTCATTTCATCATCTTAAGGTTAGCAGCAGGAGTGAGGAAATGGAAGTCAAGGGCTGCAGATGAGCTCAGAATGAGTCTACCTTAGGCTCCTTCAAGGCAAAAAGATGTATTCTTAGTTCATGTTAGCAGTTACACAATACACATTGTCTGAAATGAGCTTGGAAGAAAGAAAGAAAAAGAGGGAAGGTAATAACTGTAGAAGAGGAAAAGCATGAGAGACTGAAACAGAGAAAGAGAGATGAACACATAACAGAAAGACAAGCATAAGCATATACAGAAAGACTGACAGACATGCACTCACAGAAAAAGAGAGTGAGACATACATCTATGGAGAGATGGAGCCATAGGCACACACAGGAAAAGACATACACACACACAAACACACACACAAACATACACACAAACACAGTAGGGAGCTATCTCTCATTTCAATTTGGGACAACCCTGCTCCCCTGACTCACCTGCAAGTGGTGACAGCAGCACCAGGAGAAATGCAAAAAGAAGGTAATGGATCCTCATGACTGAAGCCTGGTGAGGTGCAGAGGTGCACAGGGACTTGAGCTCATTGCCTTATAT
Source organism: Mus spretus (assembly GCA_921997135.2). Lineage (NCBI taxonomy): Eukaryota > Metazoa > Chordata > Mammalia > Rodentia > Muridae > Mus > Mus spretus. Next base: position 16,456,263 of record OW971687.1, read on the forward strand.
TAGTGCCAGGTGCTGCCACCTTGGTAGGATTCTACATTGACTTGAATCCAAGGATTTACAATTATGAAAAACAGAGCACCTTATCTCTCTTGTCAAGGAATGGCCCTTTGAGAGCAAACTTAATTTCTCTTATGTAAATGTGGGTAGTTCCAGATGATTTCCTCCTGCACTGCTGACCATCAGCAGATTCCTGCCCCACTTATTAGGTGGGAGGGATCCATGCTGTCTTGTGACAGATTTACAGATTACAATTTGCACTTACTTACAGACATTTGACTTGGTCATCTCAGAGTCTGGCTACAGGATTAGGCCTCATTGGGGACTCATTTCACCTAGATTCATTTTGGCTGCTGAATGCAACAGATGTGACTCAAGTCAAGGTTCCCCAAGCTTTTCCAAGTCAGAACATGAGCCTAGTCTCATAGATTTCTCCAAGTTACTGCTTAGTTATGGAGTTCATTTGCTACTAAAAACCCCCAGCAACTCACCATACACCCAATGTTATGGACATGGAGTCAGATAGGTGTGCTGTTTACTCTCTCAGAGAAAGCAAGGAATTGGTAACAGGTTACCAGAACACAGGATCCCATTCCTACCTAGAATAAACCAGCAAGTAGCTGGTTCCAGCTACCAGGTGATGTGCAACTCTTGGGACTTTCTAGCCTTTGGGTCTGTGGTCCTCCAGTTTCTGAAACAATGTATATATCAGAGGTGATGTGTCAAGTTACCTTTTGGATCATATCATGAGAATTCATGAGAGTGGGATTCAAGTCCTTCCCACCACCTTCCTGTTGTTCTTGATGGGACCTGTTCTGAGGGAGGCCATGTGGCTCATCTCAGAGTGATGTCTTTTTTATAGTTCGTTATCCAGCTGCTCATTTTTATACTTCAAAACCATTGAGAAGAAACAGGGCATAACATATGCCAAGAGCTGAGAGATCAGGATTTTTCTAAGGGAAAACAAAGAATCAGAAATGTTTTCTCCCTACAGAAAGATTAAACAAATAACCAGATGAGCAGAAATCTATAATGCATAAATAGTTTTGACAAAGGTTATTGTAAGGAGTTCCCAGCAAAGAGATTTCAGGCTGGAGAATGAAGAGTTTGGATCCACACTAGAATGCCTCACTCCAACTTCTGTGCTGTGAAAACCCACGATATTGGGCTTGGTGGACATATTTTTAAGCTGCCATTCAAAAGAGATTTAAAAGAAAATCAGACATAGTAAGTATTCATATTTGTGGACTATTGTGTACTATCTTAGTATATAAATACAGTAAGCAAGCATCAATACAGGATAATTAATATATCTATCACTTCAAATTGAATAATTTTACTATACTAAGAGTAGCTTCAATCTCCTCTCATTAGCTTCAGTAATACAAGAGAAGCCAGACATAATTCTTTATTAAAAAAAAAAAAAACTACCTTCCCTCTATTTTCCTTACCCCTACCTTTCTCTGTTCCTTATTAGCCTACTCTGCAATTTGAGGCTTTCTTAAAAGTAGCTGATGATTGATTTATAGTAATGGTTTGCTCCAAAGAGATAATGTTACATGTCTGTCTGAGATTGCAGGATTGCCACATGCCATTTGATCCATCTTCGGACTGTTTTCCCTGTGCAATGCAGGCACGAATTGAAAAGGTATGCTTACTCATCCCAAACACTAAGCACAGACAAAAACATAATGTGGAAAAAACTAAACTAAACTAAGCTAAAATAAAATAAAATAAAATAAAATAAAATAAAATAAAATAAAATAAAATAAATGTTGGGGCCGGCCAGCGGCTCACATGTCCAGGTTCGAGCCTTCAAGGCATCTTGGAATCTGGAAGAAAAAAGGGAGCCTAGGCGGGTTGAGAAATAATGGAACCAAGACATGGGATATATCGCATCATGTTATTTTAAATTGAATGGCCAAGTTGAGTCAGTGGGAGGCTTTGTTACATGTAGATATAAGACAAAAGGACCTTATGGACAAAAAGGCCTTACTGAAAGCAATAAGAAAGAAGAGCAGGGTTAAGAAAAAAAAGGTTATGGTTAGTAAAGCAAAAGTTCAGAGTCTGTCCTAGGCCTGTCCTTCCCATCAGTGTATTTACAGTATGATGGGCTCCCTGTCTGGCTTGGGCTAGGCTTTTCAGTTAATGTACATGCAATTTATGCTCATGAGTATAATTCAGCTCGTCAGGATACCTTAGATTTTCAGAATTCTCTGTCTGAAAGAAGAAATGAGACTCCAGAACCCCCATCTGGATAGATGCAACTGATTAAAGAAGTCCTTGCCACATGATTGATAAGTATCAAAGAATGTTGGTTGAAGACACATACCATAATGCAGGGTATTTTTAAATTTAAAGTAGGGGTCTGAAGACAGGGCATTGTCCATAAGTGTGTGCTGTGCAAGTTTACCGATCTGAGTTTGATTCAGAGCATCCATGTAATAAACCAGGGATCAAAGCATGTCTGTACTCCTAGCCCTGGGGTATAGGATGGAGACATGTGGCTCTCCAAAGTCACTATCCAGCCTGCCAGAACAAATGCACAACCACAGGCTCAATGAAAGATTCATCTCAAAAATAAAATAGGAGGTGGATCTGCTGATGAGATGGCTCCTCACTTAAGAGCACTCGCTGCTCTGCAGGTCCTGGTCAGATTCCCAGCACCTACGTGGCCTCTCATCACCTTCTGTAACTCCAGTTCTAGTAAATCTAGCCCCTTCTTTTGGCCTTTATGCCAGTCATATAAACAATACATACAGGAAAATACCAAATACATAAAATTAATAATAAATAGTAATAATAATAAAGTAGATATTGATTAAAGAAAACAATTTACCTTCTGCCTTTATACACATACATACATGTATTCACACATATACACAAATGATGTGTAACACACATACTCACACATGATAGTGATTTAAAATATCCACAAATAATACAGTATTTGAGTTTTATTCAAGGACAGCCTTTGACTTTTTCATTGTAGAATGGAACCCATACACTTCATTTTGATACTTGGCTCCTCACACCCTGTCCTGAAGGAATTATTTTTAATAATCCATACTTTTATCTATTACAAATTTGTTGTTTAGTTGATGATCAAAGTCACTGCTGACTGCTGCAGGAATGAGATGAATTTTCCTGCAGCAAGAGAAGCATCATTCTGGGTCTTTAGAGGATGGAAGGACACACAAGATTTTTGTAGAAAATATCCTTACCTGAGAAAAGATGTTAATGGCTATTTTGTTTTTTAAGGTAAGACCCTTGAAGGCATATTTAAAATGTATCAAAGTTAAAAAGACGAAGAAGAAGAAAAAGAAGAAGAAGAAGAAGAAGAAGAAGAAGAAGAAGTAGAAGAAGAAGAAGAAGAAGAAGAAGTAGAAGAAGAAGAAGAAGAAGAAGAAGAAGAAGAAGAAGAAGAAGAAGAAGAAGAAGAAGAAGAAGAAGAAGAAGAAGAAGAAGCAGTTAAATAGCTTTTTACTTCTAAAAATTGCAGGGCCCTTTGATGTTCTGATAGGACCAGAGATGGGGGTGTACACAGGGCAGAGTACCAATGGAATTGGCCAGTGTTAGCATCAGAAACTGGCTACAGCCTGGCTCTGAAACCTGCAATGACATCATCCTAGGGGCTCAGAGTGTTCTGCATTCATTCCTATGGCAACATTAACACCCCTCTTGTGTTACCTGCATCACCTGAAAGTCATCATCTGTGTTATCTATGTCCCAGCCAGGATAAAAGACATGAATCAATCAATCAATCAATCTCTCTCTCTCTCTCTCTCTCTCTCTCTCTCTCCTCCCCTTTGCTTCTTCATCCCTTTTACTAAAGACCTCCCAAAGTGTGACCCTGAATGATCTATTCAGGAATATGTTCTTTTCAACTAACAATGGTGCTGAAGCCCTGGACTTTATAGCAACCACACAGGCCAGTCTGAGGCTCTAGAGCCTGTACCACAGCCACTACTGTGGGGCACAGGGAACTCCACCAGACAGGATAGCCACTGCCATGTGGGTTAAGATGTTGGTCAACAAGTTTATTGGACAAGGGCTTGCTCTAACCCCAAAAAGCCAAAAGGGTCATGTCCATGGTTCCATCAGATGGGACAATGGTCTGTCGATTGCTGTTATGCCACTCAGGAGAGGGGAACATCACTCCCAGGTAACACTTCAGCTAATCTTTTAGGTTTGGTTATAAAACTGAAGAGGCCTGAGTTCACTTGACCTGACTACTTCCATCACCAGAAGGGAGCCCCAGGTAGCATCATGGCATCTGGGCATCTGATTTCCTTCTTCTTCTTGGATGCTGGGACCACTTACTCAGTCCTGACAAAGATTTTGGGACCCACCTCTCCTTCTTATAACCTATTGTTGGGGTAGGTGTCTTGATCCCTTATTGGGAAGGGGTCCTCTAGCTAAGTTGGGATCCTCTATTTCTATTGCTTCCCCCATTCGCCTGAACCCAAGATCACTAGTAGGCCCTCTCCTCCTCTGCCTGTTCCTCTTCCTCCTCCTCCTCCTCCTCCTCTTTTTGTTCCTCTTCCTCCTAGCCACTCAACCTACAAACTCTAACCTGTTGTTTCCTTTGCCAGCTTCTCAGGTAGACCCCTGAGTCTGGGTCATCCAGAACCCCTCTGTTGCTAAAAATCATTCTCTAGTCATCCAGTTATTGGACTCTACAAGGTTCATCACCCAAGCTCAATACCCTCTTTCTCTCCAGAGCCTCAGGAGACTTAAGCCTATATCATCTCTTTATCTCTTAGGAAAAAAAAAACTCCTCCATCCTACCCCTTCCCCCTTTAACACCCCTATACTAGAAGATAAAGATCCTAATGGAACCTATCTCCTGGTTATCTCCTCAGTTGCATTAATTTGGTGGTGGTTCCTCTCCATCCTGTTGTGGCTAATCCTTATACAGTTCCTTCCACTGTGCCCTTGTAGACTTCTCATTTCTCCTTCTTAGATCCCAAGGATGTATTCTTTTCTATCCAGTCCCAGAACATCTTTGCCTTTACCTGGACTCACCCTGACACCCATCTTCTACTCAATGCACCTGAACTCTACTACTGAAGGGATTCGGGGACAGTTCACACTTATTTGGCAAGGTTCTCTCTTCTGACTTAGTTTCTCTCTCTCTCTAAATCTATGATTGTCCATTATGTAGGCAAGATTATTCTCTGAAGTCGCTCCTCTAAAAATTATCCAAGGTGACACCTCTTCTATTCTAAATTTCCTGTTCAGTCAAGCCACAAAGGTCTCATATTCTAAAGTCCCAGTGTCCACTTATTAGGTCACCTATTTTGGACTACCAATTACCCAAACCCACAAGGCTATTACCTTAGACAGGAAGAATCTAACTCTGTTTCTAACTGTTCCTTCTAAAAATGAGATATTTTTATCATTCCTAGGAATAGCCAGGTTTTTTTTTTTTTTTAAATGTTCCTGGGTTCCTTCCTTTTCCCTTCTTCCCACTCCTTATATGAAGCAGCATTTGACCCCAACCTTGAACTTCTCATATTTGTTACCAAGGTTTTTCAAAGGCTCCAACAGGCTCTCAACACCCCAGCCTTACACCTCCCTGACCTGAGTTGTCTTTTTTTCCTCTACATAAATGAAGAAGATGGGTTTTTTCTTGGTGTCTTAGATCACCAACTGGGACCCTCCTTTGTTCCTGTAGTTTACTTGTCAACCAAAACATTCAGGGATGGGCACCTTGTATACTTACCTCAGCATCCACTGAACTCCTTATTTGAGGGTCTAAAAAACTAATATTTGGGTCACTTATAAACATCTTATCTTCTAATACTCTGACAGAGTTCCTAACTTACAGAGGCTTACAGTCTCTAATTCCTCCAGGGTTCTTTCAGGTAGCAATAATAGAAGACTCCACACTTACCTTCCAATCATGCCTGCCTCTTAATAATTTCATTCTTGCTGCACGTGGTGGACCACGACTTTAATTTCAGCACTTGGGAGGCAGAGGCAGGCAAATTTCTGAGTTCGAGGCCAGCCTGTTCTACAGAGTGAGTTCCAGAACAGCCAGGGCTACACAGAGAAACTTTGCCTCGACAAACCAAAAACCAACCAAACAAATAAGAAAATAATTTCATCCTTTTCCCTTGGCCAAATTCTAACTACTCCCTCTTGCACTCCTACACTGAAACCATAGAGGAATTATTACCTCATCCTTCACACATACAGGAGGGCACATTGCCTCATGCCCTTGATACCTGGTATACAGATGGCAGCTCCTATTTATATGAAGGGGCCAGAAGATCTGGCTATCTTATCGTGTCAGACTCAGAGGTGGTTGAGGTACAGGACCTCCCTGTTCATACCACGAATAAAGCCTGAACAAACAGCCCTTACCCGTACATTTCAACTGGCACAGGGACAATCCCTCAACATCTACACAGTCTCCAAATATGCTTTCCATATACTCCAATCCCATGCTGGTGTCTGGATATAGTGTGAGTTACTTATGACCAAAGGAAGATCAGTAACTCATGCAAACCAAATTATGGCCATGCGAAAGACTTCCCACCTCCCCACAGCTATTGTGATTGTTCACTGCAGATCCCACCAGACAGATGACTCTATTGTCTCCAAGGGAAACAAATGAGTTGACTAGGCAGCTAGACCTGGGGCCCTTAGGAGCTTAGACTCATCTCACCCAACCCACAACATTCTTACACTACAAACCATATCTCCACTTTCACTCCCAGACACTGGTCAAAGTCTGTCCTATCTTCACCAACTCTTTCATCCTAACAGCCAAGTGTTGTTTTATTTAAAAAACAAACAAACAAACAAACAAACAAACAAACAAACAAACAAGCAAACAAACACCTACTGCCTATACTTTTGACTTAAGTTATTTGAAATCCATCAATGCCTCCTGCAAAATCTGTCAGGTGTCAGACTCTAACTCTAGGTATTGTCCCACCCCTTTTCCTACCCATCAGGCTAGAAGTTCCCTTCCTGAAACAGACTGAAAACTGGATTTTACCCACATGCCCAAGGTCAATGGTGTCTTGAAGGATACCTACTCGGGGTGGGTGGAAGCCTTCCTTACTACCAACAAAAAGGCTCAGACTGTTTCTCATCTTCTCCTCCAAGAGACCATTCCCTGATTTGGTGTCTCAGCCTTCCTAAAATCACACAATGTCCTGAATGCACCACCAAATTTTTTCAAACTCTATCTAAAGCCCCAGACATCCCCTGACATTCATATTCCCCATGACCCCCGGTCTTCAGGAAAGGTAGAAGGAACTAATCACTCCCGTAAAACCACTCTTGTCAAACTGCCACAGGAACTTCACCTCAATTCAGTACAACTCCTGCCTCTGGCTCTTCTCAGGCTGTGAGCTCTCCCAGAGGGATCACTTTTCACTTCACCTTTTGAACTCATGTATGGACATCTGGTCCTAACTCCTGGTCTTTCACCTAAATGCTCTCCCATCCCTGACAATCTACTCACACCATTACTTTGCTACCTCTGCTCTCGCCTGTGGAACTTTGTCACTACCATCCAACAAAGCCACATGCTGTCTCCTGCCTACTGCCTGTCAACACTGGAGACCTAGTTCTTCTCTCCCCTCTGGATAACCAGCTTTCACTTCTCTCTTCTCAATGGCAGGGCCCTTTCAAGGTAATTCTCATGACCCTCACACCTGCTAAATTTGAGGGACTTTCACATTGGGTCCACTCAGCTCACTTAATACCTTGTACCTCTCCATCTTAAAATGACTCTTGTTACTACACATTGACCCCAACAGGAGTCTGCTCTCTTAAGCACCTGAAGACCTTAAGATCTCTCAGGTTTCCCCAAATCCAGAAAAATGAGACTCCACTCTGGCAGCTGCACTTTTCCCCACTGGATTAGACTTTGGCTTCTCATCCCTGCTCTGAGGTTCATTTCTATCCAGGACAGCACTTACATCTGGAGATTCAAGGTACAAGAATCCACCACCAATGACAGTCTTTCCAAATAGTGTCAGGAACCTGCTCCATGGCCAGATGCCATATATCACCATTCCATCTAAATATTATGACCTGTTTGTTTGCTTCCTTTTTGACCAGATGAAAGATGATTGTTAAAAATTTACCAGTTCCTCCAGAATTTCCAGTTTTGCTGAATAGTTTTGTAGTAGGATAATTTTTTAAAATTTTCTTGCTTTCTGTTGTTATGTCTCCCTTTTCATTTCTGATTTCGTTTACTTGGATACTGTCTCTGTGCCCTCTGGTTAGTCTGACTAAGGGTTACCTATCTTGTTGGTTTTCTCAAAGAACCAGATCTTGGTTTAGTTGATTCTTTGTATAGTTCTTTTGTTTAACTTGGTTGCTTTCAGCCCTGAGTTTGATTATCTCCTGCCATCTACTCTTTTTGTGTACATTTGCTGCTTTTTTTCTAGAGCTTTCAGGTATGCTGTCAAGCTGCTAGTGTATGCTTTCTCCAGTTTCTTTTTGGAGGCACTTAGAGCCAGGAGTTTTTCTCTTAGCACTGCTTTCATTGTGTCCCATAAGTTTTATTACATTGTGACTTCATTTTCATAAAATTCTACAATGTCCTTTTTTCTTTCTTTATTTCTTCCTTGATTTGTTAGTGATTTCCTGGCATAAAAACATACCTTCTATTATCTGTTCCTGAGTCAATATCTTTCTCTACAAGCCTGGTTCACATGTACCTTGTCATTCTAACAGAAGCTGTACATTTGCCCAGCAAGTGCACAGGAAGCAGGACAGCAGATGGCACTACTGAGTCAGAGACCACCAAGTGACTTTGTTGATTTTTCCTGTGCTATTCTTACTTTTCTGCCCTTCTGCCCCTCTGAATGCAATCTCTTTTCCATCCACATCCAACTCACATATTTGAATCAAAGATCTAGAGTTGATCGTGGGTGGGGAATTGCAGGCTGGTCTCCAGTCAAGCTGAGCTCTGAAGCCCGATGGTCATAATTCACCTACATGACATGGTAAGCATTCCCTCATACTCCTGGAACTCAGGCCCCTGCCTAAGGTACAACCTCCCAGAACCCCCACAAGAGAAGCATGGTCAGTAGTCAAGTAAGCAATGGCCTAAGCTTCTGCCCTTCAGGCTAAACTCCTCCCCAGCTATCTAGCAACAGTGAAGACCATAAAAAGGGGTGCTCAGCCATCACCTCTCTCTCTTACTCTTTTGTCCTCTCACCTCTCTCTTCTCTCATTTCTCCCTCCTCTTCCCTTTCTCTTTGTCTTCTTCTTTCCTCTCTCTTCTCTGTCTGTCTGTCTGTCTTTTCCTCCTTTCTACCTTCTCTCTTTCCCCTGCATTTCTATAATAAAGCTCTAAAACCATAGAGTCTCTGCTCTGCTCCTTCAAATTCTGCTGTGCACTCTGGTCGGTGTTGGGAACTTCTTCCCTCTTCCCTGTCTCCCACAACCCTGGTGGCTTTAATAAAGTAGCTGGGGGAGGAGGGGTCCCCAGGTAGGGCTGCCCCTTGACCACTCCCTGAAGAGTGGGACAGAGGAATGCCCACCCAGTGATGAGTGCCTAGGGTAGATAGAAGCCCTCCCACTCCTGACTGACCAGAGAATAGGGAAACTCTGGCGGGGTCTGGACATATTGTTCCTTCCATTTTTCCTCAGGTTCCCCTGGGCCCCCCTTCTTTTATTTTGTTCCCAACAACTGGTCTCAGAGGGATGGTTATGCCATCCACATGAGACAAACAAGAATGCTTTGCACAGAGACCTACAGGACATCTCTCAAGTTTCCTGAGACCATGAGTGATTGAGTTCAAAAACTTCCCTTTTACTTCTCTCTCTCTCTTTCCAAAGTGTTCCTGGCCAGCTCTGTAGCCTCTAGCTCTCAGGCTTTAACTTTAGCAGGCTAGCAGCTGGCATGAGGTCCCCTTCCCATTCTTTGTTACAGGTTTAACTACAAGAGAGTTGGTTTTCTAACTTCTGTAGCCTTATTTGCTCCAGATAAACCCAGCTGGGCAGTGGTTACAGCTGAGTGGGCTGAGAATGCCTTGCTAGGCTGGGCCAAACTGCAAAAACCCTCCAACTTAACCCTTTTGTCTGACCAGTTGGGCAGTTCCTGTTCAAAAACTTTTGCCTCTTCCCTGAATTCTGCTGCTCCCTCCCTGCCACAGCTGTGCAGGGAAGTGCAGCCCACGCTGGGCCCCTCCCCTGCCCCTCACAGTAGAGTAACTGGCCAATGCACAAAGAAACAAAGATGGGGCAGGCTGGGTCTGGCCAAGGAGGCAGGAGTGGAAGGTGGGCTGGTAGTAGCTGAGAGGGGCAAAGGAGCCAAGGCAGGCCCTTCGTGGGCGTGGCTAAGTGATGCTTCCCCAAGGCTGGCCTACACTTAACCCTTCACTCTCCAGTTAAAATAAAAAAAAAAAAAAGAAAGAAAACGGAGGATACCCCTCTCCCCATCCAGATAAGCCCAAGAAAACTGCATTGAAGCTGCGCTATCCTGCAGGAATAACTGAATTGTGCTTTTAACCAAAAATTTTTCTTTCTTCTTTTTCTAAATGCTCTTTTTTTCTCTTGAGTATTCATGATATATGTCCAAACATTCTTTCAACTTGTTTAAGATTTCCTTTAAGGTGCAAAAGTCGTCCGATCCTTAATTAATAACTGGTTTTCTTTTACAGAAGAATAACTGTTAACTGAGTACTCCAGTCATACAATTAACATGATATTTTCTTCTTTAGCCATCCACCAGGGACTGGGATGTGATCCTAAGCAAACCATTGCAGGCATAACTTTTGCTATCCACACTATGCAGATATACTTTGCTGGTACTCTGCTCCTTTGTTATAATTACTACAGGTCTATCTCCACTCCATGCCTGAGACAGCACCATCTACTGAGACCTACAGAGGAAAGCTGCCTTCCTCCAAAAATCTCATCTGACTGAAGGCTCCTGAGACAAGTGCTAAACCCTATAGAAGACAGACCTGGGACCTTCCAGCTACAGATGAACTCTTTTTGCTAAGACCAAATGGCTGTTGAACTTTGGGGAAAGTTATATGATAGTGAGGAAAGCATAATGTCTAGCTAGATTAATTAACTGCTGTTCAAAAATGGATGTTTTTCCCTCAAATTGTACTACCCATGGAACAACTGACTGACTGTACAATCTTTTGCCTTCTCAACTCAACCTCTTGCCTTCTCAACTCTTACCCTTAACTCTCCTTACTACTCTGGCCTTGTTCTGCTATTTCTCTAGGCTATCTATTTTCTTCTGATACTTCCATCCACTCTAAAGTTTCAGAATTAATGACACAGTTACATCAGTGACCCCCCCTCCAATTTTTCTAATAAAAAACGAGGAGGGATTTTGGGGAATTGCAGGCTGGTCTCCAGTCGAGCTGAGGTCTGAACCCTGATGGTCATAATTCACCTACATGACACCTTAGGCATTCCCTCATGCTCCTGGAACTCAGGCCCCTGCCTAATGTACTACCTCCCACAGCCACCACAAGAGAAGCATGGTCAGTAGTCAAGTAAGCAATGGCATGAGCTTCTGACCTTCAGGCTAAACTCCTCCCCAGTTAACTAGCAACAGTGAAGACCATAAAAAGAGGTGCTCAGCCTGCAGCTCACTCTCTTATTCCTTTGTCCTCTCACCTCTCTCTTCTCTCACTTCTCTCTCCTTTTCCCTTTCTCTTTGTCTTCTTCTTTCCTCTCTTCTCTCTCTCTCTCTCTCTCTCTCTCTCTCTCTCTCTCTCTCTCTCTCTCTCTCTCTCTCTCTCTCTCTCCCCCTCCCTCTCTTCCTCCTTTATACCTTCTCTCTTTCCCCTGCATTTCTATAATAAAGCTCTAAAACCATAGAGTCTCTGCTCTGCTCTGCTCCTTCAAGTTCTGCTGTGCACTCTGGTCAGTGTTGGGAACTTCTTTCCTCTTCCCTCTCTCCCACAACCCTGGTGGCTTTAGAAAAGTAGCTCTGGGGTGGGGGGAGGGTCCCAGGCAGGACTGGCCCTTGACCACCCCCTGAAGAGTGGGATAGAGGAATGCCCACCCAGGGATGAGTGGATAGGGTAGATAGCAGCCCTCCCATGCCTGACTGACCAGAAAATACAGAAACTCTGTCTGGGTGTGGGCATATTTTTCCTTCCATTCTTCCCCAGGTCCCCCCCGGACCCCTTTCTTTTATTTTGTTCCCAACAATCCTGGACTGTTACTTCTAACCTTGAGTGTGACACCTTTGTGCATTCAGTATGCCAACTGTTTCCCAGCTTCATCCAGACTGTACTCTGCCTCAGTGCTGTCCCCCAAGAGGGGATTATTGCCTTCAGTGTTTCTATTCTCTCTCATTCACCCTGTATATACACACCAACATTTCTTCCTTAGTTTCTAGATTTTCTTTGAAAATGTTCTTTTTCATAAAACATATTTTGATCACAGTTTCCACTCTTGCATCCCCTCCCAAACCTGCCCCATCATTTAACCCCATGCCTTCTCTCTCTCTATCTCTGAATCCCTCTGTCCCTGTCTCTCTCTGTCTCTCTGTCTATCTCTCTCTCAAACAAAACAAATAAAGAATAACAAAACAAAACAAACAAAAGCAGTTAAGTACATGAGATACTCATACTCATGCAGAAAAACACAAAGCCCATAAACCCCACAAAACTGGAATTCATACAAGCCAAAAAATAGTAAAGTTAAAGAACGAAATGCCATGTCTGGTGGTGGTGGCCACTCCTTTAATCCCAGCACTTGAGAAATGAATGAGGTTGAGTTTGATACCAGCTTGCTTAGTCTGCAAATTGAGTTCCAGGACAATCAGGGCTACACAGAGAAACCCTGTCACAACCTCCCTCCCATGAATTTCCCAAACAAGGTCATAGGAAACAAACAAAAAAGCAAACAAACAAATAAACATCTCCAAAATAGTTTTGAGCAAGTTTGCATCAACATTTTTAAAGGGAGAATTTTCTTTGCTCAACTTTCACAGGATACCTAGGTTATTGCTGGTGATATATGATAGTAAGTACTATTTTACCTATTTCTAGATTGTACACAAAAGTCAGATTCTACTATCTTCACAGCAAACCCCAGAAGAGGGAATTTGCAGATATACTTTAAGGGTATGCTATTAAATCCAAAGGAAGGATTAAGAGAGATAACCTAAGGATAGACTGTGAGAGCAAAAGGAGAGAATTTTCAGATTCTTGCTAAAGAGAGGCCCAGAAGTTTTGAGTCAAACTCATGAGAACTTGAGGAACTGTAACACCCTGAAGATGCATCGAGTAAGGACCGCCTACACCTTTTAACTAGTCAGTCTTCATCCTTACCCACTTCTCTAATCAATTTTTAAGTGCCACCAAATTGAGTTGTTCTAGAGCAGAAAAACAAACAAAAAACTCACAATAAAACAAGAAAAACAAAACAATTCCCGGGCCAGCTATCTTCCCTAGTACATTTAACATATAATTCCACTTTGTACAAGGTTTCTTCTTGATACAGATCATCAAAAAGAATTTTTTAACAAATTTCTCTTTTTCAAGCAACATAGCAAATATACAATAAATACCTGTAACCCTTTCAGGAGGCAACTACAAACCGTCCTGTGGCCAAAGCCTCCTGTTTCATAGCAGTATTGACAAATTTAATTCTCAAGGACCCCAAGAACCCCATCAAGCTGCTCTCTGTCCCTAATTTCATTAGACTTAAAACAAAATATACATAGAGCAAGCATGTAAAAAGTACAAAGATTTTACTTGCCTTCATCAATTCTGATGTTTCTAAACCATATTCATTATACTTTTATACAGAAAGACGTTTCTGTTCTAACAAAATGAAAACAATCAACAACCACCTCAGCCCATGTGTTGAATTACTCCAGAAAGTATTAGTGAGAAGGTTACGGGTCAGAATAGGAGCTGACGTTCACTCTTTCCAAGGAAGCTTTCATGGTGCTGCCAACCTGAAGGTTTCAGTATTAAGTCCCATGGGGGCCACACCTAGGTGACTAAAAACACTCCTAACCTGGGTTCAGGCTGACACTGTCTCAGCTGGGTGAGTAAACCTTTGATGACAGCCCCAATGGAGACTTTGAGGCTTCTATTGTTGTATAATGTAAACAATATAAAATTAAAAATTCTTCATAACAGCTACAGCATTATAAAGTTAAGAAATAAGAGAATGGCTGACCATGTATTTTCCTGGGGTTTATACTAATAGCGCTCACAGCCAGTTCTGTAAGAGCAGCTGAGACTGTTCTGTGTGGAGACCAGTTTTCTCAGAAGGCCAAAAACTAATGCCAGATGCCAAGAGGCACGTTGCTATCTATCACTTCTGAATCAGCCTTGCTGGCATGTGCACAATGCTAAGTAGATCTGCTTCCCCAGTCTTTAACCATTGAGGAACCTTTATCATAATTCTGTTATAGCCATGGACTATCAGCCTAAAACACTATTAAATGAGCCAGTACAACATGTCTCCTCTTCTTTTATCTGTTACTCTACTATCCCCAAATGTCACTGTAATTTTGTAACATGTAGTGATTTTTAAGAAATTGAAGTAGAACAAAGCAATGCCTTTGTTTTCCCCCCTTTTTTAAAACAGTTTTAACACACATTATATATAGAACTTTTAAAATAGCTGCACACTTTTATTTCTCATTGCTAGAGAAGTGCAGTCCAGGCAGACCATGCTTCTCAATATATTAAAAATATTAAATAAAACTCAGTCAGTTTCATACTTTCTAAGTCAAGCTGGCTAGAAATAAAGGGACTGGAAAAAGAACAGCCAGTTGTAAGATGGGACTGAGCCTTCTCCATCAACACTACATAAACCCTTGTGATTCCCTCCTATGGCATCTCTACATGCTCCCCTTTAAGCTGGAAGTAACACACTGCTAACAAGGAGAAGACGCTGTGGCAACATGTATATGTCAACTGCCCACTCAACCAACTGCAACCCTGAGGATTTTCTGGCCCAGTGGAAAGAGGAAACACTATGATCACTCTGTGGTAGAGCTGCTTCTCCAGTTCTCAACTTCATGTTTCTTCAGGATATTTATTGGGCATTCACACATGATACTATCACTTCATGGTTCTACTTTCCACAAGTAGATCTCGTCTCCGCTCTTCTTCTTTCCAGAAAGCCACTGTCATCCATCCAAATGTTTTCCAAGATAAACCAAAGTCACTTCCGTGTTGCCATATACTGCAGAGACAGCTGGGTATAAGCAGGCTTTTGGAAGTATTCGAAAGGCAACCCCCAGGAACTCATACCCATGCTCAAAAGCCTTATCCTCCATGTCCAGGATGACTCGGATTCTCTCTCCTATCTGATACTTTGGTGCATTGTTGCACTGTGGGGAGCTGCTGTTGACTTCCCCGTTATGTAGTAGATTATTGTCCACCAGATTCCAGCCCCAGCTCTGGTCGTCACTACCCAGCAAGGCCACATAACCTTGGCACTGCATGGGGTCCCGTTTCATAGCAATCCTGATCACTGCTACCATGCCCAAAGGGCCCTCCCAGCACACTTCCCAGGCGTGGCGGCCCCCACTTAAACCAATCTTGGTACTTGCACCATCAGTGCTCTGAGCAATGGGGTTCCGATGTAATATAAAGCCATTCTTCTTGATATAGACATTCCTGGAGCAGTCATTCATGCTGAAGGCATGTTGGAAAGCATGCACCTTGGCCTTGTAGCTGAGCAGGTTACAGAGGATGTCCGTGCACAGAGCCTTTTCTGCTAGGCTGTGGGCGCACAGGCTCTGCCACAACTAACTGTTCTCCTCATCATGAAGGCAGTGGTACCAGTGCTTGCAAACCAGGGTGCAGCTCCACAGCTCGGACAGCTCCAGGTAGGAGCAGTCTCCAAACGAAGACACCATTGCATACACCAGCAAGATTTTGCTGAAAGGACCCTGATATAGCTATCTCTTATGAGGCTATGCTGGTGCCTGGCAAACACAGAAGTGGATGCTCACAGTCAGCTATTGGATGGAACACAGGGCCCCTAATGGAGAAGCTAGAGAAAGTACCCAAGGAGCTAAAGGGGCCTGCAACCCTATAGGTGGAACAACAATATGAACTAACCAGTACCTCCAGAGCTCGCGTCTCTAGCTGCATATGTAGAAGAAGATGGCCTAGTGGGCCATCATTGGGAAGAGAGGCCCCTTGGTCTTGCAACATTATATGCCTCAGTACAGGGGAACACCAGGGCCAAGAAGTGGGAGTGGGTGGGTAGGGGAGTTGAGGGTTATGGGGGACTTTTGGGATAGCATTTGAAATATAAATGAAGTAAATACCTAATAAAATAAATAAGTGGAAAAGAAAGGAGTTGACCATTCCCTATCATATGCATATACTGAGATGGTACACAGAAGTCCACAGATATGTGCACTTAATATGTCTGGTTTTATTTTAAAATCTCTTCTGTAAGCCAGATTAGGGGATTTTTGAAGGGGAAACTAAAATGTAAATAAAGAAAGTATCTGATAAAAAAAAAAGTGTCCACCAAGCCCCAAAACATGGGTTTTCACAGCATAGCAGTGGGAGTGAGGCATTCGAGTGTGGGTCCAAACTGCTCATTCTCCAGCCTGAGATCTCTTTGCTGGGAACTCCATACAAGAGCCTTTGTCAAAAATATACATACATTATAGATTTCTGGTCATCTGGTTATTTCATCTTCCTATAGGGAAGAAGAAATTGTGAGTAAGATAAATTATTTTCTCTGACAAAATCCTCTTTTCTCAGTTCTCAGGATGAGGTAAGCCCTGATACTTGTCAATGGTTTTCTAGGATAAAGATGTACAGCTGGGTTACAGTATTTCCAAGAGACTTCAGTCAGAGATGAGTCACACAGCACCCCTCAGACAGTTCCCAGCGAGAGCAGTAGGGTGATGGTGCAATGGTTTGAATCTCACTGTCATGGATTCTAAGGATAGAATCCAAAAAACAACTTGAACCCTCATCACTGATACTCACATCATCTTAGAAAGTGAAGAACCACAGACCCAAAGGCTAGTATGTCCCACCAGTTGAACTTCATGTGGTAGTTAGAACCAGCTACTCCCTGCTTTCCTCTAGGTGGGCATGGGGCTCCACGTTCAGGTATCACATTACCAATTCATTGCTTTCTCTGATAGAGGAAGCAGCACACCTACCTGACTCCTCTGTAGTAAATGAACTCCACTGTTGAGCAGTTACTTGGGGACATCTATGAAATGAGGCCCATGTTCTGACCTAAAAAGCTTGGAGAGCCTTGACTTAGCTCACATTCTGTTGCCTCCAGCAGCTGAGTGTGCCCAAGCTCAAATGGATGTGAAATTACTCCCCACTGAGGCCTAAGCTTGTTGCCAGACTCTAAGATGACCTAGTCAAATGACTGAGTTATAGGCAAGTAAGCTCCAATTGTATCCAGTAAGTCTGTCCCAGGACAGCCTGGGTCCCTCTCATGTAAGAAGTAGGGAAGGAAGCTCTTCTTGTTGAGCAGTGCAGGAGGAAATCATCTGGGGATCCTCAAATTTGCATAAGAGACTCAGTGTGCTCTCCAAGGTCACTTTGACAAGAGAGATAAGGTGCTCTGTGTTTCATAGTTGTAATTCTGTGGATTCTAGTCAGTGTAGAAACCTACCAAGGAGGCAGCACCTGGCACTATATAAGGCACTGAGCTCAAGTCCCTCTGCATCTCTGCACCTCACCAGGCTTCAGTCATGTGTATCCACTACCTTCTCTTTGCATTTCTCCTGGTGCTGCTGTCTCTACTTGCAGGGGAGTCAGGGAAGTAGGGTGTGTGTGTGTGTGTGTGTGTGTGTGTGTGTGTGTGTGTGTGCCTGTGTATCTCTGTGTTTGTCTCTGGTGTCTCCCTCTCTATGTATCTTTCCCTGTTTCTCTGTGTTTGCATCTCTCTCTGTGTCTCTGTGTTTCTGTGTCTCTATGTCTGTGTCTGTCAGTCTGTCTGTCTCTCACTTTCTCTCTTGCTCTCTCTCTTGCTCTCTCTCTCTCTCTCTCTGTGTGTGTGTGTGTGTGTCTCTGTGTGTGTGCATGTGTATATCTTTATGTCCCTTAATCTTTGTGTGTTGATTTGTCTCCCACTCATCTTATGTGTGTGTTAGTGTGTGTGTTCCTCTGGGTATGCATCTGTCTTTTTTCTCTATGTGTATATGCCTGTTTCTCTGTGTATATGTCCATCTCTGTTTCTGGCTGTGTCTCTTTCTCCTTTTTGTGGATACCCTCCTTACTTTTTTTTTTTTTCACAAACCAAGGACTCTTTCTTTTTCCTTTGAAGGAGCCTAAGGTAGACACATGCTCTGCTGATCTGCAGCACTTGACTTCCATTTCATAACTCCTGATGCTAAGCTTAAGATTATGAAATGAGTGTCTTAAGTAGCTTTAAAAACAATAACATGAAGAATGTTTCATTCTTACCTGAACAGAAAGGTATTAATTTAGAAATCTTTACATATAAGGAGTAGAGTCACTGCTTATTCTAGAGAACTCTCCAGAAGAACCAGTCAAACCTCTGTTTGAGAACTTCCTCTCCCTCTATCTCCATGGAATACCCTTAAGCACACATTGTCTACAGGGGTAATGAGGCTCAAAGCTCAGGGGAGGCTATGAAATCCAGTCTCCCAAACCTTTCCTAAAGTTCATTTAGTGGAAAAGATTTATATTCTTTTAAATTATATGTATCTGTATGAATTTGTATATGGGTATGTGCCAAGTAGTACATTACCCGCAGAGGTCATAAAAGGAAATCATATCTCTCAGAGATGGAGTTATTTATAGGCACATATGGGCTGCCTGATATGGTACTAGGAACTTATCTCAGGTCTTCTGCAGGAGCTGTATGCACTTATAAAGGCTGAGACATCCTTCCAGGTTCCAAGCTGTGTTTCATACTTGACATTAGACAAACAGAATAATAGGGATAGACAACTCACAAGAGGGAGCTAAAACAAGTAATGAGGTGGAGAGGAATTGATGAACACATCTTAGGCCAACCTCTGGCCTCTATATGTGTGTGCACACATGCGCATTCATGTGCACAGTCACACTCAGTGTCTGTTTCACATGCTAGAAGTAGGGACTTGTGTGTGGAGAAGCAAAGGCAGGGCTGCTGAGAAGTAGCTAGGGAGTCACACAGAATCTTTCCTGAGCTCCTGCCTGCTGGACCTGAAAACTCTAATCAGTCAGGGGTGGGGCAGACCCTTCAACATTTGGGTCCTAGGAAAACCAGCATCCCCTCTACACTGCAACCGTGCCTGTCTCTATCAAGAATTGGATTCAGCCCTGCTAAAACAGACATCCTGGTTGGGCAGAACAGCCTTCTGGGATCTAGTTATTATAAGAACACATTGGTATGTATTTCTGACCTGCCACTTTCAATTTTAATGTGTGGTTTTTCTTACTTATCTTTCAGCTTTTAGCAAAAAAATCAACAATCCGGTAAGTTGTTTGAAGAAAGGAGGCAAATGCTGGAATTGGTGCATTGGCAATACTGGTCAGATTGGCAGTTGTGGAGTTCCTTTCCTCAAATGCTGCAAGAGATAATAGAGAGGAAGACCAAGATCCCATGAGCCAAAGAAAACACCAGAATTTGCTCCTCCATGAAGATGGACAAATCTTAAACCAAATTAAAGTTCCTTGATTAAATGCAAACAAGTGCTGCCTAGCAGCTGTGTGAGCTCACAGTTTGTTTTCTCATGGGGTGAATTCTAAAATACTTGTATAAGTCAATAAGTGGCACAAGCAGGGCTCTTTTATGCTTCTTTACTTTATGAATATCTGTTCCAGTCTCTGATATGCTAACTGATTTCCTGTAGACAGCACACACAACCATCCTGCCTGCCTTCTTCATCCCTTTGCCTCCTTAACCTCTGCTTCATCCATCCAATCCCAAAGAGGCAAAGATGGAGACTCCAGTTACTCTTTAGCTTGTGCTTCTGAGTCATTTATGCCTTGTATGTTTGTGGTTAAGACTTTAATATACTCTTTGGCTATGAAAACTCTTGAGTATGGGTTCCAGAGTCTCTTGTTCATTTATGTACTGACCACTGATGGGATATATTGCATCATGTTGAATGGCCAAGTTGAGTCAGTTGGGGGCTTTCTTACATGTAGACATAAGACACAGGACCTTATGGAAAATAAGGCCTTATTGAAAGAAATAAGAAGGAAGAGCAGGATAAAGTAAAAACAAGGCTATGGTTAGTAAAGCAAAAGTTCAGAGTCTGTCCTAGTCCTGACCTTCCCACTGGAGCTTTTACCATATGATCGGCTCCCTGTCTGTCTTGGGTGGGGCTTTTCAGTAAATGTGCATACAATTTATACTCATTAATATAATTCAGCTCCAGCAGGATCCTTAGATTTTCACAATTCTCTGTCTGAAAGAAGAAATTTGACCCCAGAGAAAAATATCTCACCTGGATAGATGGAACTGAAAAATGAAGTGTTTGTCAAATCATTGACATGTAACAAAAGAATGTTGGCTGAAGATACATACCACAATACAGTATATCTTTAAATTTAAAGTAGAAGTCTGAAGCAAGGGCATTGACCATAAGTGTGGGCTGTGCAAGCTTACAGATCTGAGTTGGATTGAGAGAACCCATGCAATAAACCAGGGATCACAGCATGTCTGTACTCTTAGCCCTGGGGGATGGGATGGAGACACATGGATCTCCAAACTCACTAGCCAGCCTGCCAGACCAAATGCAGAACCACAGACTCAATGAAAGTTCTGGAGGACTGATTAGATTCCCAGTACCTAAGTAACATCTCATCACCTTCTGTAACTCCAGTTCCAGAGGATTCATCACCTTCTTTTGGCCTCCATGTCAAGCCTATATACAGTACATACTAGAAAAACACCAAACATCATCATCATAATAATAATAATAAATTTAAAAATAGAGTGAAGAAAACAATTTACATTCAATCTTCACACATATGTAATCACACATAAAAAACAAATGATGTATAACACACATACATAAACATGAAAGTGATTAAAAATATCGAAAAATAAAAGAAGTATTTGAGTTTTATTCAAGGATAGTATTTGACCTTTGATTGCACTACAAACCCATAAACTTCATTTTGATGCTGGGGTCAGCAGACCCTGTCTCAAAGAATTAATTTAATAATCCATACCTTTATCTGTTATAAGTTTGTTGTTTAGTTGATGATCAAAGTGACTCTTGACTGTTGCAGGAATGAGATGATATTTCCTGCAGCAAGTGAAGCATCATTCTGGGACTTTAGAGGATGGCAGGATATAAAGGATTTGTAGAAAATTTCATCACCTGAGGAGAGAACTTAATGGTTTTTTTTTTTTTTTTGAAGATTCGACTTTTTGTAACCATAGGTAAATTGGATATAAGCAATAAAATGCTAAATAGCTTTGCACTTCTAAAAATGACAGGACACTTTGGTTTCACACAGAACTAGAGCAAGGGGTGCACACAGGGCAGAGCACCATGTAAGACAGTGTGTGGAGATATAGGAAAGCACCACTACAGCTGGGGGTGAACACACACACACAGACACATATAGACACAAACATACACACACATACACATACACACACATACCTACACACATACACACACATACGCACATATACATACACATGTACACATACACACACATACACACATAACATACACACATACATATATACACATACATACACACACATACACATACATACACACTTACACACACAAATACACACATACACACATACACACACATTGGAGCTGTGGTGCACACAGAGCAGCCCACTACTCTTGGGGAGCACACACATGCATCAAGGCAACACTGAGGTGGAGGGTACACACACATAACAATGTACCACTGAGCTGAAGAGTTGACATATACCTAGCAGCACTCCACTGGAAATATTCACTGCCTAACCTGGCTTGGCTGAGATCTTAACTGTCCTCAAGAAGATAAGTGCTAAAGTCTTGGTTAGCCTGAGACTCCTCTGGAAGATGGTTGGACATTCTCTAAGTCGTCCTAGTATTAGTGAGTTAGGTTTGGACACAGAGCACAGCAATGGGTCTTGACAGACCAGACCCCTCCCTTCTGCTTCCTGGTTATCAGAAGGTGACTGACTTTACCTCACCACACGCTCCTTGCCATTTATGTCCTGGGTTGTTTCATCAGTGGTGTCCACTGACCATGGATTGAGTCTCTAAGGCTTGAGTCAAAATAAATTCTGTTCCATCGAGAATTTGATTTGTCAAAAGTATTGGGCCACATTGATAGAAAATGAATTAATTTGCTTTTTAATGTGTAAAGTGAGAAAATTATGCAAATGCAGAGTGAGTTTATTAATTCAGGCTGAGCATTTGCAGGCAATGAACTTGCCACATTGTTCATTTTATTTTATTTTATTTTATTTTATTTTATTTTATTTTAGTCTAGTCTAGTCTAGTCTAGTTTTGTTTATTTTATTTTATTTTAGTTTAGTTTTTTCCACATTATGTTTTTGTGTCTGCTTAGTGTTTGGGATGAGTAAGCATACTTTTTCAATTCGTGTCTGCATTGCACAGGGAGAAAAGTCCGAAGATGGATCAGATGGCATGTGGCAATCCTGCAATCTCAGACAGACCTGCAACATTACCACTTTGGAACAAATTATTACTATAAATCAATCATCAGCTGCTTTTAAGAAACCCTCAAATTGGAGAGTAGGCTAATAAGGAACAGAGAAAAGTAGGGATAAGGAGAATAAAGGGAAGTTAGTGTTTTTGTTTTTTTTTGTTTTTTAAAGAATTATGTCTGGCTTCTCTTGTATTAGCTACTCTTAGTATAGTAAACTTATTCAAGTTGTAGTGATAGATATATTAATTATCCTGTATTGATCCTTGACTACTATATTTATATACTAAGATAGTACACAATAGTCCACAAATATGAATACTTACTGTGTCTGATTTTCTTTTAAATCTCTTCTGAGTGCCAGTTTAAAAATATGTCCACCAAGCCCAATATCGTGGATTTTCACAGCACAGAAGTTGGAGTGAGGCATTTGAGTGTGGGTCTAAACTCTTCACTTTCCAGCCTCAAATCTCTTTGCTGGAAACCCCATACAAGAACCTTTGTCGAAACTATTTATGCATTATAGATTTCTGCTAATCTGGTTATTTGTTTAATCTTTCTGTAGGGAGAAAAAAATTACTGATTCTTTAAGATGTTTTCCCTTAGAAAAATCCTCATATCTCAGCTCTTGGCATATGTTATGCCCTGTTTCTTCTCAATGGTTTTCAAGTATAAAAATGAGGAGCTGGGTAATGAACTATAAAAAGACATCACTCTGAGATGAGCCACATGGCCTCCCTCAGAACAGGTCACATCAAGAACAACAGGAAGGTGGTGGGAAGTACTGGAGTCCCATTGTCATGAATTCTCATGATATAATCCAAAAGGTAACTTGACACCTCACCTCTGATACATACATTGTTTCAGAAACTGGATAACCACAGATCCAAAGCCTAGCAAGTCCCAAGAGTTACTCATCACCTGGTAGCTAGAACCAGCTACTTGCTGGTTCCTTCTCAGTAGAAATGGGTCCTTGTGTTCTGGTAACCTGTTACCAACTCATTGCTTTCTCTGAGAGAGAAAACAGCACACCTATCTGACTCCATGTTCATCACATTGGATGTACGGTGAGTAGCTGGTGGTTTTTTTGTACCAAATTAATTCCATTACTGAGCAGTAACTTGGAGAAATCTATGAGACTAGGCTCATGTTCTGACTTGGAAAAGCTTGGGGAACCTTGATTGGATCACATTCTGTTGCATTCAGCAGCCCAAATGAATCTAGGTAAAATGAGTCCCCACTGAGGTCTAATCCTATTGCCAGACTCTGAGATAACCAACTCAAATGTCTGAGTTATAGGCAAGTAAGTACAAATTGTAACCTGTAAGTCTGTCCTAGGACAGCATGGATCCCTCCCACCTAAGAAGTGGGGCAGGAATCTGCTCATGGTCAGCAGTGCAGGAGGATATCATCTGGAACTGTCCACATTTGCATAAGAGACACTGACTCTGTTCTCAAAGGGCCACTTTGACAAGAGAGATAAGGTACTGTGTATTACATAATTATAATTCCTTGGATTCTAGTCAGTGTAGAATCCTACCCAGGAGCCAGCACTAGGCACTATATAAGGCACTGAGCTCAAGTCCCTCTGCATCTCTGCACCTCACCAGGCTTCAGTCATGAGGATCCATCACCTTCTCTTTCAATTTCTCCTGGTGCTGCTGTCTCCTCTTGCAGGGGAGTAGGGTGGTTCCAAAATAAAAAGAGATAGCTCCCTACAGTGTGTGTGTGTGTGTGTGTGTGTTTGTGTGTTTGTGTGTGTGTGTGTCAGTCTCTTTTTCTGTGTGTGCCTTTGGCTCCATCTCTCCATAGATGTATGTCTCTTTCTGTTTTTCTGTGAGTTCATGTCTGTCAGTCTTTCTGTATATGCTTATGCTTGTCTTTCTGTTATGTATTCACCTCTCTGTCTCTGTGTCAGTCTCTCATGCTTTTCCTCTTCTACAGTTATTACCTTCCCTCTTTTTCTTTCTTTCTTCCAAGCTCATTTCAGACAATGTGTATTGTGTAGCTGGTAACATGAACTAAGAATACGTCTTTTTGCCTTGAAGGAGTCTAAGGTAGACTCATTCTGAGCTCATCTGCAGCCCTTGACTTCCATTTCCTCACTCCTGCTGCTAAGCTTAAGATAATGAAACCAGTCTCTTAAAGGTAGTATAAATATAATAACATGAAGAATTTTGGATTCTTATCTGAAAAAATGGTATTCATTTTTTAATCTTTATATTTAAGGTTAGATTCTCTGCTTACTCTAGAGAATCCTTCAGTATAATCATCCCAGCCTCTATCTGAGAACTTCCTGAAACCCTACCCCTATGGTTAAACACTCACTGACTACAGGGGTAATCAGGCTCAGAGCTCAGGGGGGCTATGAAACACAGCTTCTCAAACTCTGCCTAAACTGTATTTTGTGCATAATATATAATTTTATATTCTTTTAAATTATGTGTACATATATGGATCTGTGTATATGTATGTGCCAAGCACTACAGTAATCACAGAGGTCATAAAGGAGCATCCAGTCTCTCAGAGTTGGAATTATAGGCACATATAGGCGCCTGATATGGTACTAGGAACTTACCTCAGGTCTTCTGTAGGAGCGGTATGCTCTCCTAACTGCTGAGCCCTCTTTCCAGGGTGTAAGTTTATTCCATCCTTGACATTAGGTAAACAGAAGGAAAATGATACACAATTCAAGAGAAGGAGCTAAAACAAGTAAGAGAGTATTTGATTGAATGAAGCAAATGCCTCAAACTGCATCAGTCAGAAAATATCAAGATCCTTAAACACACACTGTCTACAGGGGTAATCAGGCTCAGAGCTCAGGGAGGCTATGAAACACAGCTTCTCAAACTCTGCCTAAACTGTATTTTGTGGAAAATATATAATTTTATATTCTTTAAATTATGTGTACATATATGGATCTGTGTATATGTAATTTCTTTCATTTTGTTGCTGGGTTCTAGTTTACAGAGGAGAATCTGTGTTCCATGAGATATATACATACTAACTCTGTCTGACATTTATATGAATGTAAATAAGCAGGGAAGGTGGAAAAGTGAAGGATAACTTTAAGACTTAATCTCAAACATTGGAAGCTATCAAAAAAGTTCATTTTTTTTCTTTTTTTCTTCTTTTTCTTTTTTTAATGAGGTTTATTTATTTATTTATTTATTTTTATTTGAACTTAAACTAAAGCCATCAAACTTCTCAGCACAAAGGTAATATGGCAACCCCCAAGAAAAAGACATAAGCTTCATTTATCCAGTTGTTTTACTTCTACTTAAGAAAGCACAAGATTATTTCAGCCACTCAGGGCCCTGCTGGAGCTCTGACTAGAGACAATTGTCTACTAATTACTCAGGAGAAGGTTAATGAGATCATTTTCTACCTCTTAGCAATAATCCAATCAACTAAGCTAGCCTTACACTCACCTAAGACCTTCTTTTTTAAAAAAAATTTTTATTAGGTATCTTCCTCATTTACATTTCGAATGCTATCCCAAATGTCCCCCATACCCACCCCCCACTCCCCTACCCACCCACTCCCCCTTTTTGGCCCTGGCGTTCCCCTGTACTGGGGCATATAAAGTTTGCAAGTCCAATGGGCCTTTCTTTCCAGTGATGGCTGATTAGGCCATCTTTTGATACATATGCAGATAGAGACAAGTGCTCCGGGGTACTGGTAAGTTCATATTGTTGTTCCACCTATAGGGTTGCACTTCCCTTTTGCTCCTTGGGTACTTTCTCTAGCTCCTCCATTGGAGGCCCTGTGATCCATCCAATAGCTGACTGTGAGCATCCACTTCTGTGTTTGCTAGGCCCCAGCATAGTTTCACAAGAGACAGCTATATCTGGGTCCTTTCAGCAAAATCTTGCTAGTGTATGCAATGGTGACAGCGTTTGGAAGCTGATTATGGGATGGATCCCTGGATATGGCAATCAATAGATGGTCCATCCTTTCATCACAGCTCCAAATTTTGTCTCTGTAACTCTTTACATGGGTGTTTTGTTCCCAATTCTAAGAAGGGGCAAAGTGTCCACACTTTGGTCTTCGTTCTTCTTGAGTTTCATGTGTTTAGCAAATTATATCTTATATCTTGTGTATCCTAAGTTTCTGGGCGAATATCCACTTATCAGTGAGTACATATTGTATGAGTTCTTTTGTGATTGGGTTACTTCACTCAGGATGATGTCCTCCAGGTCCATCCATTTGCCTAGGAATTTCATAAATTCATTCTTTTTAATAGCTGAGTAGTACTCCATTGTGTAAATGTACCACATTTTCTGCATCCATTCCTCTGTTGAGGGGCACCTGAAAAAATGTTCAACATCCTTAATCATCAGGGAAATGCAAATCAAAACAACCCTGAGATTCCACCTCACACCAGTCAGAATGGCTAAGATCAAAAATTCAGGTGACAGCAGATGCTGGCGAGGATGTGGAGAAAGAGGAACACTCCTCCATTGTTAGTGGGATTGCAAGCTTGTATAATCACTCTGGAAATCAGCCTGGCAGTTCCTCAGAAAATTGGACATAGTACTACCGGAGGATCCCGCAATACCTCTCCTGGGCATATATCCAGAAGATGTCCCAACCGGTAAGAAGGACACATGCTCCACTATGTTCAAAGCAGCCTTATTTATAATAGCCAGAAGCTGGAAAGCACCCAGATGCCCCTCATTTTTTTTCTTTAGGTTTCAATTGTAAGTTATTTAGGAATCAAGTTATCTTTAAGCAAGTCCTATTTCCAGAGATTTAGGTCCAATACTTAGTTTAAAATAGGTACCTGGAAGTTAAAATACCTTAGTTAAAAATAGGAAGATGGCTCAGTGATTAAATGCACTTGTGCAAGCATGAAGATCTGGTATCCATGTAGAAGCAGAGAGAGCCTCTGGTGCACATCTGTAATGCTAGTAGTAAGATTCAAGAGGCACACAGGCGAGCCAGCCAGCCAATCCTACTGGTTTCAGGTTCAGTGAGATACTCTGTCTCAAACAATGAGGTAGAGAGGAATTGATGAACATGTCTTAGGCCAACCTCTGGTTTCTCTATGTGTGTGCACAGATGCACATTCATGTGGACAGTAACAATGTCTGTTTCAGATACTAGAACAAGGGTCTTGTGTGTAGAAAAGCAAAGGCAGGGCTGCTGAGAAGCAGTTAGGGACTCACAGAGAATCTTTCCTGCCCTCCTGCCTGCTGGCCCTGAAAACTCCAATCAGTCACGGGTGGAGCATTTGAGTCCTAGAAAAACCCAGCACCCCCTCTACACTGCAACAGTGGCTGTCTCTATCAAGAATTGGATTGAGCCCTGCTAAAACAGACATCCCTATTTGGGGGGAAAAGCCTGCTGCTTATGATCTACTCATCATAAGAACACACTGGTATGTATTTCTGACCTGGCACTTCCATTTCTAATGTGTTTTTCTTACTTATCTTTCAGCGTTTAGCTAAAAAAAATCAACAATCCAGTAAATTGCTAATGAGAGGAGGCAAATGCCAGTATAAGTGCATTGGCAATATTCGTCAGATTGGCATTTGCCCTGTTTCTTTACTCAAATGCTGTAAGAAGAATACAAAGATCCCATGAACCAAAGAGAATACCAGAATTTGCTCCTCCATGAAGATGGACAAAACTTAAACCAAATTAAAGTACCTTGTTTAAATGTAAACACCTGTTGCTAAGAGCTATGTGATCTCTCAGCTTGTGTCCTCTTGCAATGAATTCTAAAATCTTTGCAGAAGTCAATCAGTGACACAATCAGGGCTCTCTCCTGTTTCTAGACTTTATGGCTATCTGTTCCTGTCTCTAACATGCTAATTTATATCCTGTAACCATCACACACAGCCACCCTGCCTGCCTTCTTCAACCCTTTGTGTCCTTAACCTCTTTGCTTCATCCATCTAATCCAAGGCAAGACAAAGATGGTGGCCCCAGCTTCCCTTAAGCTTGTGCCTCTTAGTTATTTATGCCTTGTGATTGTGGTTAAGACTTTAATGCACACTTTGGCTATGAGAGCACTTGAGTGTGGGTTCCAGACTCTCTTATCCATTTATATACTGACCATGGATGGGATATATTGCATCATGTTATTTTAAATTGAATGGGAAGTTGAGTCAGTGAGGGGCTTTCTTACATGTAGACATAAGACACAAGGAACTTATGGAAAACAGGGCCTTAATGAAAGCAATAAGAAGGAAGAGAAGGGTAAAGAAAAAACAAGGCTATGGGTAGTAAAACAAAAGTTCAGTGTCTGTCCTAGGCCTGACCTTCTCACTGAGGCTTTTATAGTATGATGGTCTCCCTGTCTTGCTTGTGCAGGGCTTTTGAGTTAATGTGCATACAATTTATGCTCATGAGTATAATTCAGCTCCAGAGGATACCTTAGATTTTCAGAATTCTCTGTCTGAAAGAAGAAATGAGATCCCACAGAAAAGATATCTCACATGGATAGATGCAACTGATTAAAGGAGTCCTTGTCACATGATTGACAAGTAACAAAAGAATTTAGCTGAAGATTCATACTAAAATGCAAGGTATCTTTAAATTTATAGTAGGGTTCTGAAGAGAGGGCACTGTCCATAAGTGTGTGCTGTGCAAGCTTACAGATCTGAGTTTGATTCAGAGCACTCATGTAATAAACCAGGCATCACAGCATTTCTGTATTCCTAGCCCGGGGGGATGGGATGGAGACATGTGGATCTCCAAACTCACTAGCCAGTTTGCCAGAACAAATGAATGACCACAGGCTAAATGAAAGATCTGGAGGACTTGGTTAGATTTGCAGAACCTAAGTGGCATCTCATTACCTTCTGTAACTCCAGTTTCAGTGGGTCTAGCCCATTCTTTTTGCCTTTATGTCAGTCATACACAGAGTACATACAGGAAAAAATACCAAACACATAAAGTTAATAATGATAATAATTATAATATAGTAGATAGTGATTGAACAAACCACTTTACCTTCTGCCTTTGTACACATACATACATAAATAAATTCACACATATAAACAAATGATGTGTAGCACACATTCATACATGGAGGTGATTGAAAATATCCATAAATAATACAGTGTTTGAGTTTTATTCAAGGACAGCCTCTGACTTTTTCATTGTAGAATGAAACCCATACACTTACTTTTGATACCTGGCTCCCCAGACCCTATCCTCAAGGAATTAATTTAATAATCCATACTTTTATCTATTATAAATG
Source organism: Mus spretus (assembly GCA_921997135.2). Classification (NCBI taxonomy): domain Eukaryota; kingdom Metazoa; phylum Chordata; class Mammalia; order Rodentia; family Muridae; genus Mus; species Mus spretus. Next base: position 16,486,035 of record OW971687.1, read on the forward strand.
TGTTGTTTAGCTGATGCTCAACGTCACTGTTGACTGTTGCAGGAATGAGATGAAGATTCCTGCAGCAAGGGAAGCATCATTCTTGGTCTTTAGAGGATGGCAGGACTTACATGGTTTTTGTAGCAAATATCCATACCTGAGAAAAGATGTTAATGACTATTTTGTTATTTTAAGGTAAGAACCTTGATGGCATAGGTAAAATGTATTAAAGCAAAAAAAATTTGCTGAATAGCGTTTTACTTCCAAAAATTACAGGGCCCTTTGTTGCTAAGATAGGATCATAGTTGGGGGTGTACACAGGGCACAGCACCAAAGGCTTGTGTTAGCATCAGAAACTGATGCTAACTGAAACTGAAATCTGCAATGACATCATCCTAGGGGACAAGAGTCTTCTGAGTTCATTCCTATGGCAACCATAGCCCACTCCTTGTGTTACCTGCATCCCCTGCAAGTTATCACCTGTGTTACCTATGTCACTGCCAGAATAAAAGATGTGAACCCTGCCCCTCCCCACTTTGTTTCTTCTCCTTTTCAAATAAAGACCCCCCTCCCCAAAGTGTGAACTCTGCTGTCTTGGCATGATCTCTCCAGGAATATGCTATTTTCAACTAACAATGTTGCTGAAGCCCTGAACTTGCTAGCAACCACACAGGCTGGTCTGAGGCTTCTATAGCCTGCAATGCAGCCATCAATGTGGGGCACAGGGAACTCCACCAGGTAGGATAGCCGCAGCCATGTGGGTTAAGAAGTTGGTCAACAAATTTCTTGGACAAGGTCTTGCCTTAACCCTCAAAAGCCAAAAGGTCTATGCCTATGATGCAGGAGGAACAGTGGTCTGTCTATTTTTGTTATTTCATTCAGGTTAGGGTAACATCACTCGCTGGTAACCCTCCAGATGATCTTCTAGGATTGCGTATGGGCAACTTAAGAGACCTGAGCTCCCTTGACCTGATTACTTCCATCACAAGAAAGGGGTCTGTACTGGCTAGTTTTGTGTCAACTTGACACAGCTGGAGTTATCACAGAGAAAGGAGCTTTAGTTGAGGAAATGCCTCCATGAGATCCAACTGTAAGGCATTTTCTCAATTAGTGATCAAGGAGGAAAGGCCCCTTGTGGGTGGGACCATCTCTGGGCTGTTAGTCTTGGATTCTATAAGAGAGCAGGCTGAGCAAGCCAGGTGAGGCAAGCCAGTAAAGAACATTCCTCCATGACCTCTGCATCAGCTCCTGCTTCCTGACCTGCTTGAGTTTCAGTCCTGACTTCCTTTGGTGATGAACAGCAGCATGGAAGTGTAAGCTGAATAAACCCTTTCCTCCCCAACTTGCTTCTTGGTCATGCTGTTTGTGCAGGAATAGAAACCCTGACTAAGACAGGGCCCCAGGTAGCATTATGGCATATGGGAATCCCATCTCATTCTTCTTTTTGGATGCTGGGAACACTTATTCAGTCCTGACAGAGTTTTGGCGACCCACCTCTCCTCATCTCCTATTGTTGGGGGAGGAGTACAACCTTACCTCCCTCACCAAACCATACCCATTATTTGAATTTTTAAGAGTGTTCCTCCCACACATACTTTTTGGGAGTGCCAATGTGTTCTGACACCCTATTGGCAAGGGGTCTTTCTAGATAAGTTGGGAGCCTCTATTTCTATTGCTTCCCCCATTCACCTGAACCTAAGCTCACTAGCAGCCCCTCTCTTCCTCCTCCTCCTCCTCACCACTCATTCTACTAACTCTAACATGTTGTTTCCTTTGCCAGCTTCTCAGATAGAACCCTGAGAATCGGTCACCCAGAACCCCTCAGTTGCTAAGCATCGTTCCCTTCTTGTCATCCAGTTATTGAAATCTACAAGATACATCACCCAAGCTCAATACTCTCTTTCTTTCCAGAGCCTCAGGAGACTTAAGCCTATATCATCTGTTATCTCTTAGGAAAAAAAAATTCCTCCATCTGACTTCTTCCCCCTTTAACTCCCCTATACTAGAAGTTAAGGGACCTAATGGAATGTATCACCTTGTTCAAGACTTCAGATGCATTAATTTAGCAATGGTTCCTTTGCATCCTGTTGTGACTAATCCTTATACTTTCCTTCCACCATACCCTTGGTAATTTCTCATTTCTTCTTTTTTTTTTTTTTTTTTTTTTTTTTTAGATTCCGAGGATGTATTCTTTTCTATACAGTCCCGGCACACCTTAGTCTTTACCTGGACTGACCCTGATGAAAAGTTTCTATGCGCACCTGGACTATACTACATCAGGGATTCCAGGACAGCCCACAGTAATTTGGCCACGTTCTGGCTTCTGACTTAATTTCTCTGTCTCTCTAAATCTATTTTTGTCCATTATGTATAGAAAATTCTTCTCTGAAGTCTCCCCTCTAAAAATTAACCAAGGTGGCACCTCTGCACTTCTAAATTTCCTGTTTAGTCAAGACTACAAAGTGTCATATTCTAAAGTTCAACTGTCCACTCATCTGGTCACCTATTTCAGACTACCAATTACCCCAACCCAGGAGGCTACTACCTTAGACAGGAAGAATCTAACTTTGCTTCTAACTGTTCCTTCTACAAAGGGATAGATTTTATAATTCCTAGGAATAGCCAGTTTTTTACATTCCTTGGTTCCTTCCTTTTCCTTTCTTCCTACTCCTTATATGAAGCAGCATTAGGCCCCACCCACGAGCTTCTTCTCATATCTGTTATCAAGGCTTTTCCAAAGCTCCAACAGGCTTTCCTTAAGACCCAAGCCATACACTTCCCTGGCCTGAGTCCTTTTTTTCCCTCTCTACGTAAATGAAAATGATGGGTTTTCCCCTGGAGTCTTAGGTCACCAACTGGGACCCTCCTTTGTTCCTGTAGTTTACTTGTCAACAAAAACTAGATCTAACCATCCAGGGACAGGCACCTTGTACTCTTACCTTAGTAACCACTGATTTCCTTATTTTAGAGTCTAAAAAACTAATGTTCATGTCAGTTATAACCATCTTTCCTTTTCATACTCTGCACAGCTCCTAAATTAGAGAGGCTTTCAGTCTCTACTGTCCTCCAGGGTTCTTTCTCTTCAAGTAGCAATAATAGAAGACTACACACTCACTTTACAATCATGCCTGCCTCTTAATAATTTCATTCTTTTTCCTTGACCAAATTCTAACCACTTCCTTTCGTACTCCTGCACTGAAACCTCAGAGGAATTATTACCTTATCCTTCACACATACAGGAGGGCACATTGCCTCATGCCCTCTATACCTGATATATAGATGGCAGCTCCTTTTTATATGAAGTGTCCAGAATATCTGCCTATGCTATAGTGTCAGCATCAGAGATGGTTGAGGCATAATACCTCTGTGATCATACCACGAAGAATAGTCTGAATTAATAGCTCTTACCTGTGCCTTTTAACTAGCACAGGGACTATCCCTCAACATCTACACAGACTACAAATATGCTTTCCATATACTCCAGTCCCATGCTGGTATCTGGAAGCAGTGCGAGTTATTTATCACAAAAGGAGGATCAGTAAATAATGCAAACCAAATTTTGGCCATGCTAAAGGCCTCTTATCTCCCTTCAGCTATTGGGATTGTCCACTGCAGATCCCAGCAGACAGATGACTCTATTGTCTCCAGTGGAAACAGCTGAGCTGGTGAGGCAGCTAGACCTGAAGCCTTTAGTTGCTTATACTTGTCTCAACCTCCCCAGGACATTCTTACATTACAAACCACATTCCCAGTCTTACTCCCTGATTCTGGTTAAACTATCCTATCTTCAGCAACTCCTAACAAGCAAGTGTTGTCTTATTTTTTAAAAAACCCAACTACTGTCTATTCTTTTTACTTATGCTTTTGAAAATCTATCCCTGCCTCCAGAAAAATATGTCAGATGTCAAGAGTCCAACTCCAGGTATCATAACACCCCTTTTCCTACCCATCAGACTAGAAGTGGACATCTTCTCCAGGTGGGAGCAGGCCTTTCTAACTAACAACGAGTGGGCTCAGGTAGTTTCTGATTGTCTCCTCCAAGAGATCATTCCCGGATTTGGTGTGCCAGCCTCCCTCGTCACACAATGTTCCTGAATGCACCATCACATTTTTTCAAACTCTATCTAAAGCCCCAGACCTCTCCTGGCATTCGTATTCTCTATGACACCCTTTCTTCTGGAAAGATAGAAAAACTAACCACTCCAAGAGACCATTCCCTGATTTGGTGTCCCAGCCTTCCTAAAATCACATAATTCCCTGAATGCACCACCAAATTTTTTCAAACTCTATCTAAAGCCATAGACACCCCTGGCATTCATATTCCCCATGACCCCCGGTCTTCAAGAAAGGTAGAAAGAACTAATCACACCCTAAAAACCACTCTTGTCAAACTGCCACCAGAAGTTCACCTCAATTCAGGAAAACTCCTATCTCTTGCTCTTTTCAGGCTATGAGCTCTCCCAAAGGGATCTCTTTTCAACTCATCTTTTGTATTCAAGTATGGTTATCTGGTCCTAACTCCTGGTCATTCACCTAAATGCTCTCCCATCCCTGACCATCTACTCACCCCATTACTTTGCCACCTCTGTTCTCTCCTATGAAGCTTTCTGACCAGCATCTACCGAAGCCAAAACTATCCCCTTCCTACTGCCTGTCAACACTGGAGACCTAGTTCTTATCTCACCTCTGCTTAATTAGCATTCACTTCTCTCTCCTCCATGGCAGGGTCTTTTCAAGATAATTCTCATGACTCCCAGAGCTGCTAAATTTGAGGGACTTTCTCATTGGTTCCAAGCATCTCACCTCAAACCTTTCACCTCTCCACCTGAAAATGACTCTTGTTAATACACATTCATTCCAACAGGAGCCTGGTCTCTTAAGCTCCTGAAGACCTTAAGACCACTCACCTTTTCCCAAATTCCAGAAAAATGAGATTCCACTGGCAGCTGCACTTGGCCCTGCTGGATTAGACATGGGCTTCTCATCCTCCATCTGCTGTTCATTTCCATCCAGGGTAACCTTTACACCTGGAGATTCGAGGTACAAGAACCCTCCACCAATGACAGTCTTTCCAAATAGAGTCGGGAAACTGTTCCATAGCCAGATGCCAGGAGCCAATCCAAAATGCTATCATCTTTATAGCCACCACTCCATCTAAACATTCAGACCTCTTTGTTTGCTTCCTCTTTGACCAGATGTAAGATGATTGTAAAAAAAAAAATTGCTAGTTTATTCAGACTTTCCAGTTTTGTTAAATATAGTTTTGTAGTAGGTTCTGATTATGTTTTGAATTTCCTTGGTTTCTGTTGTTATGTCTCCCTTTACATTTCTGATTTTCTTAATTTGGATACTGACTCTGCGCCCTCTGTTTATTCTGATTAAGGGTTTATCTATCTTGTTGATTTTCTCAAAGAACCTGCTCCTGGTTTGCTCGATTCTTTGTATAGTTCTTTTTGTTCTGCTTGGTTGATTTCAGCTGTGGGTTTGATTATTTCCTGCTGTCTACTCCTCTTGGGTGTATTTGCTTCCTTTTGTTCTAGAGATTTCATGTGTGCTGTCAAGCTGCTAATATATGCTTTCCCCAGTTTCTTTTTGGACACAATTAAAGCCATGAGAGATTCCTCTTAGCACTGCTTTCATTGTGTCTCATATATTTTGGTACATTGTGCCTTCATTTTCATTAAATTCTACAATGTCTTTAATTTCTTTCTTGTTTTTGTTAGTGATTCCCTGGTATAAAATCATGCCTTCTATGTTCTGTTCCTGAGTCAATGTTTTTCTCTCCAAGCATGGTTCATTCTGACAGAAGCTATACATTAGTCCAGCAAGTGCACAGGAAACAGGGCAGCAGATGGCACTACTGAGTCAGAGACAGCAAAGTGACTTTGTTGAATTCTTCCTGTGCTATTCTTACTCTTCTGTCTGTCTGCCCCTATGAATATAATCTCCTTTCCATTCTCAGCCAACATACATATAATTGGAGATTCAGAGTTGATCCTGGACTGTTACCTCTAATCTTGAGCCTGACTTGTTTGTGCATGCAGTATGCCAACTTTTCCCCAGCTCCATCCAGACTGCACTCTGCCTCAGCAATTTCTCCCCAAGAGGAGATCATAACCTCCAGTGCTTCTTTCTATTCTCACTCACCTTTTATACACTACAAACATTTCTTACTTAGTTTCTGGTTTTTTACTGAAAATATTCTCTTTCATGCAACATATTTTGATCACAGTTTCACCACTCTTGCATCTCCTCTCAAACCTGCTTCAGGAGGAGGCAGCCCTCAGACCTCAGCTCACACTGAGCCTTCTAATTGCCTCCATAATTTCTCTCCTTGATAGCTCTCGCAAATATTATGTTCCACCATTTAACCCCAACCGTCTCTCTCTCTCTCTCTCTCTCTCTCTCTCTCTCTCTCTCTCTCTCTCTCAAACAAAATAAAGAATAATAAAACAAACAAACAGAAGCAACTAAGGGCATGAGACACTCAAACACATGCAGAAGCACACATAAAGCCCATAATACCCACAAAATTGGAAACCATAATATACAAGCAAAAATAGTAAAGTTAAAGAAAAAATGTCTGGTGGTGGCACACTCCTTTAATACTAGAAGTTGAGAAGTAGATGCTTTTAAGTTTGAGGCTAGCTTGCTTGGTCTACAGTGAGTTCCACAACAATCAGGGCTATACAAAGAAACCCTTTCTCAACCTCCCTCCCATGAATTACCCAAACAAGGTCTTAGGAAACAAACAAACAAACAAACAAACAAACAAACAAACGTCTCCAAAATACCTTTGAGTTAGTTTACAGCAACATGTTTTATGGGAGAATTTTCTTTGCTCAACTTTCACAGGACATCTAGGTTATTGGTGGTGTTATATGATAGTAAGTACTATTTTACCTATTTCTAGATTGAACACAAAAGTCAGGTTCCAATAATTTCACATCAAACCCCAGAAGAAGGAATTTGCAGATATACTTTAAGGGGATGCTATTAAACACAAAGGAAGGAATTAAGAAAGATATTCTATGTTTCTGTAACTCCTTCCATGGGTGTTTTGTTTCCTATTCTAAGAAGGGGCAAAGTGTCCACACTTTGGTCTTCGTTCTCTTGAGTTTAATGTTTTTAGCAAATTATATCTTATATCTTGGGTATCCTAAGTTTCTGGGCTAATATCCACTTATCAGTGAGTACATATTGTGAGAGTTACTTTGTGATTGGGTTAGTGGGTGGGTAGGGGAGTGGGGGGTGTATGGGGGACTTTTGGTATAGCATTGGAAATGTAAATGAGCTAAATACCTAATAAAAATGAAAAAAAAAATAAAAAAATAAAGATTTCTACCAATGTAAAAAAAAAATCAAGCTTATAAAGCAATATAATCCCTAAAAAAAAAAGAAAGATATTCTAAAGAGAGTCTGTGGGAGCAAAAGGAGAGAATTTACAGATACCCCTTAAAGAGAAGCCCAGAAGCTCTGTAGGAGCAGCATGAGCCCTCAGACCTGAGCTCCCACTGAGCCTTCTAATTACCTCCATAATTTCTCTCCTTGATAGCTCTCACAAATATTATGTTCCTCTTTGTCTCTCATTTTACATTTAATTCAACAAATACACTAACATTGAGTTCCATTGTTACTGAAGGTATTTCCTACTTATTTCCTCATAATTAGGATGTTCAGAGAGATACACATATATGTAATTATTTTCAGTGTTATTTTTTGAAAATCTAGATTATTCTCTCCCTAATGTCTAATATGTATTTTATATTTTTAATGCACAACTTCTTTGTCTTTTAAGGCTTTATCTTTCTTCAAGTGATTGTCTTGCTCAATACCTCCTGTGAGTAGCAGAGGCTAAGTGTAGGGAAAATAGAAAATTGGTCTCCAGCAAGTTTGTGCCTTATTTTTAGGAATACAGATCATGGTACAGACTTTTGTGTTTCCACCGAATGGGAAGTCCTGAACCACAAGATGGGGAGCTGCTTCAATATTTCATTTCTTCTTACAACTCTTTATCCCAGAGTTTGCTGAGCCATTTGTTCCTATCAAGTTTTGTGCAATAGACCAGTGTAGAAGTTAATAGAATCCCATTAACCCCAGTCACCATTTCCTAGACAGACCATGTCCATTTACAAAGTAATGGTCATATATGCAACTTATGATGTACAATGACTGATAATTAGCTTTACTTCAACTATTTATAGATAAAATAGTAAGACTTCAAAAAAAAAGAGTAAGACTTCTCATTCAATCTTAAAGGCAAGAATATGTCAAGTATATACTCATATAAGGTGCAGAGTCAGCTGTTGGGTTCTTGGCACAGAACACTAATATTTCTCTATGGTGGGAATGGCTAGTTCTGTGAATGCAAAACAACTAATAGAGTCTCACACGCACTATTGTCTCACCAGCAAGAACACACGCATGAGAAACTGGATCCTTCTGCAGCAACTTTATTACACCAGTTTCAACATGAAAAGGAAGACCCCAAGCACCAAAAAGGCGCTGCCTATATACACCTTAGTGTGGCGTGTCCACACCCGATTGGCTGCTCTCCCAGAGCCTCACCACCATGCCCCAGGATGGGCAGTGACTTGGCACGAATTTACTCTTGCACCTGCGCACATTACTTGTTTACCAGTTAGGCACAGTGGAGGCTCATGATGGCAATTGCTCACGGCTTTCCACAATAGAGGATGTAGGGTAGTAGTTGAGAACATGGGGCTGTGCAGCAGTCATTGAATAACCTCAGTTCAATGACTTTGAATAAGATGAAAACTCTCCAAGTTTCAATTGAAACTCAAATAGGTAATTGTTTACCAAAAGCCTTTACTTGCCAGGGTCATAAGAGAGTTCTGCATCCAGTTAGCATTCACGCTGCGCACACTTAGCTCATGCTCCCTCATCCTGCAAAAGAAGTTCACCCTCTTCTCTATGATTTTCCTGGTATTTCTCATGGGCCCAGAATGCAGCTGTCTGAGAAATACCTGAGGCCTCTCCTGAGCCACATTTTTTAATGGGGTTATTTGATTTTCTTGAGTCCACCTTCTTGAGTTCTTTATATATATTGGATATTAGGCACCTATCTGATCTCTGGTTAGAGCTTGTTCCTCATGTGATTATGTTAGTCTCTATCAGCAGACCTGGTAGATTAGCTCTATCCTTAGTTTCAGTGGTCAGAGTACTCTCTGCAGGCAAGCTCTCCTCTTGCAGGGAAGGTGCCCAGATATCTGGTGTTCGAACCTGCCTCCTGGCAGAAGTTGTGTTCCACTCACCAGAGGTCTTAAGATCCCGTGGAGGGTCCTGTGAGGACCTTGGGGATGTCCAGAAACTCAGCACACAAAAACCCTGGTGCTGGAGTGGACAGGAAGGGACTTGTGCCCCTGATCAGGCTGGGTTATCTGCTTCCTTAATGCAGTCTCAGGTCCCGCTCGATTGGATTGGAGCAGACACTGTGTTCCACTCAACAGAGTTCTTAGGATCCCGTGGGGGATCCTGTGTGGGTCCTTGTGGATGTCCAGAGACTCCCTGGGCCAGGAACCCCAGTGCTGCAGTGGACCAGAAGGGACTTGTGCCCCTGTTCAGGCTGGGTTATCTGCTTCCCTAGTTAATGCAGTCTCAGGTCCCGCGAGATTGGATTGGAGCAGGCGTTGTGTTCTACTCACCAGAGGTCTTAGGATCCCGTGGGGGATCCTGTGTGGGTCCTTGCGGGTGCCCGGTGACTCAGTGGGCCAGGAACCCCGGTGCTGCAGTGGACCGGAAGGGTATAAATAGTTTTTTGGAGCAACTCCCATCTGTGTTGTCTGGAAATCTGTATATAAGTTTACATATTAGCAGTGACATCTCGATCCACTGGCAAACACTTCAGAGATACACCCGAAGACCAGTTTGATAAAATCAGGATAGCAAACAAGTATTAGCAGTGGTGGCACCACCTAGTAGAGACAGCAATGCCTCAGCCTTGGCTCAACTAAGCAAGAGGAACCAGCAGGAATGTCTGGAGGCATTCTCAGCTGTGCCTCTCTCTCAGTGAATTGGAGATCAGTGAAGACTGGAGACTAACAAGAGTTGCACAGCTAGCTCTCTAAGCAAGCCAACCTCAGAATCCATCACTGTTCATCAAAGCCTTTTTTTTCCAAATTTTTTATTAGGTATTTTCTTCATTTACATTTCCAATGCTATCCCCAAAGTCCCCCCAATACCCTCCTGCCCCACTCCCCTACCCACCCACTCCCACTTCTTGGCCCCTGTACTGAGGCATATAAAGTTTGCAAGACTGATGGGCCTCTCTTTCCACTGTTGGCCGACCAGGCTATCTTCTGATACATATGCAGCTAGAAACACGAGCTCTGGGGGGGAGTACTGGTTAGTTCATGTTGTTGTTTGCAGACCCCTTTAGCTCCTTGGATACTTTCTCTAGCGCCTCCATTGGGGGCCATGTGATCCATCCAATAGCTGACTGTACGCATCCACTTCTGTGTTTGCTAGGCCCCAGCATAGCCTCACAAGAGACAGCTATATCTGGGTCCTTTCAGCAAAATCTTGCTAGTGTATGCAATGTTGTCAGCGTTTGGAGGCTGATTATGGGATGGACCACCGGGTATGGCAGTCTCTAGATGGTGCATCCTTTCATCTCAGCTCCAAACTTTGTCTCTGTAACTCCTTCCATGGGTGTTTTGTTCCCAATTCTAAGAAGGGGCAAAGTGTCCATGTTTTGGTCTTTGTTCTTCTTGAATTTCATGGTTTTGCAGATTGTATCTTATATCTTGGGTATTCTAAGTTTCTGGGCTAATATCCACTTATCAGTGAGTACATATCATGTGAGTTCTTTTGTAATTGGGTTACCTCACTCAGGATGATGCCCTCCAGGCCCATACATTTGCCTAGGAATTTCATAAATTCATTGTTTTTAATAGCTGAGTAGTACTCCATAGTTTAAATGTACCACTTTTTCTATATCCATTCCTCTGTATAGGGACATCTGGGTTCTTTCCAGCTTCTGACTATTATAAATAAGGCTGCTATGAACATACTGGAGCATCAAGGCCTTTTTAATACCCTGCAATCATCATGTGTCTTGCTCGGGTCTTACCTTAGCATGAGCACCTGTCTCAGCTGAGGTCACTCTCCCAATCTCAGCTGACCTCAGTCTGCCAATCACACACAGTCTGCAGAAGCACCAAAAAAAGCAAAACAAAACAAAAAAAAAAAAAACAAAAAAAAAAAAACAAAACAAAACAAAAAAAAAAACAAAAAAAAAGAAACAACCCAAAAAACAAACAAAAAAAACAAAACCACAGTATAACACTGGAAGTTTTTTTGGTACATTTTTCTGTATTGAGTGCCAAAAAATGGAACTAAACTACACAATGTTAGGTGAACCAATACATGTGTGTTGTTAGCAAAGAACCCTTTATCACATGTCCTTTCACATGCTTGCTTTAGGAGAACATCCTTTCTCTTGTGTCCGCATCAGTAACACATTCCTTCATGATTCTACCTCGGCCTTTCACCTGTGTTCACCTCAGGAAAATATTCCTTCACATGATTGCCCCAACAAATCACCTTCCAACAGTACTGATTTTCCCAACACCCTTATATTTCCACTTCAGTCCCCTCTAGAAAATCCTTACTATATGTACTTATTAATATTTGTTATATGCTGTTGTGAAGACTTTTGGGTTCAAGAATCAGAGTGTTAATTCAAAGCCCTTAAAAGACCATAAAACCCTGAAAGATCATAGGGTTTCAATTGTAACTAACTTAATATTTTTCTTAAAAGCTGCAACTTTCCTCACTTTCCAGGGTTAGATTTGAAACTAAGACTCAGCCAAAAAGGGTCAAAGACAAGAATGCTCTCTCTTGGAGTTTTCTCAGGTGTGAGAGAACATCTGGGTTCTCTTCCATGCCTGGAATCCCTAGTCTTGTCTTAGTCTCTGGTTGTTCTAAGATATGGCCTCAGACCTAAGATAGATTCTTTAGCCATCATATTCCCTATACTCTGTCGAACATTTGTAGGATATCATTGACTCGTGTTGAGGCACAAGTTGACACTGAATCTGTAGGGCTGCCCTCTCCCAGAGACACTTCCCTATATAATTTAGACATGTCATTCTCCACTCTCTCCTCTTCTTTCTGAATGCAGGCATTTTCTCTTTCTCTCCCACCAACCTCTGTCTTTGCTCCCCTTGGCGACTTCCCTGGCATCTCTCTCTCTCTCTCTCTCTCTCTCTCTCTCTCTCTCTCTCTCTCTCTCTCTCTCTCTCTCTCTCTTTCTTTCTCTCCTATAGTTAAACTAGTATCTTAAGTGGCTTAAGCAGGTAAGGGGTAAACATGGATGCATCCTCATATATGCCTGTTAAATTTGGTTGGTGGTTGTTAAAAATTGGAGGGTTAGGGTTTCCAGATTTCTCTGCAGGCCACTATGTTTGGTTCAGGTTTCAGGCACCTGTATGTGTGCCATGAGCTGGTGTATTGACTGAGGATACTGTTCTCTAGGATTTGATACCTCCTGGTGAATCTCTGTGTGTCACAGGATAAATTGGTCATGCAAGTGACATTAGTCACATTTTCCAACAGCTTAGCAACAATTGAGAAAGGTAGATAAAGATATCCTAAGACACCTACACCTAGATATCTTAATGTATAGATAAAGACCTGGACACGTGTGTGTGTGTGTGTGTGTGTGTGTGTGTGTGTGTGTGTGTGTGTGTGTGTGTGATGTCAGGGCTACATATATCAAATCTTGCTTCCCCATATGTGCAAGGATAATTCACGTGATGTGCATATCTGGGTGAGACTTCCTTCTTTGCTTCTTTTCTTAGAGAATTTTACTGCTCTGAACAGACACCATGAACAAGGCAACTCTTACAATACATTTAATTGAGCCTGGCTTACAGATTCATAGGTTCAGTCCATTGTCATCAAGGCAGGAATATAGCAACATCCTGGCAGGCATGGTGAAATGGGAGCTGAGAGTTCTACAGTTTGATCTGAAGACTGCTAGCAGAATACTGACTACCAGGCTGGTAAGATGAGGGTCTTAAAGCCCACTACAGTGACAAACCTACACCAACAAGGGCATACTTAATCCAACAAGCCCCCACCTTCTAAAAGTGTCCCTCCCTGGACTGGTCATATACAAACCACCAGACTTACTATTTGGTGCCTTTGCTGCTTGATGCTACTTAGAGTTGAGTCTGTAGAGCTGACAAACACATCGAGCTTCATGGGCAAATAAATGATCGTTCTCTGCCATGCTTGTCAAATGCTAACATTTAGAATGAGAAAGTTGGTTTCTTTGAAAAATTAGGTCATTGTGACAATGTAAAAATGAAGATAACCATGTTGAATATGTCCCAGGTGGCCAAAGGCTTTTAGAGTGGTTCTGATCTAAATGGGCAGGGTTATAAGATGAGAGATTAGGATCCTTACAATAGCATTGACCTTTCTTATTATCCATCAGGAGCCTGTGTGATAACCTTGACACTCCTACAGTCCCAAGCCAAGTATTTTTTTCTAGCATTCTGGTACTTGGTTCTCAGAGTCTTGCTTGGAGACAATAATCAAGCACACACAGAAAACTTTCTATAAGAACTTTATTTTAATATAAAGGAAGAGAAAACTCACGAATATAACATGGCACAAAAAAGCAGTCTCCTTAAGTTCTCAAGTCAGATGACTAACATATTCTTCTAGTTTTTTAGTGCTCAGTAAGAGCAGAATCTGAACATGTGGCAACGGTAATGGAAGGCCCCAGAGGGCTGTTCTCCAAAACCTCAGCCTGTGAGTCTGCAATAGCAGGTCAAGCCTGATTTCATATCTGGGTATACAGAGGTCATGTACTGTACTTAGTTGAAGTACTCTTCATGCTGACTTAGTGTCTGAGTCAGCAGGGCACAAGAGATCTTGGGCAAGATATCTTCTGGGTGAAATAGGTTCTCCACGTTGATCATTACTGCCAGCAGCATGAGCAATCACAATTATTATGAATAAATATACATGGTAAGCACAAAACTAATAAAGATTAATCTGCATTTGTATTGATTTTGTTTTCTTTTGTCTGCTCCTGCCATTACATAAATATCTAAACAGACATCTGTATTTTCTAAGTTATAATAGATAAATTAATTAGACCAAATGTAGTCATTTAAATCTAGAAGAAAAAATAAACAACTAGTCACTGAGTCTCATTATGAATAAAAACATGTGATATTCACAAACAAATCTTTGTACAAAAAAATTGATCTGTTTGGCTTCCCAGAAGAAACTCTTATTTATCTAGTCCAGGTCTAGATGACACCCATTTGCCCATTTTTGCTCACTTTAAGGAGCTTTAATTGCATAGCTTTGTGGCTGAGTCTTAATCACTAGTTTCAGAAAGTATGGAAGAGAACACAGGATATATGTGCCTACAAAGCAGGGCTTATGCTTTGTGAAGATGACTAAGATACATATTCAATGAACATGTAAAGAAGGATTTGAAAACTGGTTCTCAGTGAACCTCCTCAGGACCTAAATTACAACCACTAGAACTAGTTAAGCCATTCAGCAGAGTAAGGACATTGCATTGTGGTGAAATCGTGCAATAATTCTGCTGTGAGACGGTGTAGGTTCTAACAGAATGATTGAAGTTTACTTACCAGGTAATTCTCTGAATTAACAGCATGCAATCTTTCTTGGCTAAATATGGCTTAAAAGTTCGCAGATCCATACAGGTAAAACACCTATACCATTGTTCCTTGAGGTATAATGTCTTCTGAATGTCCCACTGACTGGACAGATGGCAGGTATATGGATCTAGCTAGTCATAGGAACTTGTGTGTGCCCCCAGGCATTATGCCTAAATCAGTACTGGTTTAATATTTATAAAGACAATGTTAGGCACAGCATGATCATAATGGACATTCCATGCTGGAGATGGACTGACTTTCTACCATATAGTTCCTTTTTTTTTTTTTTAAAGAGATGGATATTTTATTTTATTTCATTTTATTTATTTTTTGTTCATAATGCATTTTAATTTTTCAACAAATGATTCTGAGCAGTATTTCTCAAATGACCCCCTTTAAGCTTTATAAAAATTCTAATTTACATGCAAATCTGCGTTTGGATTTTCACATGGCTTCGAAGTTGGGTAGTTATAAAGTTTAACTTTTTTCTTATTACATATTTTCCTCAATTACATTTCCAATGCTATCCCAAAAGTCCCCCACACCCTCCCCCTCACTCCCCTACCCACCCATTCCCATTTTTTGGCCCTGGCGTTCCCCTGTACTGGGGCATATAAAGTTTGCCTGTCCAATGGGCCTCTCTTTCCAGTGATGGCCGACAAGGCCATCTTTTGATACATATGCAGCTAGAGTCAAGAGCTCCGGGGTACTGGTTAGTTCATAATGTTGCACCTGCAGGTTGCAGATCTCTTTAGCTCCTTGGATACTTTCTCTAGCTCCTCCATTGGAGGCCCTGTGATCCATCCAATAGTTGACTGTGAGCATCCACTTCTGTGTTTGCTAGGACCCGGCCTAGTCTCACAAGAGACAGCTATATCATGGTCCTTGCAACAAACGCTTGCTAGTGTATGCAATGGTGTCATCGTTTGGAGGCTAATGATGGGATGGATCCCTTGATATGGCAGTCTCTAGATGGTCCATCCTTTTGTCTCAGCTCCAAACTTTGTCTCTGTAACTCCTTCCATGGGTGATTGTTTCCAATTCTAATAAGGGGCAAAGTGTCCACACTTTGGTCTTCATTCTTCTTCAGTTTCATGTGTTTTGCAAATTGTACCTTATATCTCGCTGTACTAAGTTTCTGGGCTAATATCCATTTATCAGTGAGTACCTATCATTTGAGTTCTTTTGTGATTGTGTTACCTCACTTAGGATGATGCCCTCCAGTTCCAACCATTTGCCTAGGAATTTCATAAATTCATTCTTTTTAATAGCTGAGTAGTACTCCATTGTGTAAATGTACCACATTTTTTGTATCCATTCCTCTGTTGAGGGGCATCTGGTTCTTTTCAGCTTCTGGCTATTAAAAATAATTGTTCATTCCTATGGAAACCATAGTACACTCCTTGTGTTACCTGCATCACCTGCAAGTTATCACCTGTGTTACCTAGGTCACAGCCAGATTAAAAGACATGAACCCTGCCCCTACCTCCTTTGCTTATTCGCCTCTTTTAATCAAGACCTCTCAAAGACTGAACTCTGCTGTCTTGGCATGATCTGTCCAGGAATATGCTGTTTTCAAATAAAAATGGTGCTGAAGCCCTGGACTTGCTAGCAACCACACAGGCTGGTCTGAGGTTCTATAGTGTGCACCACAGCCATCACTCTGGGGCACGGGGAACTCCACCAGGTAGGATATCCACTGCCCCGTGGATTAAGAAGTTGGTCAACAAGTCTGTTGGACAAGGGCTTGCTCTAACCCCCAAAAGTTGAAAAAGGCCATTTCCATGGTGCCATTAGGAGGTACAAAATTGTTCTATAATTTGTTCTTATGCCACTCAGGAGAGGGGAATATCACTCCCAGGTAACCCTCCAACTGAACTTATAGGTTTGGCTATGGAAAACTGAAGACGCCTTAGCTCCCTTGACCTGACTACTTCCATCACAATCATCATAGAAGTGACTATCTCAGGAGCCCAAATAGTCATTATGTCATATGGGCATCCCATCTCCTTCATCTTCTTGGACACTGGAACTACGTATTTGGTCCTGACAGAGTTTTGGGAACCCACTTCTCCTTCTCATCCCGTATTGTTGGGGTAGGAGTACAGCCTTACATTCCTCACCAAGGCTACTCCTTAGTTGAATTTTTAAGAGTGTTCTTCTCCCATATTCTTTTTTTTTATTGCCAATATGTTCTGACACCTTATTGGTAAGGAATCTTCAAGATAAGTTAGGAGCCTCTATTTCTAGTGCTTCCCTCAATCTCCTGAACCCAAGCTCAAAAGCAACCCCTCTCTTCCTCCTCTTCCTCACCAATAAACCTACTGAATCTAACATGTTGTTTTCTTTGCCAGCTTCTCAGGTAGACCCCTGAGTCTGGATCATCCAGAACCCCTCTGTTGCTAAACATCATTCTCTTGTTGTTATCCAGTTATTGGACTCTACAAGATACATCACCCAAGCTCATACCTTCTTTCTCTCCAGAGCTTCATGATAATTAAGCCTATGTCTCTTACCGCGTGTTTGCGACCGGCCAGGAAAGACGCAACAAACCGGAATCTTCTGCGGCAAAGCTTTATTGCTTACATCTTCAGGAGCAAGAGAGAGAATGGCAAAACCCCGTCCCTTTTAAGGAGAATTATCCTCTGCCTAGGACGTGTTGCTCCCTGATTGGCTCCAGCCCATCGGCCGAGTTGTCGTCACGGGGAAGGCAGAGCACATGGAGTGGAGAACTACCCTTGGCACATGCGCAGATTATTTGTTTACCACTTAGAACACAGGATGTCAGTGCCATCTTGTAACAGCGAATGTGAGGGCGGCTTCCCACATATCCCCCTTTCCTTTTAATAAGAGCAACAGGCCACCCATATTAATGAGAGTGGAGATAGAGGTCAAATCCCCAGTGTGCAGGTAAAGGAGCCGTACACATAACCTCCTTCCAGGCTCATCACCCAGAGGGGTCCTGGTCTGGTCCCGTGTCGTTTTTCCTGGGGAGAAGGACACTTGGACACTCAACCTTCTTGAAAGATGACACGTCTCCCTAGAATAGGCTCATATATGCCGCAGAGCCCTTCTACTGCAGTGCTTAGCTGTGCAACTCTCTCGGGCTGCTGAAGCACACTCACTCTATCCCGTGCAATGAGACTAGCCTCGTGGGGTGCAAGAGCTGAATGGCCAGCGACCTATTGCTTAAGCATAGATAACCATATATCAGGGGAAGCACCATGTTCTAGTGCTGCAAGCACCTGGGCAATAACCACCTTGCTCTCCTAGTTTGGGCCTTAAGCTTACAGACCAACCAGAGAAGCAACACTAATCCACAGCAAAGTGTATCTCCAAATAATCCCACCCCCACCCTTTCTTTAAAAAAGGAAAATGCTGAGGAGATCCAATTGGGTAATCCTTTGGTCAGGGACAGGTCCAAGCTCGTGGAGTTGACCTGAATGATGGCAATTCCCGAAGGGTCTGTTCAAATTCAGTCGTCCAATTCTGTAACATATACTGAGAAAGACTTTTTGACATATTAGCTGCCCTAGTAAATTTCTCATACTGAATGGAAGTAATGCACAATCCCGGAAACTTTTGTTCACATCCCAGCTGAGCTATTTGCCATAATACATCTAGTTGTTCCTGGACAAGATCTATGCGTTGATTAACCAGCATGAGACCTCCCTGTATCTTGACATTAGCTGAGGCCTGTTTATCTATGGCTGTGGTCACCGAGGCTGACAATGTGTTAATGGTGTCAGTCGTCTGGACCTGTCCAGACAGAGCCAAGGCTGTCTGAATCAAGGCCAAACCCAGTTCCTTGTTAGTGGTAAAAAAGCAGGGGAATACTTGAGCGTTATATATCACCGGCATTGGGAGTGGAAATGTCTACATTATCCCCCAACGCTGCTCTCTCTTTGTTATTGTCGCCCTGGACATCACCAAGACGAGGGACATCAGTATTCCCTTGGTCAGTCTGGATTTTTCGGGTGAGTCTTTCTGGTATCCAAAATGGGTTGTCTTCATTCTGTGGAAAAACACAAACAGCTCCCCTGGATCTTATCAAAATAGGATCCGGGCCATACCATTTATTATCAAGGACATTTTTCCATTTAACCATCTCATTGGGCCTATCTGGCTCTGAACAATGACGTTCAGCCGCAGTATGGCCATGAGCATCAATATTTAAAAAATTGAGTGTAAAGAGTGCCATAGACACAGACACTCTTGGTACTCGGGGTAGAGCCTCCTCGACTCCCCTTTTCTGTTTTATTAGATAGGATTTGAGGGTGCGATGAGCACGCTCAACAATACCCTGTCCTTGAGGGTTGTATGGAAGTTCAGTGAGGTGGGTCACGTCCATCTGACGGCAGAACTGCTGGAATTTTTGAGATGTATAAGCTGGTCCATTATCAGTCTTAAGGAGTTTGGGTTTCCCCCAAGCACTCCATGCCTCAAGGCAATGTTGAATCACATGTGAGGCCTTTTCTCCGGTTAAAGGAGAGGCAAATATGATGCCAGAACATGTGTCAATGGACACATGGAGATATTGAAGTTTTCCAAAGGAAGAAACATGTGTAACATCCATTTGCCAGACTTGTAGAGGTCGAATACCACGTGGGTTAATTCCCACATGAGGAACTGGCAAGAACTCAGCAGCTTTGACATTGAGTAACAATGTCACGGGCTTCTTTTCTTGTCAAGGAGAAATGACTGCGTAATGTTTCAGCTCTCACATGAAAATTGTTATGAAAATTTCTTGCAGCCTCTACCGGGGATGATAGGGCAGCAGCCACCACTTTAGTGGCCTTATCTGCCAAATCATTTCCCAGAGCCATGGGGCCAGGTAGGCCTGAATGGGCTCTAACATGAGTAATATAAACAGGAAATCTTCTAGATAACAAGACTAATTGTATCTGCTGAAAAATATTGGCAACTTTACTGGAAGGCTTAATCACTCCAGCCACTTCTAAAAGATTTACTGCATTAACCACATAACAGGAATCTGACACAATATTAAGGGGTTCTAGAAAAGTTTTTAAAACTTCTAAAACCACTAAACACTCTACCACTTGAGGTGAATTTTCATTATATTGTTTGGATATCACTTTACCATTAGCCACATAGGCACCTATGCCAGTTTTTGATCCATCAGTATATACCACAATCCCATTTTTAAGTGGGTTTCTTACCGTTATTTGTGGAAACACAACAGATTGATTTTGGGCAAACTGTAAAATTGGATGTTTTGGATAATGGTTATCTATTTGTCCTGAAAAGGAGGTAACTAAAACTGCCCAATCATTAGATGTGGCTGCCAAGGTTTGAACCTGTGCAGTGGTATAAGGTATAATTAAAAGATATGGACTTCGTCCAAAGTGGGTGATTGCTGCTTTTAGGCCTTTAAGGGCAAGCTGTGCAATTGCATCAGGATACCAATCTATTATTTTAGCTGGGGATACGTTTGGATGGATCCACAACAATGGCCCATTCTGCCACAAAAATGCGGTTGGCAATTGTGCTGTCTTAAAGACACACAAACTAAAAGGCTGCGGATCCTCAATACGTTGTAATTGTTCATTCTGTAAGGCATTTTCCACTTTTTGTAAGGCCTGGTTAGCAGCTAGAGTAAGAGCCCTAGGGGAGGAGATATGAGGATCTCCTTCTAAAATACCAAACAAAGGCCTTAACTCAGCGGAAGGAATCTTCAAAAAAGGTCTGAGCCAATTAATATCTCCCAACAGCTTCTGAAAATCATTTAAGGTATGGAGGTGATCTCTTCTTATCTCTACCTTTTGGGGCACAATCTTATCTGGGGACACCACAGAGCCCAAGAATTGTCCTGTATCAGAAATTTGGACCTTTTCTGTGGCTATCTGTAAACCCCACTGACTTAAAGTTTTAAGTAGAAAAGGATATGCCTTTTGTAGCATGGTAAGGTTTTTATGGCACAGGAGGATGTCATCCATGTAAAGGAGCAAAATTAAAGAGGGGAATTGTTCCCTCACTGGCAAAAGAGCTTCTTGCACATAAAGTTGGCACATTGTAGGACTATTGGACATTCCCTGTGGTAAGACCTTCCATTGATACCTCTTATCAGGTTCCATGTGATTAATAGAGGGGATGGTAAAGGCAAATCTGGGCCTATCCCTTGAACACAAAGGTATAGAAAAGAAACAATCTTTAATATCTATAATAATTAAATTCCAGCCACGTGGTAAGGCGGAAAGTACAGGGAGACCCCTCTGTACCGGGCCAAATAAGTTCATTTGCTCATTAATGGCTCTGAGGTCATGGAGCAGTCTCCACTTTCCTGACTTTTTCTTAATTACAAAAATTGGAGTATTCCAAGGTGAGGTAGATGGTTCAATATGGCCTAGTTTTAATTGTTCCTCTACCAGTTGAATCACAGCTTCCAGTTTTTCAGAGGATATGGGCCACTGAGGAACCCACACTGGATCCCCTGTTTCCCATGATATGGGTCGTGCTGCCCCAATGGCCCCTAGGGAAAACACAGACCCTGTCTGTCTTGGTTTCCATTAGGTGAGATGGGCTCTATCCTTCCCTGCTCTTGATGTCCTAACCCTTTTCCTTCTTTATAACCCATCTTTGCCATGATATTTTTTGCTTTAGCTGAATATTTTCTCGATGGGGCATTCTCATTGGACAAAATAAGGCCCAAATGCTGCATAATATCCCTTCCCCAGAGATTAACTGGGAGTGGGAGCACATAAGGTATGAATCTCCCTTGCTGCCCTTCAGAGGATTCCCACGTCAAGGCAACGGAGCTTATAGTGGGACATGATTGATATCCTAGGCCCTGTAATGAATGAGATGACTTTGTGGTGGGCCATGCTTTGGGCCACCAATGTGTAGAGATTATACTTTTATCCGCTCCGGTATCAAGGATGCCTTCAAACTCTTTTCCGTTGATCTTAAGGCGGAGCTTAGGTCTATCATTCAAAGATACAACCAAATAGGCAGAATCATTTCCCGAGGAGCCCATTTTCCTTATCTCAGGTCCTGCAGATTTCTCCCTGGTATTATCAGGGAGGAGCAGCAGCTGAGCTATCCTATCTCCTTTACTAATAGAAAAAACGCCCTTAGGGCTTGAGCACAGGACCTGTATTTCAGGGGAATGTTGACAATCCATAACTCCAGGGTGGACTACTAAGCCCTGCAAGGTGAGTGAACCCCGGCTGAGAATAAGGCCCATGGTTCCCGGGGGCAAGGATGGTATAGGCTCCACCGGCACCGGCTGAATACTCATTTGAGGCATTAGTAGGAAGTCGGAGGTAGTACGCAGGTCCACCCTTGTGGGTCTTCCTGGGTCGCCTCTCTGACTGCTTCCTGGGTCCTGACAAACCGGTTCCCATATCTTTGAGGGCCCTGGGACCGAGGGCCCGATGGCCCGTTTTTTGACACATCAGCTGATTGGTTATCAGGTGGGGGAAGGAGTCTGCCCTTTATATTCCTCACAGAGCGACACTGGTCGGCTCTATGATAACCCTTGCCACACTTAGAGCAAAGAGTGAGAGTCCCCCCCATGTTTATCTGGAGCTCTGCAATCTTTCTTAAGATGCCCAGGCTTCCCACAGTTAAAACATGTCCTCTGATCATTTCTGCCCATGGAGCGTTTTTGGGATTGGAGGATGGCGGCCGCTAAGCCTGCATTGGTGAGAGGTCCCCCAAGCTCCTGACAAACCCTGAGCCAGTCTTGTAAGCCTTTGTTCTTTCTTGGGGCTATGGCTGCTCAGCACTCCTGTGTGGCTTGCTCATAAATGAGCTGTTCTACCAGAGGTGCGGCTTGCTCCGAATCTCCAAAAATACGCTCTGCTGCCTCTGTCATTCTGGCCACAAAATCTGAGAAGGACTCCTGGGGTTTCTGGACGATCTTTGTTAGTTGTCCAGTGGCTTCACCTGCTCGGGAGAGCGCCTTCCAGGCCCTAATAGCCGTGGAGGAAATTTGGGCATAAGCTCCCCAATGATAGTTTGTTTGATCAGCAGTATAACCTCCCTGACCCGTTAACAAGTCAAAAGTCCAATCTCTCTGCTCTGGAGTCAAAGCAGCAGCGTTTGCTCGGGCCTGCGCTTGTGCAGCCTCTTGCCATAGAGCTCTCCATTCCATATATTTGCCCATACTAGGGAGAGCGGCTTTTGCAATCATTTGCCAGTCGGCAGGAGTTAGTGCCATGCCGGCAAGCCTGTCTAACTGCACCAAGGTAAAGTTAGCATTGGTTCCATATTTACGGACTGACTCAGCAAGCTCTTTAATCTGCATATACTCTACTGGAGCGTGGGCATGCCCACCCTCGGCTCCTTCAAAGACCGGAAATGCCTGTTGCATTTTCCTTTGTTCCTCTCTAGGAATGAACGAGTCTGCGCATTGCCTCTCTGTCCATTGCCTCTCTGCGCAGGGCTGACGCCTTACGCAGGGCGGGGGCTCTGCATAGGGCGGAAGTGCACTATGACCTTGAAGCCGAGCAGCACGCTGGCCTTCGCCAGCCGCTTTTGGCTTTTTCCTTAGCTGATTAGCTAGCATTTTATCTGGCTGGTACTTTTTTCTCTCATAACGAGCTGCTTCCTCCTCCAAGTCTATTTCTTCAGAGGAGAATTCTTCATCTGATTCAGAGCTACTAAGAACTGGCTCCTTGAGCTCATCTAGTGATGAGTATAGGCTCCTTCTCCTAGAGACCTCTGCTAATTGATCTTTTTTCTTTTCTTTTTCCTTCTCCTTCCTTCCAATCTCTCCCCAGGTATTCTTCCCTGACCTAAACTTTTCCTCAGGTTCAAGACCCGTGGAAAGGCCTGTATACTTATTTTGGGCACCATGTTTCCTCTTTGCTCCTACTCTCTCTCCCCACTTTACTTCTGATAGATTGCCCTGAATTTCATCCAGAATTTTCAGCCCTGCCTTAACCGCTTGATAACATGTGAAAAGGAACAAAAAGGCTCCTAACACTGGAGAAAGTTCAAGGTAAAACATACCTTGTAAAGCTATTTCCCACTTTACTTCTGATAGACTGTCTTGAATTTCGTTAGAAAGTTCAAGGCCAGACGTACCTTGTAAAGCTATTTCCCACTTTACTTCTGATAGACTGTCTTGAATTTCGTTAGAAGGTTCAAGGCCAGACGTACCTTGTAAAGCTGTACTTATGGGTACCCCTGTTCCCCAGCTGAAGAGTTCTGAATCCACGCAGTTGAATCCTTCTCAACAATCTGTGTTGCAGGAACACTTCATTACCACTGTTCCCCAGCTGAAGAGTTCTGAATCCAGGCTGGATCCTTCTCAACAGTCTGTTTTGCGGGAACATTTATGACTGTGACCCGCAGTTCTGGTTCCGGAATGAGGGATCTTCCTTGCGCTGGTGATGGTAACTACCTGTCCCAGGTTTTCTCATCCCGGGTTCCAGCACCAACTCTTACTGCGTGTTTGCGACCGGCCAGGAAAGATGCAACAAACCGGAATCTTCTGCGGTAAAGCTTTATTGCTTACATCTTCAGGAGCAAGAGAGAGAATGGCGAAACCCCGTCCCTTTTAAGGAGAATTATCCTCCGCCTAGGACGTGTTGCTCCCTGATTGGCTGCAGCCCATCGGCCGAGTTGTCGTCACAGGGAAGGCAGAGCACATGGAGTGGAGAACTACCCTTGGCACATGCGCAGATTATTTGTTTACCACTTAGAACACAGGATGTCAGCGCCATCTTGTAACGGCGAATGTGAGGGCAGCTTCCCACATATGTCATCTCTTCTATCTTAGGGGGAAAACTGCTCTATCTGACCTCTTTCCCCTTTAACTCCCCTATACTAGAAAGTTAAGAAACCTAATGGAACTTATCACCTTGTTCAAGATCTCAGTTGCATTAATTTAGTGGTGGTTACTCTCTATCCTTTTGTGGGTAATCCTTATACAGTTCTTCCACTATGCACTTGGGGACTTCTCATTTCTCCTTCTTAGATCCCAAGGATATATTCTTTTCTATCCAGTCCCAGAACACCTTTGCCTTTACCTGTACTGACCCTGACACCCATTTTCTACTCAATGCACCTGAACTGTACTACCTCAGGGATTGCAGTACAGCTCACACCTATTTGGCCAGGTTCTGGCTTCTGACTTAATTTCTCTGTCTGCCCCTAAATCTAAGATTGTCCAGTTTGTAGAAAAAATTATTCTCTGAAGTCCCCCTTTTAAAAATTAGCCAAGGTGACACATCTGCTCTTCTAAATTTATTGTCCTGTCTAGGCTATAAGGTCTCATATATTAAGTCCAACTGTCCACTCATCAGATCACCTATTTGGAACTACCAATTTGCCCAACCCACAAGGCTACTACCTTAGACAGAGAAAATAAAATTCTGTCTCCAACTGTTCCTTCGACAAAGGGAGAGATTTTATCATTCCTATGAATAGACAGTTTTATACATTCCTGGGTTCCTTCTTTTTCCTTTCTTCTTACCCCTTATATGAAGCATCTCTAGGACCCACACACGAACTTCTTCTCATACCTGTTACCAAGGCTTTTCAAAGGCTCCAACAGACTCTCCTTAATACCCCAGTCTTTCACCTTCCTGACCTGAGTCATCTTTTTTCCCTCTACATGAATGAAAAATGACGGGTTTTTTTCCCTTGGGGTCTTAAGTCACCAACTGGGACCCTCTTTTATTCCTGTAGTTTACTTGTCAACAAAAACTAGATCTAACCATCCAGAAATGGGCACTTTGTATTCTTACCTTAGCAGTCACTGAACTCCTTATTTGAGAGTCTAATAACCTAACGTTTGGGTCACTTATAACCATCTTTTCTTCTCATTCTCTGTCATGGATCCCTAATTATAGAGGCTTACATTCCTTACTGTCCTCCAGAATTCTTTGTCTTCAGGTAGCAACAATAGAAGACTCCACACACTCACCTTCCAATCATGCCTACCTCTTAATAATTTCATTCCTTTTCCTTGACCAAATTCTAACCACTCCCTCTCCCAATCCTGCACTGAAACCTCAGAGGAATTAATACCTCATGCTTCACACATTCAGGAGGGCACATTGCCTCATACCCTCTATACCTGGTATATCTATGGCAGCTCCTTTTATATATGAAGGGGCCAGAAGATCTGGCTATGCCATACTGTCAGACTCATAGATAGATGAGGCACAGGACCTCCCTGTTCATACCACAAATAACAGTCTGAACTAATATGCTTTACCTGTGCCTTTCAACCAGCACAGATTCTATCCATCAACATCTACATAGACTCCAAATATGCTTTCCATATACTCCAGTCCCATGCTGGTTTCTGGAAGCATTGTGGGTTATAAAAAGTGGATCAGTAAATAATGAAAACCAAATTATGGCCATGGTAAATGCTTCCCATCTCCCCACAGCTATTGAGGTTGTCCACTTCAGATCCCACAAGACAGATGACTTTATTGTTTCCAGTGGAAACAAGTGACCTGATGAAGCAGCTAGATCTGAAGCCCCTAGGGAAGTAGACTTTTCTCACCCTCCCCATGACATTCTTACACTACAAACCGAATCCCCACCTGAGACACTGGTCAAAGTCTGTCCTAAATTCATCAACTCTTTCAGCCTAACAGGCCAGAGTTGTCTACCTATTGGAAGAGATGATAGACATTGGAGAAATGTTTAAGTGTATAAGCATATTGGCAAGGGTAGGTTCAAGGAGCACCTAGAACAACAGGCAATAAGAAAAATTCTCACATGCCTAAAGGAACAATAGGTCCCAGGGCTCTCACTACCAACAGAGTTTTTCTGTACCCAGTACAGCAAATCCATCCAACTCAGCATAGGACTTCTCTCAGACTCTCTGCCGTTGTGTAGTAGGCATAATTTTAGTGCCTTTTTTTCTGTGTCTTTATATCTAACACTGGAACATTTCTTCATTAAAATGGTAACAACCAGGAGACATTGACTTAAAGACTTGTGTTACAGGATGAAACTCATCTTTATATTTTGTAAGGGAAGCAGTCAAGGAGTAAACTACTAATCTGCTTTCTTACTACATGGGAATTATTAATACAGTGTCTTCAATTTGCTTTCTTCTCTAGGTCCCCTGTAATTTTGATTTTTGTCAACCCTTATTTTTAATGATGGCTCTTAAATGCATTAAGCTCCCTTTTAGTCTACTACCCACTGAAGGTAGTGGAGAAGAAAGGATACTGGGGAAATGGATCTATTTAGAAATAGTTCACCGGAGCAAATCCCATCTGTGTTGTCTGGAAATCTGTATATCAGTTCACAGGTTAGCAGTGGAATTTAGATCTACTAACATACACTTCAGGTATATACAAGCAATCCAGTTTGATTGTCAGGATAGCAAACATGTATCAGCAGTGGTGGTACTACCTAGCAGAGACAGCAATGTCTCACCCTTGGCTAAAATCAGCAGGAGGGACTCGCAGGAATGTCAGGAGAAGTTCTTAGATGTGGCTCTCTTTCAGTGAACTGGACAGAAGTGAAGACTGGAGACTAACAAGAGTTGCACAACTACCTCTGTAAGCAAGCTAACTTTAGACTCCATTACTGTTCATCCGGGTCTTTTTAATACCCTACAAATATCATGTGTCTTCCCTGGGTCTTGCCTCAGCATTAGCATCTATCTCAGCTGAAGTCACTTTGCCAATCGCAGCTGACCTCACTCTGCCAATCAGCTCCTGTCTGCAGAACCATAAAAGAAGCCACAGTACAACACCAGAAGTTTTTTGGTACATTTCTCTGTATGGAGTACAAACAAATGGAATGTAACTACACGGTGTAATGTGAAACAATGCATGTGTATTTGCAAAGAATTCTTTATCACTTGTCCTTTCATAAACTTGCTTTAGGAGAACATTTTTTGTCTTTTGTCTGCATCAGTAAAACATTCCTTCAGGATTGTGCCTTAGCCTTTCACCTGTTTCCACATCAGGAAAATACTCCTTCACCTGTTTGCCTCAGCAAAACACCTTCCAACAGTACTGATTTTCCAAAGAACCCTTATGCTTCCACTTCAGTCCCCTCTTGAAATCCCTTATTATATGTACTTCATTAAATACTTGATATATTCTGTTGTAAAGACTTTTGGGTTCAAGAATCAGAATCTTAATTCAAAGCCTTTTAAAGAAAATGGGCTGCATGACAAGGGTAGGCTGATTTCAGGACAGAATTCAAACTGGCAGTTAGGGAGACTAGACATAAGTACTGGGTAAGTCCAGACAAGTAAATTAATAATAGGAAGAAGAAAGAGAGAGACAGAGAGAGAGAGGGGGGGGGGGAGGGAGGGAGGGAGAGAGAGAGAGAGAGAGAGAGAGAGAGAGAGAGAGAGAGAGAGAGAGAGAGAGAGAGAGAGAGAGAGAGAGAGAGAGAGAAACCCAGGATCTAGGCTTCAGTCCCAATACTGGTTCACGATTCCAATGTGCTTTAAATGGAGCCACAATCCACAGAACCAAAGAAGTTAAACATGAAAGAAAACCCAAAACAGGATGCTTGAATCACATTGAGAAGATGAAGCTAAATAATTATAGGTGGCAGAGGGAGGGAGGGAACAGGGTAGTAGAGGGGAGGAGGAGGGGAATGGAGGGGCAGGACCAGGTGTGAAAGAGACAGGAGAGAGGCCCAGAGAGCCAGGAGAATGAATGGAAATCTGTAGCTGTGGGGATAACAGGGTCAGGGAGGGGGCTGATCTCTAGTGTGTCCCAGAGAACAGGGAAGGGTGAGGCTCCCAGAAGTCTATTAGGGTTGCATTAGCCAAGATGCCTAACAGTTGGGACATAAAACCTAAAGAACCCACCTCCTGTAGCCAAGCAGGAACCCCAGTGAAGGGATAAAGACACCACCCTGAAACCTTTATACCCAAATTTGTCAAATCTACAAGAAATGCAGGGACAAAGAAGGAACAGAGACTGAAGGAATGGCCAAACAATAAAAGGACCAACTTGAAACCCTCCCCATGGTCATGCACAGTCTAAAACACTATTAATGATATTATTTTATGTTTGCGGAGGGGAGCCTAGCATAATTTTCTTCTGAGAGGTTCTACCCAGGAGCTGCCTAATGCATATGCAGATATTCAGAGACAAACATTGGATGGAGGTCAAGGACCCATAAGGAAGAGTTGGAAAGTTTGAAAGCCCTGATAGGGATGGGAATCCCACAGGAAGACCAAGAGAGTCAACTAACCTAACCCCTGGGAGCTCTCAGAGACTGAGCCATCAACCAAAAAATAAACATGGGTACATATGTGGCAGACACGCAGCTCAGTCTCCATGGCTGCCTTCTCTGGTCTCCGTGGAAGAGGATGTACATTATTCTGCACAGACTTGATGCACCAGGTTGAGGCAATACCTTTGAGAATGGCCCACTCTCTCAGAGGAGGAGAACGTGAGGGATTCTGTGAGGAGGAAACAGAAGTGTGTGTGTGTGTGTGTGTGTGTGTGTGTGTGTGTGTGTTACAATGATTGGGTTGTAAATTAATTAGTGTTTAAAAACTTTGAAGAACGTCAGACCTGGCCTTGGTTCTGCTTGAATGAGAACTGTTTTGAACCAAAAAACAGGCGATAACCCTGTCAAAAGGATCATGGCAGAAATTTCTGCACAAAGTATAGAAGCTGTTTCTCAAAGTCCATAGCTTACATCTGCAGAAGCAAATCATTTTCAAATTCTGTAGTCATTACAAGAGGTGTTTCTTTAAATTACAGGAATATATATTAATGGAAGTGTGTGTTATATTTTGTGGACTGATGGATGTTCCTGGTGCATTCTAAAAGCAATAGATTACAACAGAGACTATTCACATGAATGTTGATAAATATTTAAGCAGGTTGGGATTAAGGAAGCTTATCAATTAATTTTTTTGTGGTGGGGAGGTTTGAAAGGATTTATTCATCCTACACTTCCACATTGCTGTTAATCACCAAAGGAAGTCAGGACTGGTATTTAAGCAGGTCAGGAATGTTACTAGCTTGCTTCCCCAGGCATGATCAGCTTGGTTTGTGTTTTTCTTTTTATTAGATATTTTCTTCATTTACATTTCAAATGTTATCCCCTTTCCTAGTTTCCTCTCAGAAAATCCCCCATCCCCTCCCCCCTCCCCATGCTCCCAAATACAGCCACTTCCATTCCTGGTCCTGACATTTCCCTATACTGGGACATAGAGCCTTCACAGGACCAAAGACCTATACTCCCTTTGATGACCAACTAGGCCATCCTCTGCTACAAATATAGCTAGAGTTCCACCATGTGTTTAATTTGATTGGTGGTATAGTTCAAAGGATCTCTGAGGGTACAGGTTAGTTTGTATTGATGTTCCTTCTAAGGGGCTTTAGTCTCCTTCACCTCCTTCTGTATTTCTCTGGCTCATTCATTGGACACCTTGTGCTCTGTTCAATGGATGACTGTGAGCATCCACCAATGTATTTGCCAGACACTGGCAGAGCCTTGCAGGAGACAACTATAACAGGCTCCTGTCAGCAGGCTCTTGTTGGCATCTGTCTAGTGTGTGGGTTTGGTGGTATTTTATAGGGTGGATCCCCAAGTGGGGAAATCTTTGGATGGTCATTCCTTCAGTCTCTGCTCTGAACTTTGTCTTTGTAACTCCTTCCATGGATATTTTGTTCCACATTCTTAGAAGGAACCAAGTGTCCACACTTTGGTCTTCCTTCTTTTTGAGTTTAATGTAATTTGCAAATTGTATCTTGGGTATTCTAAATTTCTGGGCTAATATCCATTTATCAGTGAG
The DNA here is from genome assembly GCA_921997135.2 of Mus spretus. Classification (NCBI taxonomy): domain Eukaryota; kingdom Metazoa; phylum Chordata; class Mammalia; order Rodentia; family Muridae; genus Mus; species Mus spretus. The sequence goes on from OW971687.1 coordinate 16,516,407, forward strand.
TGCATATCATGCGTGTTCTTTTGAGATTGGGTTACATAACTCAGGATGATATCCTGCAGATACATCCATTTGCCTAAGTATTTGATAAATTCATTGTTTTTAATAGCTGAGTAGTACTCCACTTTGTAAAGGTACCACATTTTCTGTATCCATTTCTCTGTTGAGGGACATCCGGTTCCTTTCCAGCTTCTGGCTATTATAAATAAGGCTGCTATCAGTATAGTGAGAATATTTCCTAATTACAAGTTGCATTTCCCTGATAATTAAGGATGCTGAACATTTTTTCAGGTGCTACTCAGCCATTTGTATTCCTCAGTTGAGAATTCTTTGTTTAGCTCTGCACCCCATTTTTAATAGGTTTATTTGATCTTCTGGAGTCCAGCTTCTTTAGTTCTTCGTATACATTGAATATCAGTCCCCTATCTGATTTAGGATTGGTAAAGATCTTTTCCCAATCTGTTGGTGTCCTTTTTGTCTTGTTGACATTGTTTTTTTCCGTACAGAAGCTTTGCAATTTTATGAGATCTCATGTGTTAATTCTCAATATTACAGCACAAGCCATTGCTGTTCTGTTCAGGAATTTTTCTGCTGTTCCTATATATTCGAACTTTTCTCCACTTTCTCCTCTAACTTTCTGAATTTCTTGTTTTTTGTAAAGTTCCTTGATCCACTTAGACTTGAGCTTTGTACAAGGAGAGAATAGATCAATTCACATTCTTCTACAGGATAAATGCCAGTTGTAGCAGAACCATTTGTTGAAAATGCTGTCCTTTTTCCACTGGATAGTTTTAGATCCTTTGTCAAAGATCAAGTGGTCATAGGTGTGTGGGTTTATTTCTGGGTCTTCAATTTTACTCCATTGATCTACCTGTCTGTCTCTATAACCAGTACCATGTAGTTTTTATCACAATTGCTCTGTAGTACAGCTTGAGGTCAGATATGGTGATTCCACCAGAGATTCTTTTATTGTTAAGAATAGTTTTTGGTATTCTAAGTTTTATGTTATTCCAGATGAATTCACAAATTGCCCTTTCTAACTTGGTAAAGAATTGAGTTGGAATTTTGATGGGGATTGCATTTAATATGTAGATTGCTTTCGGCAAGATAGTCATTTTGACTATATTAATCCTGCCAGTCCATGAGCATGGGAGATCTTTCCACCTTTTAAGATCTTCTTTGATTGTTTTCTACAGATACTTGAATTACTATCATACAGATCTTTCATTTCCTAGAGTCACACCCAGGTACTTTATATTATTTATGACGATTGTGAAGGGTGTTGTTTTCCTAATATCCCGGATTTAACATTGGTACCTGTTATCTGTCCAGAAAATTGTCCATTTCATCCAGGTTTTTCAGGTTTTTCTTTTAGTATATAACCTTTTGTAGTAAGATCTGATGATGTTTTGGTTTTCCTCAGGTTCTGTTGTTATGTCTCCCTTTTCATTTCTGATTTTGTTATTCAGGATAATGTCCCTGTGCCCTCTAGTTAATCTGGCAAAGGGTTTATCTATCTTGTTGATTTTCTCAAAAAAACAACTCCTGGTTTGGTTAATTCTTCGTATTGTTCTTTTTGTTTCTATTTGGTAGATTACAGCCCTGAGTTTTATTATTACCTGCCATCTAGTCCTCTTTGGTGAATTTCATTCCCTTTGTTCTAAAGCATTTGGTGTGCTGTCAAGCTGCTAGTGTGTGCTCTCTCTAATTTCCTTTTGGAGGCACTAAGAGCTAGGAGTTTTCCTCTTAGGAATGTTTTCATTGAGGCCCATAAGTTTGGGTATATTGGGGCTTCGCTTTCATTAAACTTTTAAAAGTATTTAATCTCCTTCTTTATTTCTTCTTTGACCAAGTTATGATTGAGTAGAGTGTTGTTCAGCTTCCAAGTCAATGTTGGCTTTCAATTATTTCTGTTGTTACTCAAGATCAGCCTTAGTCCTTACTGATCTGTCAGGATGCATGGGATAATTTCAATATTTTGTATCTGTTGAGGCCTGTTTTGTGAACAATTATATGGTCAGTTTTGGAGAAGGTACCATGAGGTGCTAGGAAGAAGGAATATCCTTTTGTTTTAGGATAAAATGTTTTGTAGATATCTGTTAAATTTATTTGGTTCAAAACTTCTGTTAGTTTAACTGTGTCTTTGTTTAGTTTCTGTTTCCAGGATCTGTACATTGATGAGAGTGGGGTGTTAAAGTCTCCCACTATTATTGTCTGCAGTCCAATGTGTGATTTGAGCTTTACAAAAGTTTCTTTAATGAATGTGGATGTCCTTGCATTTGGAGCATAGATAGTGAGAACTGAGAGTTCATTTTGGAAGATTTTACCTTTGTTGAGAGTGAAGTAACACCCCCGTGTCTTTTTTGATAATTTTGGGTTGTAATTCGATTTTCTTTGATATTAAAATTGTTTTCCAGCCTTTTACTCTGAGGTAGTGTCTGTCTTGTTCCCTGAGGTGGGTTTTCTGTCAGCAGCAAAATGTTGAGCCCTGCTAATGTAGCCACTCTGTTAGTCTATGTTTTGTTTTTTGTTTTTGTTTTTTGTTGTTGTTGTTTTAATTGGGGAATTGAGCCCATTGATATTAAGAGATATTAAGGAAAAGGAATTGTTGCTTCTTGTTATTTTTGTTTTCAGAGTTGGGATTCTGTTCTTTTAGCTGTCTTCTTTTAGGTTTGTTGAAGGATTACTTTCTTGCTTATCTAGGGCATGATTTCCCTCCTTGTGTGGGAGTTTTCCCTTTATTATCCTTTAAGGGCTGGATTCGTGGAAAGATGTCCTTTGAATTTGATTTTGTCATGGAATACTTTGGTTTCTCCATCTATGGTAATTGAAAGTTTTGCTGGTTGTAGTAGCCTGGGCTGGCATTTGTGTTCACTTAGGTTCTGTATAACATCTGACCAGGATCTTCTGGCTTTCATACTCTCTGGTGAGAAGTCTGGTATAATTCTGATAGGTCTGCCTTTACATGTTACTTGACCTTTATCCCTTACTGCTTTTAATCTTCTATCTTTAATTGATTCATTTGTTGTTTTGATTATAATGTGTCAGAGGAATTTCTTTTCTGGTCCAGTCTATTTGGGGTTCTGTAGGCTTCTTGGATGTTCATGGACATTTCTTTCTTTAGGTTAGGGAAGTTTTCTTCTAGAATTTTGTTGAAGAACTTTTCTGGCCCTTTAAGTTGAAAATCTTCATTCTCATCTATATCTAGTAACCATAGGTTTGGTCTTTTCATTGTGCCCTAAATTTTTTGGATGTTTTGAGTTAGGATATTTTTGCATTTTGTATGTTCTTTGACTGCTGTATCCATGTTTTCTATGGAGTTCCCAGCACCTGAGTATTTTCTCTTCCAACTGTTGTATTCTGTTGCTGATGGTCGCATTTATTGTGCGTGATTTCTTTCCAAGGATTTCTATCTCCCGAGTTGTCTCCCTTTGTGATTTCTTTATTGTTTCTGCTTCCCTTTTTAGATCATGGATTTTTTTTCCTACTCTTTCACCTGTTTGGTAGTGCTTTTCTGCAACTCTTTATGGGATTTTTGTGTTTCCTGTTTAAGGGCTTCTATCTATTTACCTGTATTTTCCTGTATTTTCTTCTTAAAATCTTCCATCATCATCATGAGAAGTTATTTTAGATCCATGCCTTGCTTTTTGGAATGAGGTGGTGTATCCAGGACTTGTTTTGGTGGAAGAGTTTGGTTCTGATGATGACAAATATCCTTGCTTTCTTTTGCTTCTGTTCTTATGCTTGCCTCCTGCCATATGATTATCTCAAGTGCTTGTTGCTCTCAATAGATCTCATTGGAGACTGTCTTTCCTAAAATCACAGTTGATTCAGGACTCCTTAGAGTCCAGATTTGTAAAGGGCTGCAATATATGTGCCGCCACTAGATGGTGCTAAGCCTCTTTGTGCGCAGCTGCGAGAGCACAGCCTGCCAAAGTCACCAGTCTGTCTCCTGGGGCTTTTGCCCAACCCCTGCGGGCTTTAACCTATCCCCAGGGTGCATGAGGATCATGGGTGTTGCTACCAGTCCTAGTTTAGACACGTCACCAAAAGTATTTAAGCCACACACTTTCTGAGCCTTCTTTGTCTACCTCACCATGTCATTGAAGTAAAGTTAACCACGGAAGAACCTAGCGTGTCCTGTGTTTATTTCCTGCGGGACAGGGATAAGCTCGGGATACAGATTTCTCTATGATCCTGTGAGTCCAGGCTCTTGTGAACCTGAGATTCTGGGTATATCAGAGTTCTTGGCAATCAAGCTTCCTCTGAGACCCTGAGATCTTGGTGTGCCCAAGCTCCTGTTTTCCTGGGATCCTGAAATCCTAAGATCCTGGGTGGGTTATAGCACCTGGAACTGGTTTCTCCTCTGAGGACCGTGGGGCTGTCTGGTGTGTTAGAAACCAATGTATACCAGTACTGATCAGGATGAACCAGAGCTGCTGGTCATGCAGGGCTCCCATATCCTTGCTCCTGCTGTTGTTTACCCATCACAATTGGTTTGGAACAGATGTTGTGTCCCACTCACCAGTGATCCTAAGATCCTGAGTAGAGTCCTCTGGTGACCAAGGGTGCATCCACTAAGTTCATGCTCAAGGTCACCCAGAGCTGGTGCTGACAAGAAGGGACTTGTATCCCTGGTCATGAGGGTTTTCTGCTTCCCTGGTTTTGGCTCAGGCCCAGCATACCTCGATTGGAACCAATGTTGAATTCCACTCACCAGTGATGTCAGGATCGCCTGGAGAGTCTTCTGGGGACAGTGGAACCATCTGCCAAGTTTGTGCCCAAGTAACAAGTAATTGTGGAAGTGGCAATCATTTACATTTAAATTGCTTAAGAAGTCACTATAAAGAGTCATCAAATAGGTTCAACATGTGTTCTAAGTAGAATCCCCAGATTAGAGGAACACCAAAGGGTTCAAGGAGAATCAAGGAGTTATGTGTGGCCTGCCCACACTTCCAGGTCTTTACCTTCCTTTTACATGTATGAAAACACTAAAATCTAACCTTAAATCAAAGGGCTCATTTTTCTGTGATCTACATTTTTGTGAAGAGAAAAAAAACAAGCTAAGCATCTTTTCTGCTTTTTTAGTTAGTAGGCTCCTGCATCCCATGAGAAGGGCCTCAAAGATGACATTCAGGCTTAAGGGTCTTATCTTTCTGATCCATCTTTGACTCTTCACCCCTTCTTTACACCAATAGCAGAGCAGTTCAATAGCCAATCACCTAGGAGCATACACTGAAATGAAATATGTTGGAACTCAGGTCCATTTGTAAGTTTTTCTCAGCTGCACTGATGTACTTCCATATTTAAAAGTCTTTCAGCATGAAACTTTGACCATGTGTCCAGAGTGTTCCAGGAAATGAGGGAAAGCTCCATAGAGAAGTGGACAGAGAATCTGGCATTGGCTGTCAGGTGGAATGACTATATTAAAGGTTTGTGTTTTTGCAGGTAGTCTTCAGAGGACTCATTGCAGTAGTGTTGGGCATCAAGCTGCAGTGTACTGAGCTCTAAATATTACCTCATTAGTTGCAAAGACAACAAGGCAAAGGAGATTTTGTAAAGGGGCTAGAGACTACAAATTAATAGATCTTCTGAGAATCAGCGAAAATTTGAGCTCACGAAAGCCAACATAGCTCCTTGTTAGCTCTTTGGAATTTTGTAGGCTTGAGAATCTCTCTGTCACACACACTATTTTATTTTTTTAACTAGAGTTAAATTAGTAACTTAAAGAGACTTAAGGGGGCAAGGGATAAACATGGAAGTATCCCAATATATGCCTATTAAATTTGGTGTGTGGATATTAGGAACTAGAGTTTTAGGGTCTCCAGGTTCCACTGTAGGCCACTATGATTGGTTCAGGTTTTAGACACCAGTAAAGGTAGCATGATATGGTGTAGTGACTGAGGATACTGTTCTCTGGGACCTGATTCCTCCATAGTTTGATAATGTCAAAGTGCTTAACAAGCATTGACTCTCTACATCATCAGGATCCAGGTCTGACCACAGAATCAACAGCTTCAGATATCAGATAAGAATTCATCTTCAGAGACTAGAGGCATTTTTCCTTAGACATAATACATGACAGTGCTGTTTCTTAAATTAAAACATTCAGATTTAAGTACAAATCCAAGAGGTAACAGGAAGCAGTAGCAGTGTCTTCTTCATCCTCACCAGCTTATACCAAATGCAGCCACCAAACACATGGACCCAGGCCTGTCATGGTGGTAGCTGCCTTATAAGAATAAAAATGTCAATGTAGACCCTTTCTAACTGCAGGGCCTCTCTAGTGTCCTTCACTTCAAAAATATCCCCATATACACCGACAGACAAACAGGCAGGCAGGCAGACAAAAGAGTGGACATGCATGTGTGCGCGCACACACACACACACACACACACACACACGCACATGCACATGCACACGCACAAACATACATACATACTCTCTCTCTCTCACACACACACACACACACACACACACACACACACACACACAACCACACACAGGTTTTCTGAAGGTATTTTTTTATCCCCTAGGAAACACACAGCCATGAGGATGTTCATTCTGCTCACCAGCGTTATCTTGCTAATCCTGCACACCCAGGCATAATTTCCCCAAGGAAGCACTTAGGAGGCTCCAGACTAGGAACAGTTGGTTAAGGAGGACCAGGATATTTCTATATCCTTTCTAATGGATTACAGGACTGCTATGGAAAATGCAAGTGAGAGAAATCATCATGATAGAGACATAAGTAAAGAGAAGGGTAGTAGTAATCTCTGAATTTGGGTCACCCAGGCTACTTTATTACCACTTCATTGTACTTATTGAACACCTAGGGCCAAATAGATCATTTTCATTGAGCAAAGATTTGTTTGTGGATATCACATGGTTTAATTCCAAATGAGACTCAATGACTAGATGTATATTTTTTTCTTCTTGATCCAAATGGCTTGTCTTGGTTCAATTTATTTATCTATTATACTTTATGAAGGGAGATGTCTGTTTAGGTATTTATGTAATGGCTAGAGCAGACAACAGAAAACAAAATTAAGACAAATGGAGATTAGTTTTTATTATTCTTGATGCTTATGTATATTTATTCATAATAATTGTGATTGCTCATGCTGCTGGCAGTAATGATCAATGTGGAGAGCCAATTTCACCCAGCACATATCTTGCCCAAGATCTTTTTTGCCCTGAGACTCAGACACTAAGTACTGTACATGATCTCTGTATGCCCAGATGTGAAGTCAGGCTTGACTTGTTATTGCAGACCAACAGGCTGTTGTTTTGGAAAACTGCTTTCTGGTGCCCACTGTTACCATGGCCAAACCTCTCGACATTACCCAGGACATATCATGCCAAGATCTCTCCTGCCCTGCTACACAGACACTAAGTACTGTACATGGTCTCTTTTTCCCTAGATGGAAAATCAGGCTTGACCTGCGATTGCAGACTCACAGGCTGTGGTTTTGGAGAAAGGCTTTCTGGGGCCTGCCTTTACCATGGCCACATCTTCCTACTCTGCTGCTCATGAGCACTGAGAACAAGAACAATATGTTTGTCATCTGATTAGAGAACTTGAAGGAGACTGCTTTTTGTGCCATGTTATATCCTTGAATTTTCTCTTAATTTATATCCAAATAAAGTTTTTATAGCAAGTTCTCTCTCTGTGTGTTCTTGATTATTGTCTCCAAGCAAGACTCTGAGAACCAAGTACCAGAATGCTAGAAAGAAATACTAGGCTTTGGTTTTTCGGAGTGTCAAGGTTATCACACTGTCTTCTGATCAATGCTGTTGAAAAAATCCTAATCTCTCATCTTATAACCTGGACTATTTAGATCACAACCACTCTCAAAGCCATTGGCCTCTTGAGATGTATTCAACATGGTTATCTTAAATTTTACATTGTCACAATGTCCTAAATTTTCAATGAAACCAACCTCCTCATTCTAAATGTTAGGATTTGACAAGTAGGGCCTTACAAGACCATTTGTCTGCCCATGACGTGCTATGTGTTTGTTAGCTCTACAGACACAACTCTAAGTAGTAGCAAGCAGCAAAGGCACCAAATAGGAAGTGTGATGATTTGTATATGCTCAGTCAAGGGAGTGGAACTTTTAGAAGGTGGGGCCTTGTTGGAGTGGTTATGGCCTTGTTGGAGTAGGTTTGTCACTGTGGTTGTGGGCTTTAAGACCCTCATCCTACCTGCCTGCATGTCAGTATTCTGCTAGCAGCTTTCAGATAAGCTGTAGAACTTTCAGCTCCTCTACCACCATGCCTGCGTAGATGTTACCACGTTCCTGCCTTGATGACAATGGAATGAACCTCTGAACCTGTATGACAGCCCCAATTAAAAGTGGTCCTTATAATAGTTGCCTTGGCCATGGTGTCTCTTCACAGCTGTGAAACTCTAATAAGAGGAGAAACAAAGCAGGAAAGTCCACCTCAGATAAACCCATCACTCAAAGTATCTGTGTACCTGTGGGAATCTGTATTTGATATAGGTAAGCCTTTCTATACACACAGACACACACAAAAGAAACACACACACACACACACACACAATGTACTCTTGTCTGTAGGTATACCTTAAGATATCTATGTGTAGGTATCTTAAGATTCCTTTATCTACCTTTCTCAATTGGTGGTAAGCCGGTAGAAAATGTGACTAAAGTCACTTTGATGACCATATATCCTGTGATGAACAAAGATTTAGCAGGAGGAATCAGGCCCCAGAGAACAGTATACTCAACCACTCCACTAGTTCATGCCACATTTATAGGTGTTGAAAACCTCAACCAAACATAGTGACCTGAAATGGAACTTGGAGACCCTAAGCATCCAGTTCTTAAAATCCACCCACCAAATTTAACAGGCATGTATTGAGATGCTTCAATGTTTATCCCTTGCCCCCTGAAGCCTCTTTAAGGTACTAATTTAACTCTAGTTTTAAAAAAATGAGTGAGAGAGAGTTTCTTAAGCCCACTAACTTCCAAAGAGCTAACAAGGGGCTATGGTGGATTTCATGAGCTTAAATTCTTATTGATTTTCAGATGATGTATTAATTTGTAGACTCCAGCCTTGTTTACAGGTTCTCCTTTGCTTTTTTTTTGAATGCTATTTTTGCAACTAATGAGGTAATATTTAGAGCTCAGTAGACTGGAGCTTGATTCCCAACCCTACTGCACTGAGTCCTCTGAAGACTCTCTGCAAAAAGACAAACCATTAGGGCAGCCATACCCCATACCCCCTGATGGCCAGTGCCAGGCCATCTGTTCACTTCTCTATGGAGCTTGCCCTCATTTCATGGAACACTCTGGACTCTTCATCAGAATTTCATGCAGAAAGAAATTTTAATCTGGAAGTACATCAGTGTAGCTGAGAAAAACTTAGAAAGAGACCTGAGTCTCAACATATTCCATTTCATTGCAAGCTCCTAGGTGATTGGATATTGAAATGCTTGGCTGTGGGTGTAAAGATGAGGCAAACAGACAAAGACAGATCAGAAAGTTAAGACCCTTAGTGCCAAATGTCATCTTTCAGACCCTTCTTATGGGTTGCATGAGCCTACTAACTCAGGAAGCAGGAAAGATACTTACCTTGTTATTTTCTCTTCACAAAAATATGGATCACAGAAAAATGAGCCCTTTGATTTAAGGTTAAATTTAAGTTTTTATATGTGTAAGGGCAAGGGAAAGACATGAAACTTTTGGCAGGCCACACAAAGCTCCTATATTCTCCTTGAACACTTTGGTGTTCCTCTAATCTGGGGATTCCATCTGGGGATTCTAGTTACACAACATGTTGAATCTATTTTGTGACTGACTATGTTGACTAAATGAGCCATTAAAAAGTAAATGATCGCCACCTCCGGGTCACCTGGGCACAAACTTGGCGCATGGTCCCATGGTCCCCACAGGACTCTTCTGGCAATCTTAAGATCACTGGTGAGTGGAATACAACATCGGTTCAAATCCAATTGTGCTGGTCCTGAGACAGCAGCAGGGAAGCAGAGTACTGGCCTAAACAGGGGCACACGTTTCTTCTGGTTGGTGCCAGAGATGGGTCACCATGGCTGCCAACTCGCTGGATGGTCCCATTGTCACCAGAGGACTCTCCATAGGATATTAGAATCAATGGCTAGTGGAACACAACATTTGATCCAAACCAATTGTGATAGGCCTGTGACAGTAAGAGCAAGGACTTGGGAGCCCTGCATGACCAGCAATTCAGGTTCCTTCTGATCAGTACTGGTATACCCTGGTTTTGAACATATCAGACGACCCCACGTTCTTCAGAGGAGAAACCACATCCAGGTGCTATAACACACCCAGGATCTTAGGATCCCAGGATAACAGGAGCTTGGTCACATCATGATCTCAGGGTCTCAGAGGAAACTTGACTGCCAAGAACTCTGATATACCCAGAATCTAAGGTACACAGGATCCCAGAATCCCAGAATCATAGAAAAAGCTGGACTCTGAGGAGTTGGGAATCAACCAGGATTATGGGAAGGACAGGCTCCAATTAGATATATTGAAGGCAGCAAGCACTTGAGATAATCAGATGGAAGGAGTCAAGCATAAGACTAAAAGCAACAGAAACCAAGGTTACTTGGCACCATCAGAACCAAACTCTCTCACCATAGCAAGTTCTGGATACACCATCACATCAGAAAAGCAAGACATGGATCTAAAGTCACTTCTCATGGTGATGATGGAGGACGATAAGAAGGAAAACACAGGCAAACAGCTAGAAGACCTTAAAGAGAAAACACAACAATCCCTTAAAGAGTTATAGGAAATCACTCACCAACAGGGGAAAGACTTGAACAAAACCAGCCATAATCTAAAAGTGTAAAGAAAAATCAAAAAGGGAGACAACAGAGGAGACAGAAATCCTTGGAAAGAAATCAGGAACCATAGATGCGAGCATTAGCCACAGAATATAAGAGATAGAAGAGAGAATCTCATATGCAGAAGATTATATAGAAAACATGGACAGAATAGTCAAAGACAATGCAAGATGCAAAAAAGATCCTAACTCAAAACATCCACGAAATCAAGGACACAATGAGAAAACCAAACCTAAGGATAATAGGTATAGATGAGATTGAAGATATTCAACTTAAAGGGCCAGAAAATATCTTCAACAAAATTGTAGAAGAAAGCTTACATAACCTAAATAAAGAGATGCCCATGAACATCCAAGAAGCCTACAGAACTCCAAATAGACTGGACCAGATAAGAAATTCCTCCCGACACATAATAATCAGAACAACAAATGCACTAAATAAAGATAGAATATTAAAAGCAGTAAGGGAAAAAGGTCAAGTAACATATAAAGGCAGGCCTATCAGAATTACATCAGACTTTTCACCAGAGACTATGAAAGCCAGAAGAGCCTGGACAGATGTTATACAAACACAAAGAGAACACAAATGCCAGTCCAGGCTACTATACCCAGCCAAACTCTCAATTACCATAGATGGAGAAACCAAAGTATTCCACGACAAAACCAAATTCACACATTATCTTTCCACGAATACAGCCCTTCAAAGGATAATAACAGAAAAAAAACCAATACAAGGACAGAAACCATGCCCTAGAAAAAGCAAGAAGGTAATCCTCATCAAACCAAAAAGAAGACAGCCACAAGAACAGAATGCCAACTCTAACAACAAAAATAATAGGAAGCAACAATTACTTTTCCTTAATATCTCTTAATATCAATGGAATCAATTCCCCAATAAAAAGACATAGACTAAGAGACTGGCTGCACAAACAGGGCCCAAATTTCTGCTGCTTACAGGAAACCCATCTCAGGGAAAAAGACATACACTACCTCAGAGTGAAAGGCTGGAAAACAATTTTCCAAGCAAATGGTCTGAAGAAACAAGCTGGAGTAGCCATTCTAATATCATACAAAATTGACTTCCAACCCAAAGTTATCAAAAAAGACAAGGAGGGACACTTCATACTCATCAAAGGTAAAATCCTCCAAGAGGAACTCTCAATTCTGAATATCTACGCTCCAAATGCAAGGGCAGCCACATTCATTAAATCAACTTTAGTAAAGCTCAAAGCACACATTGCACCTCACACAATAATTGTGGGAGACTTCAACACACCATTTTCAACAATGGACAGAACGTGAAAACAGAAGCTAAACAGGGACACAGTAAAACTAATAGAAGTTATTAAACAAATGGACTTAACAGATATCTACAGAACATTTTATCCTAAAACAAAAGGATATACTTTCTCAGCACCTCATGGTACATTCTCCAAAATTGACCATATAATTGGTCACAAAACAGGTCTCAACATATACAAAAATATTGAAAATTTCCCATGCATCCTATCAGACCACCATGGACTAAGGCTGATCTTCAATAACAACATAAATAATGGAAAGCCAACATTCATGTGGAAAATGAACAAAACTCTTCTCAATGTTGCCTTGGTCAAGGAAGGAATAAAGAAAGAAATGAAAGACTTTTTAGAGTTTAATGAAAAGGAAGCCACAAAATACCCAAACTTATGGGACACAATGAAAGCATTTCTAAGAGGGAAACTCATAGGTCTGTGTGCCTACAAAAAGAAACTAGAGAGAGCCCACACTAGCAGCTTCACAACACACCTAAAGTTTCTAGAACAATAGAAAATTAGTCTGAACAGGTGAGAGGGTGCGCCAGAGAACCGGACAGCTTCTGGGAAAGGTGGAAGCACAGGGCCGCTGAGGCAGCACCCTTTGTGGGCCACAGACAGCCGGCCATCGTCCGGACCAGAGGACAGGTGTCTGCCTGGCTCGGGAGGCAGCATCAGTCTCAGGAGCAGCGGTCGCCATCTTGGTTCCGGGACTCCTCAGAACTTAGGAATTTAGTCTGCAGAGGTGAGAGTCTGCACCACAGAAGCTGACAGCTTCTGGGACCTGCCAAAGCAACACAGCTTCTGAGAAAGGTCCTGTTTTGGGCCTTCTTCTTCGGCCAGGAGGAGGTCCAAACACAAGATATTTTGCACACCTTCCCTGTAAGAGAGCTTGCCAGCAGAGAGTGCTCTGAGCACTGAAACTCAGAGGAGAGAATCTGTCTCCCAGGTATGCTGATAGACGGTAACAGAATCAGCAGAAGAACAATCTCTAAACAGAGTCAACTATAACTACTAACTCCAGAGATTACCAGATGGCGAAAGGTAAACGTAAGAATCTTACTAACAGGAACCAAGACCACTCACCATCATCAGAACCCAGCACTCCCACTTCGCCCAGTCCAGGGCACCCCAACACACCCGAAAACCTAGACCTAGATTCAAAAGCATATCTCATGATGATGGTAGAGGACATCAAGAAGGACTTTAATAAATCACTTAAAGAAATACAGGAGAACACTGCTAAAGAGTTACAAGTCCTTAAAGAAAAACAGGAAAACACAATAAAACAGGTAGAAGTCCTTACAGAAAAAGAGGAAAAAACATACAAACAGGTGATGGAAATGAACAAAACCATACTAGACCTAAAAAGGGAAGTAGACACAATAAAGAAAACTCAAAGTGAGTCAACACTGGAGATAGAAACCCTAGGAAAGAAATCTGGAACCATAGATTTGAGCATCAGCAACAGAATACAAGAGATGGAAGAGAGAATCTCAGGTGCAGAAGATTCCATAGAGAACATCGGCACAAAAATCAAAGAAAATGGAAAATGCAAAAAGATCCTAATTCAAAACATACAGGAAATCCAGGACACAATGAGAAGACCAAACCTACGGATAATAGGAGTGGATGAGAATGAAGATTTTCAACTCAAAGGACCAGCAAACATCTTCAACAAAATTATTGAAGAAAACTTCCCAAATCTAAAGAAAGAGATGCCCATGGACATACAAGAAGCCTACAGAACTCCAAATAGACTGGACCAGAAAAGAAATTCCTCCCGACACATAATAATCAGAATATCAAATGTACTAAATAAAGATAGAATACTAAAAGCAGTAAGGAAAAAAGGTCAAGTAACATATAAAGACAAGCCTATCAGAATTACACCAGATTTTTCACCAGAGACTATGAAAACCAGAAGAGCCTGGACAGATGTTATACAGACACTAAAAGAACACAAATTCCAGCCCAGGCTACTATACCTAGCTAAAATCTCAATTACCATAGATGGAGAGACCAAAGTATTCCACGACAAAACCAAATTCACACATTATCTCTCCACGAAACCAGCCCTTCAAAGGATAATAACAGAAAAAAACCAATACAAGAACGGGAACAACACCCTAGAAAAAACAAGAAGGTAATCCCTCAACAAACTTAAAAGAAGACAGCCACAAGAACAGAATGCCAACTTTAACAACAAAAATAATAGGAAGCAACAATTACTTTTCCTTAATATCTCTTAACATCAATGGTCTCAACTCCCCAATAAAAAGACATAGACTAACAAACTGGCTACACAAACAAGACCCAACATTTTGATGCTTACAGGAAACTCATCTCAGAGAAAAAGAGACACTACCTCAGAATGAAAGGCTGGAAAACAATTTTCCAAGCAAATGGTCTGAAGAAACAAGCTGGAGTAGCCATCCTAATATTTGATAAGATTAACTTCCAACCCAAAGTCATCAAAAAAGACAAGGAGTGGCAGTTCATTCTAATCAAAGGTAAAATCCTCCAAGAGGAACTCTCAATTCTGAATATCTATGCTCCAAATACAAGGGCAGCCACATTCATTAAAGAAACTTTAGTAAAGCTCAAAGCACACATTGCACCTCACACAATAATAGTGGGAAACTTCAACACACCACTTTCACCAATGGACAGATCATGGAAACAGAAACTAAACAGGGACACACTGAAACTAACAGAAGTGATGAAACAAATGGATCTGACAGATATCTACAGAACATTTTATCCTAAAACAAAAGGATATACCTTCTTCTAAGCACCTCATGGTACCTTCTCCAAAATTGACCACATAATAGGTCACAAAACAGGCCTCAAGAGATTCAAAAATATTGAAATTGTCCCATGTATCCTATCAGATCATCATGCACTAAGGCTGATCTTCAATAACAAAATAAATAACAGAAAGCCAACATTCACGTGGAAACTGAACAACACTCTTCTCAATGATACCTTGGTCAAGGAAGGAATAAAGAAAGAAATTAAGGACTTCTTAGAGTTCAATGAAAATGAAGCCACTTCATACCCAAACTTGTGGGACACAATGAAAGCATTTCTAAGAGGAAAACTCATAGCTCTGAGTACCTCCAAAAAGTAACTAGAGAGCGCATACATTAGCAGCTTGACAACACACCTAAAAGGTGTAGAAGAAAAGGAAGCAAATTCACCCAAGAGGAGTAGACGGCAGGAAATAATCAAACTCAGGGGCGAAATCAACCAAATGGAAACAAGAAGAACTATCCAGAGAATCAATCAATTGAGGAGCTGGATCTTTGAGAAAATCAACAAGATAGACAAACCATTAGCCAGACTCACTAGAGGGCACAGGGAAAGCATTCTAATTAACAAAATCAGAAATGAAAAAGGAGACATAACAATAGATCCTGAAGAAATCCAAAACACCATCAGATCCTTCTACAAAAGGCTATACTCAACAATACTGGAGAACCTGGATGAAATGGAGAAGTTTCTAGACAGATACAGGTACCAAAGTTGAATCAAGATCAGGTTAATGATCTAAACAGCCCGATATCCCCCAAAGAAATAGAAGCAGTCATTAATAGTCTCCCAACCAAAAAAAGCCCAGGACCAGACAGGTTTAGTGCAGAGTTCTATCAGACCTTCAAAGAAGATCTAATCCCAGTTCTTCACAAACTATTCCACAAAATAGAAACAGAAGGTACTCTACCCAACTCATTCTATGAAGCCACATTTACTCTGATACCTAAACCACAAAAAGTCTCCACAAAGATAGAGAACTTCAAACCAATATCCCTTATGAATATCAATGCAAAAATCCTCAATAAAGTTCTTGCTAACCGAATCCAAGAACACATCAAAACAATCATCCATCCTGACCAAGTAGGTTTCATCCCAGGGATGCAGGGATGGTTCAATATATGGAAATCCATCAATGTAATCCAGTATATAAACAAACTCACAAACAAAAACCACATGATCATCTCATTAGATGCAGAGAAAGCATTTGACAAAATCCAACACCCATTCATGATAAAAGTCTTGGAAAGATCAGGATTTCAAGGCCCATACCTAAACATGATAAAAGCAATCTACAGCAAACCAGTAGCCAGCATCAAAGTAAATGGTGAGAAGCTTGAAGTAATCCCACTAAAATCAGGGACCAGACAAGGCTGTCTACTCTCTCCCTACCTATTCAACATTGTACTTGAAGTCCTAGCCAGAGCAATTCGACAACAAAAGGAGATCAAGGGGATACAAATTGGAAAGGAAGAAGTCAAATTATCACTTTTTGCAGATGATATGATAGTATATATAAGTGACCGCAAAAATTCCACCAGAGAACTCCTAAGCCTGATAAACAGCTTCAGTGAAGTAGCTGGATATAAAATTAACTCAAACAAGTCAATGGCCTTTCTCTACACAAAGGACAAACAGGCTGAGAAAGAAATTAGGGAAACAACACCCTTCTCAATAGCCACAAATAATATAAAATACATTGATTTGACTCTAACTAAGGAAGTGAAATATCTCTATGACAAGAACTTCAAGTCTCTGAAGAAAGAAATTAAAGAAGATCTCAGAAGATGGAAAGATCTCCCATGCTCATGGATTGGCAGGATCAATATAGTAAAAATGGCTATCTTGCCAAAAGCAATCTACAGATTCAATGCAATCCCCATCAAAATTCCAACTCAATTCTTCAAAGAATTATAAAGGGCAATAGGCAGATTCATCTGGAATAACAAAAACCTAGGATAGCAAAAACTCTTCTCAAGGATAAAAGAACCTCTGGTGGAATCACCATGCCCGACCTAAAGATGTACTACTGAGCAATTGTGATAAAAACTGCATGATACTGGTATAATGACAGACAAGTATACCAATGGAACAGAATTGAAGACCCAGAGATGAACCCACACACCTATGGTCACTTGATCTTTGACAAGGGAGCTAAAACCATCTAGTAGAAAAAAGACAGCATTTTCAACAAATGGTGCTGGCACAACTGGCTGTTATCATGTAGAAGATTTCGAATTGATCCAGTACTATCTCCTTGTACTAAGGTCAAATCTAAGTGGATTAAGGATCTCCACATAAAACCAGAGACACTGAAACTTATAGAGGAGAAAGTAGGGAAAAGCCTCGAAGATATGGGTACAGGGGAAAAATTCCTGAATAGAACAGCAATGGCTTGTGCTTCAAGATCGAGAATCGATAAATGGGACCTCATAAAATTGCAAAGCTTCTGCAAGGCAAAAGATACCTTCATTAAGACAAAAAGACCACCAACAGATTGGGAAAGGATCTCTACCTATCCTAAATCAGATAGGGTACTAATATCCAATATATATAAAGAACTCAAGAAGGTAGACTCCATAAAATCAAATAACCCCATTAAAAAATGGGGCTCAGAACTGAACAAAGATTTCTCACTTGAGGAGTACTGAATGGCAGAGAAGCACCTGAAAAAATGTTCAACATCTTTAATCATCAGGGAAATGCAAATCAAAACAAACCTGAGATTCCACTTCACTCCAGTCAGAATGGCTAAGATCAAAAACTCAGGAGACAGCAGATGCTGGCAAGGATGTGGAGAAAGAGGAACACTCCTCCATTGTTGGTGGGATTGCAAGCTTGTACAACCACTCTGGAAATGAGTCTAGTGGTTCCTCAGAAAATTGGACATAGTACTACCGGAGGATCCGGCAATACCTCTCCTGGGCATATATCCAGAAGATGCCCCAACTGGTAAGAAGGACACATGCTCCACTATGTTCATAGCAGCCTTATTTATAATAGCCAGAAGCTGGAAAGAACCCAGATGCCCCTCAACAGAGGAATGGATACAGAAACTGTGGTAAATTTACACAATGGAGTACTATTCAGCTATTAAAAAGAATGAATTCATGAAATTCCTAGCCAAGTGGATGGACCTGGAGCGCATCATCCTGAGTGAGACAACCCAATCACAAAGGAACTCTCACAATATGTACTCACTCATAAGGAATGGATACAAAAAATGTGGTATGTTAACACAATGGAATACTACTCAGCTATTAAAAAGAATGAATTTATGAAATTCCTAGGCAAGTGATTGCACCTGGAGGGCATCATACTGAGTGAGGGAACCCAATCACAAAGGACTCAAATGATATGTTCTCACTGAAAAGTGAATATTATCCCAGAAACTTAGATTACCTAAGATATAAGATACAATTTGCAAAACACATGAAACTTAAGAAGAACGAAGACCAAAGTGTGGTCACTTGGCCCCTTTATAGAATTGGGAACAAATCACCCATGGAAGGAGTTTCAGAGACCAAGTTTGGAGCTGAGACAAAAGGATGGACCATCTAGAGACTGTCATATCCAGGGATCCATCCCATAATCAGCCTCCAAATGCTGATACCATTGTATAAACTAGGAAGATTTCGCTGAAAGTACCCAGATATAGCTGTCTCTTGTGAGACTATGCTGGGGCCTAGCAAACACATAAGTGGATGCTCACAGTCAGCTATTGGATGGATCACAGGGCCCCCAATGGAGGAGCTAGAGAAAGTACCCATGGAGCTAATGGGATCTGCAACCCTATAGGTGGAACAACATTATGAACTAACCAGTACCCTGGAGCTCTTGACTCTAGCTGCATATGTATGAAAAGATGGCCTAGTCGGCCATCTCTGGAAAGAGAGGCCCATTGGACATGCAAACTTGATATGCCCAAGTACAGGGGAATGGCAGGGCCAAAAAGTTGGAGTGGGTGGGTAGGGAAGTGGAGGGGGAGGGTATGAGGGACTTTATGGATAACATTTGAAATGTAAATGAGGAAAATACCATATATATATATATATATATATATACAAATTAAATGAAAAGAAAGAACATTAAATTCACTTAAAAAGCATAGAATATTAAAAGCAGTAAGGGAAAAAGTTCAAGTAACATGTAAAAGCAGACCTATTAGAATTACACCAGACTTCTCACCAGAGATTATGAAATCCAGAAGTTCCTGGACAAATGTTTTGCAGACTCTAAGTGAACCAAATGACAGCCCACGTTAATATACCCAGCATAACTCTCAGTTACCATAGATGGAGAAACCAAAGTATTCCATGACAAAACCAAATTCACACAATATATTTCCATGAATCCAACCCTTCAAAAGATAATAAATGGAAAACTTCAACACAAGAGGGAAATGATGCCCTAGAAAAAGCAAGAAAATAATACTTCTATAAACCTAAAAGAAGATAGCCACAAGTACAAAATCCCAAGTCTAACAACAAAAATGACAGGAAGTAACAATTACTTTTCCTTAGTATCTCTTAATATCAATGAACTCAATTCCCCAATGAGAAGACATAGATTAACAGACTGGCTACATAGACAGGACCCAACATTTTGCTGCATACAGGAAACCCATATCAGGGAAAATGACAGATACTACCACAGAGTAAAATACTGGAATACATTTTTCCAAGAAAATGGTCCAAAGGAACAAACTGGAGTAGTCATTCTAATATGGAATAAAATCGACTTTCCAACCCAAAGTTCTCAAAAAAGGCAGGTGGTGGTGGTGGTGGGGGGCACTTGTCTTTCAAAGGAAAAATCTTCCAAGATGAACTGTCAATTCTCAATATCTATGCTCCAAATGCAAGGGCATCCACATTCATTAAAGAGCTCAAATTATACATTTAACAGGACACAATAATAGTGGGAGACTTTAACACCATGCTCTCATCAAGGACACATCCCAGAAACAGAAACTAAACAAAGACACAGTAAAACTAACAGAAGTTATGAAGCTAATGAATTTAACAGATATCTACACAACATTTTATCCTAAAACAAAAGATTATTCCTTCTCAGCACCTCATGGATCATTCTCCAAAATTGACCATATAATAGGTCACAAAACAGACCTCAACAGAAACAAAAATATTCAAATTATCCCTTGCATCCTGTCAGACCACTACAGACTAAGGCTGATCTTCAATAACAACAGAAAGCATTGAAAGCCATTGTTGACCTGGAAGCTGAACAAAACTCTACTCAATGATATCTTGGTCAAGGAAGAAAGAAAGAAAGAAATTAAAGACTCTTTAGAGCTTAATAAAAATGAAGCCATAAAATACTTTATGGGACACATTGAAAGCAGTCCTAAGAGGAAAACTAATGGCTCTGAGTGCTTCCAAAAAGAAACTAGAGAGAACACACTAGAGCAACTTCACAGCACACCTAAATGATTTAGAGCAAAAGGAAGTAAATTCGCCAAATAAGACTAGATGGCAGAAAATAATCAAACTCAGTGCTGAAATTTAACAAGTAGAAACAAAAAGCAAATCAAAAAAATCAACCAAAGAATCAACCAAATCAGGAGGTGGTTCTTTGAGAAAATCTACAAGATAGACAAACCATTAGCCAGACCAACTAGAGGGCACAGGAACATTATCCTCTTTAATAAATCAGAAATGAAAAGGGAGACATAACAACAGATAGTGAGGAAATCCAAAGCATCATCAGACCACACTACAAAAGCCTATACTCAAAAAAAAAAAAAAAAAAAAAAAAAAAACTGTAAAAGCCCAATATCCCCGAAAGAAATAGAAGCAGTGATTAATAGAATCCCAACCAAAAAAAGCCTAGTACCAGATGTGTTTAGTGCAGAGTTCAATCAGACTTTTAAAGAATACATAATTCAAATTCTCCTCAAACTATTTCACAGAATAGAAACAGAAGGTACTCTACCAAATTTGTTCTATGAAGCCCCAATTAATCTGATACCTTATCCACACAAAGACCCAAGAAAGAAAGAGAACTTCAGACTAATTTCCTTTGTGAATATCAATACTAAAAACTCAATAAAATTCTCACAAACAGAATCCAAGAAGATATCAAGACAATCATCCATCATGATCATGTAGGCTTCATCTGAGGGATACAGGAATGGTTTAATATATAGAAATCCATCAATGTAGTCCACTATATAAACAATCTCAAAGACAAAAACCACTTAATCATCTCATTAGATGCGGAGAAAGCATTTCAAAAAAATCAAACACACATTCATGATAATAGTCTTAGAGAAATCTGGAATTCAAGGCACATACCTAAACAGAGTAAAATGAATATACAGCAAACCAGAGGGCAACATCAAACAAAATGCTGAGAAAAGTATATTTTCTATACAGAAAACTTATTCATATACTGAAATTGCACATGTTTCATGACTCCAGTGTGCTCTGCAAGGTACACTCCAATGAATTACTTTAGAGCATTGGAAGGCTTAATGTAGCTTGGAAGAGATACACAAGATGAATAAAGAAGTCAGTAGATAGTAGTTTTGCAGCCTTAGTCTCCAAACATGCTACAGCATGCTAAAAGTCAGGCCCTAAATCACCCCACCTCTTTAAGGGAAAAGTATGTCCTGATGAAAGGACAGCAGGTGTGGTGAGGACCTTGTGGATTGCACCTTCTAGTAGCACAGAGGGAGTGGGTTCTCTGCAGACAAAGATAGGGAACCATGCTGGGAGAATTGAATATTCCAATCAGACTTTGAGGAAGAAAGAATGCTAGAAATATCTTAATTGGTAGTTGTTACAGCAACCCTGACAGATACCAGCTCCACTGATTGTGCTAGTAGAGAAAGTCAAACTCTAGCTACTATAACAATTTTAGCCTCAAATATTATGTTATACTGATTAGTGGGTAGCAAATATTATAGACAGTTGCCAATTTCCCTCAAGACATTTATGTCTTTAAATTAGTTGTTTGTCACTTGGGCAAAATAAATTTAATAATCAAGACAAGTGTGAAGTCATCATTCTGAAATGTATTAATCTAAGGGCATAGGATATCTGTTTCCAGGAACAGTTAGCATAATTCTGTAAGTGCCAATCAGCAAACACAGGACCCCATCACATTGAACAACCTCCCTACTCAGGTTCTCCAAGGCCTCTCCACTACCTTACACAGCTAAAAGGTTCCCTTGTCTTTGTGTCCAGAGTTTACTCCAACACCTCTCTCTGTTGCAAATTCTCTACCATGGACGCAATAAACTCATGTATTCTTCCTTCCCCATTTTGCAGTTTAGAATGAAATTTTCTTGTAAAATATAAGATTTCATTCTTATTCGCCTGACCAATTGTAGTGTGATACTTTTAAGTACTTAATTGTAAGGTGTCATACATGTATGTACATATTGTGAAATGAGTATATTGGGGATTTAGCATATCTGTCACCTCAGCTATTTATAATGTTGTTATGTTGAAACATCACAATTCTATTGTTATAGGTGTTTTGAAATACATAATCCATTATTATTCACAACGATGTTATTGTGTAATAGTACACCAGAACTCCTTGTTCCTACATAAATATAATTCTGTGCCCATTGACCAACTTCCTCTCAGCAACCCTTGAACATGCCAGTCTCCAGTAGCAAATATTCTATTGCTATTTCTGCCAATACATTGCTTTTTTCTTGGGTATGTGAGACCATCTTGTCCTTCAATTTGTGTTCCGGTTATTACATAGTAAATGTTCACCAATACCATCTCAGTTATTAAAAATTCCATCTTATTGTGATTGACTAGTATTCCACTATATATACACATAAACATACATATACACACAAACACAAACACAAACACAGAGGGTTTATGTATGTATACCACATTCCCTTTACCCACTCATCTGTCACGGGATATATCTTGGCAACCATGTACAATATATAGAGCTACAATACACAAAGATATGTCTCCAACATAAAGAGATTTTTTGTATTTGAAAGCTTGGCTTTCTGCACAATTTCTACAACCTGAAACAGAATATAAGGAATTAAAATATCATATTTTTTCTGTGCTTTATGAATTTTCCTTCGCCACTCAAAATATCACAGCTCATTTAAGAAACTTGCAGGCATGATGAAAGACTCTCCAGACTAATGTTGCCCAGATGGTGACATTTTCATATCCTTAATAATTCGACCCCTTAGGTGACAATGACCCTCTCCTCACTCTCTTCAACTCTCTAGTCAATGACCACATGTCCTCATACTTGCCATTGCCTACATTCTCCCCAGTGTGGGTGTTAATCTAAAGATCCTGGTTTGTAACCTGCTCCACTGCCATCCTGCTCCCTCATGTGGATGACCCTCAGTTTCCCTGTATAATGTTATCCTCAAGAGTCAGCTAGGAACTCTGATGCACAGAGTAAACACAGAACACATATACTCAGCTCTTTCATGTCAGATGCTCAGTGTTAGAAATGATCACACTTTCCATGTGTGTAAATTAGAGTCTACCTAAGTTAAAGTAAATTGTATTCAAGGTTTAGGAACCATGCCCATCTGAGCATTTTCACAAAAATTCTTAAAAAATATAAGAATGAATTATGACTAGAAAAATTGGTTGATACAGAAAATAAAATTGTTTCCCTGGCCTTTCTTTTTCTTTCATTTTCTTTCTTTTCTTGTGGCTCTTATATGGTGGCTTATAGAATGAAAGGCAGTTCTAGAAAGTTTTTGTAGTTTGAAAACCTAGACAAATAACAAACACTTGCTAGTCTTTCTCATGTTTTGGCAATCACCAAGGCCATGCAGACCATCACACTACATCTCTCCCCAAAGACAGAGAACAGAACCCCACTTGGGTTGCACGTTAATTCTGCATCCCCATTGGAGAAAGCTGGATAAAGAAACAATAGGAAGTTGTTCATCAAAACATCCCAAATAGTACAGAACTTTATGCCAGTTATCTAGGACATGTTTTCAGACTCATTCTTGAGAAACTAGGTAAAAAGATGAAGTCCGCCTTCATCAGTGCATTGCTAAGCAAAGATTATATTTAAACTAATCCACAGAAGTCACACATTCTCTCATTGTGTATATACCTGAATATACTCTATTTTCCTACTGCCTTGTAAGATATCATTACCAGAAGAAATGGATTTCAAACAACACACACACACACACACACACACACACACACACACACACACACACACATGTTTTCTAGCTCATATTTTCCATTTGGACATTGGTCAGTGCTATGGGCACAGAGATTAGTGGTTCTCTATGATTTAATGAGTTTCTCCAGAAAAACTCTTCAGCATGTTGGGCTAGTCAGTACTGTTGTTAGGAGCAACCATGAGAATGACTGTATGCTGAGATCAGATGAGGAGAATACATCAATCCATTGGGACTCAAGAGGGAGAGGTAAACATTAACCTGTCTTAAGCAGAGTGTGTTTTGATTATGGATATTTGTAAACATTATAAGCCAAAACATTTTTCTCCAAGAGAACTGCCCATACATATTCCAGGTCTACCATTTTCTAAAGTATAATACATAAATAAATTAGACCAAGTCTAGCCATTTGGATGTACAAAAAAATAAACAAGTAGTCACCTAGTCTCATTATGAATTAAACCATGTGACATTCAGAAACAAATCTTTGCACAAAGAAACGGATCTCTTTGGCTCTTGGTTATTCAATGAAGACAGTAAAGAGGTAATAAAGTCACCTTGGTAACCCAAATTCAGAGATTACTTCTACCACTTCTCTGTACCCCATATATCTATTATAATGATTTCTCTCAACTGCATTTTGAACAGCAGTGCTTTAATCCCCTCCAAAGGATAGACAAATATCTTGGTCCTCCTTGACCAAATGTTCCTGGCCTGGAGCGTCCTCAGGGCTTCCTTGGGGAGATTCTGCCTGCATGTGCAGGGCCAGCAGGAGAAGGGTGGTGAGCAGAGTGAACATCCTCATGGCTGTGGGTTTCCTAGGAGATGAAACCCATCAGGAACCATGTCTTTCTATGTGAGTGTGTGACTGTCTGTCTGTCTCTCTGTGTATATGGGGATATTTGTGAAGAGAAGTATCTTAGAGAGTCCCTGCAGTGAGAAAGCCTCTACATTGACAAGGAGAAGGATTTGTCCTCAGGTTTTCTTGATATTTTTATTCCCATAAGGCAGCTTCTGCCATGACAGGCCTTGGTCCATATGTTTGGTGGGTGCCTGAGTTATAGGCTGATGAGGATGAGGAGGACACTGCTATTGCTTCCTGTTACTGCTTGAATTTGTACATAGATTTGAAAGTTTTTAATGTTTAAAAACAAGAAAAGAAACAGCACTGTCATGTAACATGTGTAAGGAATAATGCCTCTACTCTCTGAATATGGATTCTTATCTGATATCTGAAGTTTTTGACTCGGTGGCCAGACCTGGATCCTGATGGTGTAGATAGTCAGTGCTTGTTGGCCACAAAGACCTTATCAAACTATGGATGAAAAGATCTCCAGTAACTCTAGGCACAGCATTGGTCTAAGAAAGACAGTGTTTATTCTTTCTGCTTTTATGAAATTAGAAATGGCAGTTAAGATAATAAGTATTAAAGTATACAACCCAATCTTTTCGTGCATAATAAGAACTTTATCTCAAGTAAAAGAACATAAAGACCCGGAGATAAGAAATAAAACTAAGGGCTGGAGAGATGACTCAGCAGTCAAGAGCACTGCCTGCTCCTCCTGAGGTCATGAGTTCAATTCCCAGTAACCACATGGTGGCTCACAACCATCTGTAATGGGATCTGATGTTCTCTTCTGGTGTGTCTGAAGACAGCAACCATGTACTCACATAAAAGAAATGAATCTTAAAAAAAATAATAGAATTAAAAAACTATTAAACAAAAATTGAGAACTAGGTCTGGACAGTGATGTCTTCCATGATACCAAAGGTGCTGGGAATAAGGCAGGTGGGCACATGGGATTGTGGGATTGCACTGGTCTGTGCAGCTTCTGCATAGGAGAGGAAATGAGCATTGGTGGGAAGTGGCAGTCTAGAAATGATGTAAAAGTTTAACAAAGCATACATCTGAGTAGAAACTAATGCCCAAAACATAGAGAACATATACAAGTCATTAGTCAAAACCAAACAATACTAATATATATTTCTTAGGGTGGAACAACATTTTAAAGATTATAGAATTATCACTTCTGGAATGATGAGGAATTCCTTTGTGTTTTGGCAAAAGTAGTATGAGTTTCCCCTTAACCACTAAATACTGTTCTTTGCAGCTACGAGAGGCCCAGACAGAAGTACCCTAGAAGGGTGTCTGATGATATGGACTCCTCCAGAGCAGCCTTGCCTTTATGGAGTCCATTGCAGCTAGGCCTCAATGACACATCCATACTTTGAAAGTTACTTTCATTACATACAGACCCTTGTGGTATGCAGTGAGGGCAGAGCAAGAGAGACAGCATGCTTCTTTCCAGTCTTTGGGATACAGTAGCAGCTGAAATATCTTGGACAGATTTCCTCTATTTAAGTGTTACTTGTAATGTGTTAATAATTGTGGTTAGCTTTTATTGGATACCTCAAACACCTGTTGTGAAAGGACTGTTAAGTAATTTATAAAAGCCGTGATCAACCAGGATTTCCCAGAAGGAATTCTTATTTATCTAGTCCAGGACTAGATGACACCCATTTCCCAAGTTGCTCACTGGAAGGAGCTTGTACTGCATAGCTCTGTGGCTGAGGCTTAATCACTGGTTACAGAATGTCTGAAAGAGTGCACAGGAAATGTGTGGCCTACAAAGCAGGGCTTATGCTTTGTGGGAACCAATAGAATAAGTATTCAATGAACATGTAAAGAAGGATTTGGAACTAGTTCTCAGTGAACCTCCTCACGACCTAAGTTACAACCACTAGAATTAGTTAAGCCATTCAGCAGTGTAAGGACATTGCACTGTGGTGAGATTGTGCATTAGTTCTGCTGTGAGACTGTAAAGGTTCTAATGGAGTCTCCCATGTGATTGAACTATATTTATCAAGTCATTCTCTGAAAGGACAGCATGCAATGTTTCTTGGCCACTAAATAAGGCTAAACAGTTATCTAGAGCCATATGGGCAAAAACACTCATGCCATTGTTCCTTGGGACATAATGTCTTCTGAATGTCCCAGTGACTGGACAGATGACAGGGGGATGGATCTAGCTATCCTTAGGAAGGGATGTGTGCTCAGAGGCATTAAGCCTAAACAAGTACTTGCCATTTATAAGGACAAAGTAAGGCACCGCATGATCTGAATGGACATTCCATGCTGGAAATGCAATGACTTTCTACCATATAGTCCCTAAGAGGGAAAACAGTGTTTTGAGATGAACTCAAATCCTCTGATACTGCTATCAGAATTCAGGATTGTCCTAGCTAGTCTTGAGCATAAACTTGGTCATTTCTTGACCAGTAACAAAATCTCTCACATGTCAACATCCTGTATTTGTCTCCAAGATTTGAAGTGTTAATATTTCATTTTATCCTTCCTAAATGATGCTATGGCCAGAAAGCTTAAGTCCTACTTAAATTAATGTATGACAATCATACTCACAAAGGTTATGACATTCACAAGTGGGGTCTTCTGGCAGGGGATTAGAGTAAAAGGTAAGAGCCTCCAGGGATAGGGTGGTTCTCTTATGAATTAGACTCAGGGAGCCACATTGTCATTTTTACAGGGGCTGACATGTTCTTAAAATGTAATTAATAAACCAGTAAATGGACAACTACCACAGTGTAAATCTTTTGAACCATTCATCTGAGACTGCATATTCCCCAGAATTGCAGGAAATTCGTACCATTGGCTATTCCTAAGATGATATGACTGTGTATGTGTACTCCTGTTATTCAAGACAAAATGGACTCAGGCAGATGTTCTCATTGGATCACATCTGCCATACTTTGAGGAGATCTGAGTCTTGTTGAGGAAACCACATCTGATCAACTGAGGCTCCTTATACTTTTAGACCTGAAATGTGCCTGGGAAGTTCTCTTGGGGAGAAAGTGTTTGGTTTATAATGTTTAAAATATCTATTATCAAAATCCACTCTGCTTCAAACAGGTCGTTGATGATCGCTTCCTCCTTATCCACATTGGATGGATGTACTCTGCTCATCTAATCTCATCTCACAGCCAGTCTCATGGTTCCTCCTAACACCAGTAAGAACTGGCAAATCATGCTGGAGAAATTTTCTGCAGCAAATTCTCTCAATTCTAGAGAACCACTCATCTCTGTGCCCATGGCACCGACCAATGTCCAAATGGAAAAATATGAGATAGAACACATGTGTGTGTGTGTGTGTGTGTGTGTTTGTGTGTGTTGTATGAAATGTATTTCTTCTGGTAATGATATCTTACACAGCAGTAGGAAAGAAGAGTATATTCATATACACACACAGTGAGAGAATATGTTACTTGTCTGGATTATTTTGAATATCAATCTTTGCTTTGTCAATCCATTGATGAAGTTGGGGACTTCATCTTTTTGCCTTGTTTCTCAAGAACGATTCTGAAAACAAGTCTTCTATAAGTGGCATAAAGTTCTGTACTATTTGGTATGTTTTGAAAAACAACTTCTTATTGTTTATTTATCTAGTTTTCTACAATGAGAAAAACAGGATTAATGTGTAACCCATGTGGGGTTCAGGTCTCTGTCCTTGGGGAGAGATGTAGTGGGGTGGGCTGTATGCCCTTGGTGATTTCTAAAACATGAGAAAGATTAGCAAGTGTTTTTCTGGGATTTCAAACTACAAAACCTTTCTAGAACTGCGCTTCATTCTTTGTGTCACTACAAAAGAGCCATCAGGGAAACATTTTTATTTTCTGAAACAACCAATTTCTAGAGTCATAATTCCTTTTATGGTTTTCAAGAATTTGTGTGAAAATGCTGAGGTGGTTGTGGTTCCTGTACCTCGAAAACAAATTACTCTAACTAAGTAGATTCTAATTTACAACATGGCAAGTGTGATCATTTCTAACACAGAACATCTGACATGAAAGAGCTGGGCACATGTGTTCTGTGTATACCTTGGCATCAGAGTTCCCAGCTAACTCGCTAGCATAGCATTTTTCAGGGAAACAATCAAATAACTAGGATCATTCACATCAGGGAGCAGGAAGGCAGTGGAGCAGGTTACAAACCAGGAGCTTTAGGTAAACATCCAAACCTGGGAGAATCTAGGCAATGGCAAGTGTGTGGACACATGGTCATTGGCTAGAGAGTTGAAGAGGGAGGAAAGGGTCACTGTCACCTAAGGGGTCCAAGAATTAAGAAGATAGGAAGGTGAACATCTGAGCAACATTAGACTAGAGAATCTTTTCCTCTAACCTGCAAGCTTCTTAAAGGATCTGTGGAACTTTGAGTGGCCATGAAAACTTAGTAGAGCCCAGAAAAAATATGTTCTTTTAATACCTTAAATTATGTTTCTGGTTGTAGAGAGAGTTCAGAAAACCAAACTTTCAAATAGAAATAAATTCTATGCTTCAGAGGTATCTTTGCATATTATAGTTCTGTATATTGTATATTATTGTCAACAGACATCCTTCTGTAGGTGAGTGGATAAACAGAATATGGTATGCATACAAAAACTTTGATTGTGTGTGTTTGCATGTGTACATAGTAGAACACTAGTCAGTCATAAAATGATGGAATTTTCAATAACTGAGATGGTACTAGTGGACATTTACTGTGTAATATCCAGACACGAAAAGTGCAGGACCACGTGGTCTCACATATCCAAGATAAAAAGCAGGTGAGAATAGAATACTTGCTTCGAGAGACTGGCAAGTTCAAGAGTTGCTGATAGGAGGTTGGTCAATGCGTACAGAATTACATTTAGGTAGGAACAATGAGTTCTGGTGTATAATTATACAATACCATGGTTGTGAAAAATAACAGATTATGTATTTCAAAACACATATTACAGTAGGATTTTAATGTTTCACCATAACGACACTATAAATATCTGAGGTGATAGATATGCCAAGTCCCCAACTTAATCATTTCACAATATGTACATACATGCATGAACCCTTACCATTATGCACCTAGAATTATCACCACTAGAATAGGTCAGTTTAAAAAAAATAAAATCTTGTATTTTCCAAGAAAATTTCATCCTAATCTGCAAAAGGGTGAAGGAAGAATACATGAGCTTACTGCATCCAGGGTGCAGAATTTGCAACAGGGAGAGGTGTTGAAATAAACTCTGGAGATAAAGATAGGTGGACATTTTAGCTGTGTAAGGTAGTGGAGAGGCCTTGGAGAACATTACTAGGGAGGTTGTTCAATGTGATGGTGTCATGTGTTTGCTGATTGACACTTAACAGAATTATGCTAACTGTTCTGGGAAACAGACAACCTATACCCTTAGATTAATATATTTCAAAATGATGGCCACACATCAATTTTGCCCAGGTCCCAAATGACGAATTTAAAGACAGAAATGTCTTGAGGGAAATTGTTAACTACCTACTATGTATGTGATCCACTAATCAGTATTCCATAATTTTTGAGGCTAAAATTTTAGTACTGGCTACAGTTAGACTTTCTCTACTAGCTAAGTGAGTGGAGTTGGTATCTGTCAGAGTTGCTGTAACAACTACCTAGTAAGATGCTTCTAGCATCCTTTCTTCCTCAAAGTCTGATTGGGTTATTGAATTCTCCCAGCATGGTTTCATCCCTATGTCTGCTGGGTACCCACTCCCTCTGTGCTAGTAGCTGCTGCAATCTATAAGGTCCTGGCCACAACTGCTGTCCTTTCCTCAGGACAAAGTATTTCCTTAAAGATGTGGGGTGTTTTAGAGCTTGACATTTATCATGCTGTAGCATGTCTAGAGACTGAGACTGCAAAAGAACTGTCTACTGACTTCTTTATTTATCTTGGATATCTCTTCCATGCTGCATTAAGCCTTCCAATGCTATAAAGTAATTCACTTGAGTATACTTGCAGAGCACACTGGAGTCATGAGACATGTGTCATTTCAGTGTATGAAGAAGTTTTCTGTATAGAAAATATATTTTTCTCAACATTTTGTTTGATGTTGTCCTCTGGTTTGCTGCATATTGATTTTACTATGTTTAGGTATGAGCCTTGAAACTCTAATCATTCCAAGACTGTTAAAATGATGGGATGATGAATTTTGTCAAATGCTTCTCAATATCTAATAAGATGTTCATTTTTTTTTCTATTTGAGTTTGTTTATATAGTGGATCTGATGATAGATTTCCATATATTGAATCATCCCTGCATCCCTGGGATGAAGCCTACTTGATGATTTGACATATTCTTGGATTCAGCTTGCAAGATTTCATTGAGTATTTTTGCATTGATTTATAAGGGAAATTGATCTGAAGTTTTCTTTTTTTGTTGTGTCTCTATGTGGTATTGGTATCAGCTTAATAGTAGATTCATAGAATGAATTGGGTAGTGTTCCTTCTGTTTCTATTTGGTGGAATAGCTTGAAGAGTATTGGTATGATGTCTTCTTTGAAGGTCTGATAGAATTCTGCATTAAAACCATCTGGTCCTGGGCTCTTTTGGGTTGGGAGACTTTTAATAACTGCTTGTATAACTTTAAGGGTTATGGGACTGTTTAGATGGTTCATCTGATCCTGATATAACTTTGGTACCTGGTATCTGTGTAGAAAATTGTCCATTTTATTCAGACTTTTCATTTTTGTTGAGTATAGGCTTTTGTAGTATGATGTGATTAATTATTAAATTTCCTCAGTTTCTGTTGTTATGGCACCCTTTTCATTTCTGATTTTATAAGCAAGCCAACATCATATTCCATCACTGTTCATCCAGGCCTTTGTAATATCCTCCAAATATCATGTGTTTTCCAAAGGTCTTGACACAGCATGAGCACCTGCCTCAGCTGAGGTCACTCTGCCAACCTCAGCTGACCTCACTCAGCCAATCAGTCCCAGTCTGCAAAAGCATCAAAAAATCCACAGTACACCACCAGAAGTTTTATGGTGCAATTCTAGTGTAGATTTCCAACAAATGGAACTAAACTACACAACGTAAGGTGAACCAATACATGTGTATTAGGAAAGAATCTTTTATCATGTTTCATTTCACATGCTGCTTCAGGAGAACATCATTTCTCTTGTGTCTGTGTCAATAAAATATTCCTTCAGAGATTTTGCCTTAGCCTTTCACCTGTGTCCACCTCAGGAAAATACTCCTTCACATGTTTGCCCCAGCAAATCACTTTCCAACAGTACTGTTTTTCCAAAGAACCCTATTTTTCCACTTCAGTACCCTCTAGAAAATCCTTATTATATGTACTTCATTTGGGTTCAAGAATCAGAATTTTAATTCAAAGCCCTTAAAAATCAGAAGATATGGCCATGGTAACTGCAAGCCCCAGAGAGCCATTCTACAAAACAGCAGCCTTTAAGCCTGCAATACCATGTCAAGCCTGATTTCATGTCTGGGTATAAAGAGATCATGTAAGGTACTTAGTGTCTGAGTCAGCAGGGCACAAGAGATCATGGCAAGATATGTGCTGAGTGAAAAATGTTCTGCACATTGATCATTACTGCCAGTAGTGTGAGGAATCACAATTATTACTATGAATAAATATACGTTATAAGCACAAAGACTAATAAAGACTAATCCCCATTTGTCTTAATTTTGTTTTCATTTGTCTGCTCCTGTCATTACATGAATATCTAAAGAGACATTTCCATTTTCTAAAGTATAATAGATAAATAAATTGGACCTAGTGTAGTTATTTAGATCTAGAAAAAAATAAACAACTAGTCACTGAGTCTATTTATAAATTAAACCACATGGTATTCACACACACACACACACACACACACACACACACACACACACACACACACAAACTTTGCACAAAGAAATTGATCGATTTGGTTCTTGGTTTTCTTTTTTTCCCCATTTTTTATTAGGTATTTAGCTCATTTACATTTCCAATTCTATACCAGAAGTCCCCCATACCCACCCACCCCCACTCCCCTACCCACCCACTCCCACTTTTTGGCCCTGGCATTCCCCTGTACTGAGGCATATAAAGTTTGCATGTCCAATGGGCCTCTCTTTCCAGTGATGGCCAACTAGGCCATCTTTTGATACATATGCAGCTAGAGTCAAGAGCTCCGGGGTACTGGTTAGTTCATAATGTTGTTCCACGTATAGGGTTGCAGATCCCTTAAGCTCCTTAGGTACTTTCTCTAGCTCCTTCATTGGGAGCCCTGTGATCCATCCATTAGCTGACTGTGAGCATCCACTTCTGTGTTTGCTAGGCCCTGGCATAGTCTCACAAGAGACAGCTGCATCTGGGTCCTTTCTATAAAATCTTGCTAGTGTATGCAATGGTGTCAGCGTTTGGATGCTGATTATAGGGTGGATCCCTGGATATGGCAGTCTCTACATGGTCCATCTTTTCATCCCAGCTCCAAACTTTGTCTCTGTAACTCCTTCCATGGGTGTTTTGTTCCCACTTCTAAGGAGGGGCATAGTGTCCACACTTCAGTCTTCATTTTTCTTGAGTTTCATGTGTTTAGGAAATTGTATCTTATATCTTGGGTATCCTAGGTTTTGGTCTAATATCCACTTATCAGTGAGTACATATTGTGTGAATTCCTTTGTGAATGTGTTACCTCACTCAGGATGATGCCCTCCAGGTCCATCCATTTGGCTAGGAATTTCATAAATTCATTCTTTTTAATAGCTGAGTAGTACTCCATTGTGTAAATGTACCACATTTTCTGTATCCATTCCTCTGTTGAGGGGCATCTGGGTTCTTTCCAGCTTCTGGCTATTATAAATAAGGCTGCTATGAACATAGTGGAGCATGTGTCCTTCTTACCAGTTGGGGCATCTTCTGAATATATGCCCAGGAGAGGTATTGCTGGATCCTCCGGTAGTACTATGTCCAATTTTCTGAGGAACCGCCAGACTGATTTCCAGAGTGGTTGTACAAACCTGCAATCCCACCAACAATGGAAGAGTGTTCCTCTTTCTCCACATCCACGCCACCATCTGCTGTCACCTGAATTTTTGATCTTAGCCATTCTGACTGGTGTGGGATGGAATCTCAGGGTTGTTTTGATTTACATTTCCCTGATGATTAAGGATGTTGAACATTTTTTCAGGTGCTTCTCTGCCATTCAGTATTCCTCAGGTGAGAATTCTTTGTTCAGTTCTGAGCCCCATTTTTTAATGGGGTTATTTGATTTTCTGAAGTCCACCTTCTTGAGTTCTTTATATATGTTGGATATTAGACCCTATCTGATTTAGGATAGGTAGAGATCCTTTCCCAATCTGTTGGTGGTCTTTTTGTCTTATTGATGGTATCTTTTGCCTTGCAGAAACTTTGGAGTTTCATTAGGTCCCATTTGTCAATTCTCTATCTTACAGCACAAGCCATTGCTGTTCTGTTCAGGAATTTTTCCCCTGTGCCTATATCTTCAAGGCTTTTCCCCACTTTCTCCTCTATAAGTTTCAGTGTCTCTGGTTTTATGTGAAGTTCCTTGATCCACTTAGATTTGACCTTAGTACAAGGAGATAAGTATGGATCGATTCCCATTCTTCTACATGATAATCACCAGTTGTGCCAGCATCAATTGTTGAAAATGCTGTCTTTCTTCCACTGAATGGTTTTAGCTCCCTTGTCTAAGATCAAGTGACCATAGGTGTGTGGGTTCATCTCTGGGTCTTCAATTCTATTCCATTGGTCTACTTGTCTGTCTCTATACCAGTACCATGCAGTTTTTATCACAATTGCTCTGTAGTAAAGCTTTAGGTCAGGCATGGTGATTCCACCAGAGGTTCTTTTATCCTTGAGAAGAGTTTTTGCTATCCTAGGTTTTTTGTTATTCCAGATGAATTTGCAAATTGCTCCTTCTAATTCATTGAAGAATTGAGTTGGAATTTTGATGGGGATTGCATTGAATCTGTAGATTGCTTTTGGCAAGATAGCCATTTTTACAATGTTGATCCTGCAAATCCATGAGCATGGGAGATCTTTCCATCTTCTGAGATCTTCTTTAATTTCTTTCTTCAGAGACTTGAAGTTTTTATCATACAGATCTTTCACTTCCTTAGTTAGAGTCACGCCAAGATATTTTGTATTATTTGTGACTATTGAAAAGGGTGTTGTTTCCCTAATTTCTTTCCCAGCCTGATTATTCTTTGTGTAGAGAAAGGCCATTGACTTGTTTGAGTTAATTTTATATCCAGCTACTTCATTGAAGCTGTTTATCAGGTTTAGGAGTTCTCTGGTGGAATTTTTAGGGTCACTTATATATACTATCATATCATCTGCAAAAAGTGATATTTTGACTTCCTCTTTTCCAATTTGTATCCCCTTGATCTCCTTTTGTTGTCGAATTGCTCTGGCTAATACTTCAAGTACTATGTTGAAAAGGTAGGGAGAAAGTGGGCAGCCTTGTCTAGTCCCTGATTTTAGTGGGATTGTTTCCAGCTTCTCTCCATTTACTTTGATGTTGGCTACTGGTTTGCTGTAGATAGCTTTTATCATGTTTAGGTATTGGCCTTGAATTCCTGATCTTTCCAGAACTTTTATCATGAATGGGTGTTGGATCTTGTCAAATGCTTTTTCTGCATCTAACGAGATGATCATGTGGTTTTTGTCTTTGAGTTTGTTTATATAATGGATTACATTGATGGATTTTCGTATATTAAACCATCCCTGCATCCCTGGAATAAAACCTACTTGGTCAGGATGGATGATTGCTTTAATGTGTTCTTGGATTCGGTTAGTGAGAATTTTATTAAGGATTTTTGCATCGATATTCATAAGAGAAATTGGTCTGAAGTTCTCTATCTTTGTTGGATCTTTCTGTGGTTTAGGTATCAGAGTAATAGTGGCTTCATAAAATGAGTTGGGTAGAGTAACTTCTACTTCTATCTTGTGAAAAAGTTTGTGCAGAACTGGAATTAGATCTTCTTTGAAGGTCTGATAGAACTCTTCAGTAAACCCGTCTGGTCCTGGGCTTTTTTTTGGCTGGGAGACTATTAATAACTGCTTCTATTTCTTTAGGGGATATGGGACTGTTTAGAAGGTCAACTTGATCCTGATTCAACTTTGATACCTGGTATCTGTCCAGAAATTTGTCCATTTCGTCCAGGTTTTCCAGTTTTGTTGAGTATAGCCTTTTGTAGAAGGATCTGATGGTGTTTTGGATTTTTTCAGGATCTGTTGTTATGTCTTCCTTTTCATTTCTGATTTTGTTAATTAGGATTTTGTCCCTGTGCCCTTTAGTGAGTCTAGCTAAGGGTTTATCTATCTTGTTGATTTTCTCAAAGAACCAACTTCTCGTTTGGTTCATTCTTTGAATAGTTCTTGTTTCCACTTGGTTGATTTCACCCCTGAGTTTGATTATTTCCTGCAGTCTACTCCTCTTGGGTGAATTTGCTTCCTTTTTTTTCTAGAGCTTTTAGATGTGTTGTCAAGCTGCTAGTATGTGCTCTCTCCCGTTTCTTCTTGGAGGCACTCAGAGCTATGGGTTTCCCTCTTAGAAATGCTTTCATTGTGTCGCATAGGTTTGAGTACCTTGTGGCTTCATTTTCATTAAACTCTAAAAAGTCTTTAATTTCTTTCTTTATTCCTTCCTTGACCAAGGTATCATTGAGAAGAGTGTTGTTTAGTTTCCAGGTGAATGTTGGCTTTCCATTTTTTATGTTGTTATTGAAGATCAGTTTTAGGCCATGGTGGTCTGATAGGATACATGGGACAATTTCAATATTTTTGTATATGTTGAGGCCTGTTTTGTGACCAATTATATGGTCAATTTTGGAGAAGGTCCCGTGAGGTGCTGAGAAGAAGGTATATCCTTTTGTTTTAGTATAAAATGTTCTTTAGATATCTGTCAGATGCATTTGTTTCATAACTTCTGTTAGTTTCACTGTGTCCCTGTTTAGTTTCTGTTTCCACGATCTTTCCATTGATGAAAGTGGTGTGTTGAATTCTCCCACTATTATTGTGTGAGGTGCAATGTGTGCTTTGAGCTTTACTAAAGTGTCTTTAATGAATGTGGCTGCCCTTGCATTTGGAGCATAGATATTCAGAATTGAGAGTTCCTCGTGGAGGATTTTACCTTTGATGAGTATGAAGTATCCCTCCTTGTTTTTTTTTTTTTTTTTTTTTTTTTTTTTTTTTTTTTTTTTTTTGATAACTTTGGGTTGGAAGTCGATTTTATCTGATATTAGAATGGCTACTCCAGCTTGTTTCTTCAGACCATTTGCTTGGAAAATTGTTTTCCAGCCTTTCACTCTGAGGTAATGTCTGTCTTTTTCCCTGAGATGGGTTTTCTGTAAGCAGCAGAATGTTGGGTCCTGTTTGTGTAGCCAGTCTATTAGTCTATGTCTTTTTATTGGGGAATTGAGTCCATTGATATTAAGAGATATTAAGGAAAAGTAATTGTTGCTTCCTATTATTTTTGTTGTTAGAGTTGGCATTCTGTTCTTGTGGCTGTCTTCTTTTTGTTTGTTAAGGGGTTACTTTCTTGCTTGTTCTAGGGCATGATTTCTGTCCTTGTATTGCTTCTTTTCTGTTATTATCCTTTGAAGGGCTGGATTCGTGGAAAGATAATGTGTGAATTTGGTTTTGTTGTGGAATACTTTGGTTTCTCCATCTATGGTAATTGAGAGTTTGGCCGGGTATAGTAGCCTGGGCTGGCATTTGTGTTCTCTTAGTGTCTGTATAACATCTGTCCAGGCTCTTCTGGCTTTCATAGTCTCTGGTGAAAAGTCTGGTGTAATTCTGATAGGCCTTCCTTTATATGTTACTTGACCTTTCTCCCTTACTGCTTTTAATATTCTGTCTTTATTTAGTGCATTTGTTGTTCTGATTATTATGTGTCGGGAGGAATTTCTTTTCTGGTCCAGTCTATTTGGAGTTCTGTAGGCTTCTTGTATGATCATGGGCATCTCTTTCTTTATGTTTGGGAAGTTTTCTTCTATTATTTTGTTGAAGATATTAGCTGGCCCTTTAAGTTGAAAATCTGCATTCTCATCAATTCCTATTATCCGTAGGTTTGGTCTTTTCATTTTGTCCTGGATTTCCTGGATGTTTTGAGTTAGGATCCTTTTGCATTTTGTATTATCTTTGATTGTTGTGCCGATGTTCTCTATGGAATCTTCTGCACCTGAGATTCTCTCTTCCATTTCTTGTATTCTGTTGCTGATGCTCGCATCTATGGTTCCAGATCTCTTTCCTAGGGTTTCTATCTCCAGCATTGCCTTGCTTTGGGTTTTCTTTATTGTGTCTACTTCCCTTTTTAGTTCTAGTATGGCTTTGTTCATTTCCATCACCTGTTTGGATGTGTTTTCCTGTTTTTCTTTAAGGACTTCTACCTGTTTGGTTGTGTTTTCCTGCTTTTCTTTAAGGGCCTGTAACTCTTTAGCAGTGCTCTCCTGTAATTCTTTAAGTGACTTATGAAAGTCCTTCTTGATGTCCTCTATCATCATCATGAGGAATGTTTTTAAATCTGGGTCTAGATTTTCCGTTGAGTTGGGGTGGGAGTGCTGCGTTCTGATGATGGTGAGTGGTCTTGATTTCTGTTAGTAGGATTCTTACGTTTGCCTTTTGCCATCTGGTAATCTCTGAAGCTAGCTGTTATAGTTGTCTCTGTTAAGAGCTTGTTCTTCAGGTGACTCTGTTAGCCTCTATAAGCAGACCTGGGAGGGTAGCACTCTCCTTAGTTTCAGTGGGCAGAGTATTCTCTGCAGGCAAGCTCTCTTCTTGCAGGGAACTTACCCAGATATCTGGTGTTCGAACCGGACTCCTGGCAGAAGTTGTGTTCCACTCACTAGAGGTTTTAGGATTCCGTGTGGAATCCTGTGTGGGCCCTTGAGGGTGTCAGGCGACTCCGCTGGCAAGGTAGCCCGGGGCTCGAGTGGAGCGGAAGGGGCTTGTGCCCCAGGTCAGGCCCGGGTAGTCTGCTTCCCTATTCCCGATTGGATTGGGGCAGGGGCTGTGTTCCACTCACCAGAGGTCTTAGGATCCCGTGGGCAATCCTGTGTGGGCCCTTGCGGGTTTCGGGCTACTCCGCTGGCAAGGTAGCCCGGGGCTCGAGTCGGTTCTTGGTTTTCAATGAGGAACATAAAGTGGTAATAAACTCACCTTGGTGACTCAAATTTAGAGCTTACCTCTTCGCCTTCTCTCTACTCCATGTCTCAAGCATGATGATTTCTCTCATTTGCATTTTGGATAGAAGTGCTTTTTCCTCCTCCAAAGAATATAGAAATATCCTGGTCCTCCTTGACTACCTCGGCATTGCCTCCTTGGAGAGATTCTGCTTGGGTGTGCAGGGCCAGCAGGAGAAATGTTGTGAGCAGAGTCAACACCCTCATGGGATAAAAAAGAACAGGAAACACTTGCACGTGTGTGTATGTGTGTGTCTGTGTGTGTGTGTCTGTGTGTGTGTGTGTGCCTGTCTGTCTGTGTGTGTATATTAGGATATTTGTGAAAGTAGGATCCTAGAGAGGCCCTGCAGTTAGAAAGGGTCTACATTGACAAGGAGAAGAATTTGTGCTCAATATATTCTTGATATTTTTATTCTCACATGACAGCTTCCTCCATGACAGGCCTTGGTCTATGTGTTTTGTGTGCAGCCTTTGGTATAAGCTGGTGAGGATGAGGAGGACACTGCTATAGCTTCCTGTTACCTCTTGAATTTGTACTTAGATTTGAATGTGTTTAATGTTAAAAAAAAACAAGAAAAGAAACAACACTGTCATGTATTATGTCTAAGGAACAATGCCTCTAAGTGTCTGAAGATGGATTCTTATCTCATATCTGAAGTTATTGATTAGGTTGTCAGACTTGGATACTGATGATGTAGAGAGTCACTGTGTGTTAGCCACTTTGACCTTATCAAACTATGGATCAGAAGAGCCCCAGACTCTGCAATGAACTAGGCACAGCATTGGTCTAAGAAGGAAAAGGGTTTATTCTTTATACTTATATGAAAGTTGGAATGGAAATTAAGACAATCAGTACTAAAGCATACAACCCAATCATTTCATGCAAAATAAGATCTCTTTCTCAAGTAAAACAGATAAAAAACCTGGACATAAGACATGAAAGCATAAAATTACTAGACGAAAATTTAGGAGTAAGTCTGGGCAGAGATGTCTTGCATGACACAAAAGGAGTTGGGAACAAGACAGGTGGGCATGTGGGATTGTGGAATTGTAATGGGCTGTGCAGCTTCTGTATAGGAGAGGAAATATGGATGGTGGGAGTTGGCAGTATAGAACATGGTATAAATGGTTGGTAAATCATGCATCTGAATAGAAAATAATAACCAAAACATAGAGACAACATGTACAACTCAGTAGTCAAAACCAAGCAATACTAAGAGATATTTCTTAAAGTAGAAAGACATTGTAAAGATTATATAATTATCCCTACTGGAATGAGAATGAAGAAATTTGTGTACTGGTAAAAATATATGAGTTTCCTCTTAACCAGTAAATAGTGTTCTTCCCAGATATTAGACACTCAGAAAGAAGAAGCCTGGAAGGTTGTCTGATGATGTGGTCTCTGAACAGCAACCTTGCCTTTAGGGAGTCCATAGCAGCTAGGCCTCAATGACCCATCCATACTTTGAAAGTTACTTTCATTCCGTACAGACCCTTGTGGTATGCAGTGAGGGCAGAGCAAGAGAGACAGCACTCTTCTGTCCAGACCTTGGGATACAAGAGCAGCTGAAACATCTTGGACAGGTTTCCTCTATTTAAGAATTACTTGTGATGTCCTAACCTTGTGGTTAGTTTCTATTGTATACTTCAAACACATGTGGTTAAAGGACAGTTAAACAATTTGTAAAAGCTGTGATCAAAGCAGGGCTTCCCAAAAGGAATTCTTATTTATCTAGTCCAGGACTAGTTGACACCCATTTGCCCATTGTTGCTCACTTTAAAGAGATTGTACTGCAGAGCTCTGTGCTGAGGCTTAATCACTGGTTTCAGAGAGTACATAGAAAATGTGTGGCCTACAAAGCAGGACGTATGCTTTGTGAGTGTAACTAGAATACATAGTCAATGAAAATATAAAGAAAGATTTGAAAACTAGTTCTCAGTGAACTTCCTCAGGACCTAAGTTAGAATCACTAGACCTAGTTAAGACATTCAGCAGAGTAAGGACATTGCACTGTGGTGAGATTGTACATTAGTTCTGCTGTGAGACTGTGCAGGTTCTAATGGAGTCTTCCATGTGATTGCAGGGTATTTATCACATCATTCTCGGAAGGACAGAACGCAGCATTCCTTGGCCACGAAATAAGGTTAAACAGTTATGTAGAGCCATACGGGCAAAACCCTCAAGCGATTATTCTTTGAGACATAATGTTTTCTGAATGTCCCACAGACTGGACAGATGGCAGGGAGATTGAACTAGCTAGTCTTAGGAAGTATTGTGTCCTTAGAGGCATTATTACTAAACCAGTACTGGCCATTTATAATGACGATGTTAGGCACAGCATGATCAGAATGAACATTTTATGCTGAAGATGCACTGACTTTCCACTATATAGCCCCTATGAGGGAAAACAGTACTTTGAGATGACCTCTGACACTGCTATCAGAATGCAGCTTTGTCCTAGCTAATCTTGAGTATAAACTTTGTCATTTCTTGTGCAGGAGCAAAATTTCACATTTGTGAACATTCTGTATTTGTCTTCAAGATTTGAAGTGTTAATATTTCATTTTCTCATTCTTAGGTGATGCTGTGCCCAGAAAGGTTAAGTCCTACTAAAATTAGTGTATTGTACTCATACTCCCAAAGGTTATGACATTTACAATTGGAGTCATCTGGCAGGGCATTTGGGGAAGCGCCTCCAGGGATTGGGTGGTTCTCTTATAAAAGAGACTCAGGGATCCACCTTGTCCTTTTTACAGGGTCAGATATGTTCTGAAAATGTCATTTATAAACCAGTAAATGAACCACTACAACATAGCAATTCTTTTGACACATTTATCTGAGACTGCATATCCCACAGAACTTCAGGAAATTGGTACCACGACTATGCATAATATAATTATTATATGACTTGGTATGTGTACTCCTGTTATACAAAACAAAATGGACTAAGGCAGATGCTCACAGTGGAACACATGTACCATAATTTAAGAAAATATGAGTTTTGTTGAGAGAACCACAGGGAATGAACTGGGGTTCCTTATACTGGTAGACCTGAAATATGTATGGGCAGTTCTCTTGTAGAAAAATGTTTTGGTTTATAATGTTTACAAATATCCATCATCAAAACACACTCTGCTTCAGACAGGTTGATGATGATCCCTCCCTTCTGAGTCCCAATGGATGGATGTACTCTGCTCATCTGAACTCAGCATACAGCCAGTCTCATGGTTGCTCCTAACACCAGTACTGAGTAGCCCAGCATGCTGGAGAGTTTTTCTGAAGTAAACTAATTAAATCCTAGAGAACCACTAATCTCTGTGCCCATAGCACTGACCAATGTCCAAATGGAAAATATGAGTTAGAAAACAAACGGGTGTTTTATTTAAAATCCATTTTTTTCTGGTAATGATATCTTACAGGACAGTAGGAAAATAGAATATATTCAGGTACATACACAGTGAGAGAATGTGTGACTTCTGTGGAATAGTTTGAATATCAATCTTTGCTTTGTCAATGCATTGATGAAGTGGGGATTAACATCTTTTCACCTACTTTCTCCAGAATGAATGTAAAAAGATGTCCTAACTAAGTGGCATATCTTTACTATTGGTCCGAAGTTCTCTATCTTTGTTGGCTCTTTCTGTGGTTTAGGTATCAGAAAAATTGTGGCTTCATTGAATGAGTTGGGTAGAGTACATTCTGCTTCTATTTTGTGGAATAGTTTGTGATGAACTGGAATTAGATCTTCTTTGAAGGTCTGATAGAACTCTGCACTAAACCCATCTGGTCCTGGGCATTTTTTGGGGGTTGTGAGACTATTAATGACTGCTTCTATTTCCTTAGGGGATAAAGGACTGTTTAGATCATTAACCTGATCCTGATTTAACTTTGGTACCTGGTACTGTCTAGAAATTTGTCCATTTCATCCAGGTTCTCCAGTTTTGTTGAGTATAGCCTTTTGTAGAAGGATCTGATGGTGTTTTGGATTTCTTCAGGATCTGT
The DNA here is from genome assembly GCA_921997135.2 of Mus spretus. Classification (NCBI taxonomy): domain Eukaryota; kingdom Metazoa; phylum Chordata; class Mammalia; order Rodentia; family Muridae; genus Mus; species Mus spretus. The sequence goes on from OW971687.1 coordinate 16,559,558, forward strand.
TTTTATGTCTCCCTTTTCGTTTCTGATTATGTTAATTAGGATGCTGTCCCTGTGCCCTTTAGTGAGTCTGGCTAAGGGTTTATCTATCTTGTTGATTTTCTCCAAGAACCAACTCCTCGTTTGGTTAATTCTTTGAATAGTTCTTCTTGTTTCCACTTGGTTGATTTCACCACTGAGTTTGATTATTTCCTGCCATCTACTTTTCTTGGGTGAATTTGCTTCCTTTGTTCTAGAGTTTTTAGGTGTGCTCTCAAGCTGCTAATGTGTGCTCTCTCTAATTTCTTTTTGGAGGCACTCAGTGCTATGAGTTTTCCTCTTAGAAATGCTTTCATTGTGTCCTGTAAGTTTGGGTATGTTGTGGCTTCATTTTCATTAATCTCCAAAAAGTCCTTAATTTCTTTCTTTATTCCTTCCTTGACCAAGTTATCACTGTGAAGAGTGTTGTTCAGTTTCCATGTGAATGTTGGCTTTCTATTATTTATTTTGTTATTGAAGATCATCCTTAGTCCATGGTGATCTGATAGGATGCATGAGACAATTTCAATATTTTTGTATATGTTGAGGCTTGTTTTGTGACCAATTATGTGGTCAATTTTGGAGAAGGTACCATGAGGTGCTGAGAAGAAGGTATATCCTTTTGTTTTAGGATAAAATTTTCTGTAGATATCTGTCAGATACATTTGTTTCATAACTTCTGTTAGTGTCACTGTGTCCCTGTTTAGTTTCTGTTTCCATGATCTGTCCATTGGTGAAAGTGGTTTGTTGAAGTCTCCTACTATTATTGTGTGAGGTGCAATGTGTGCTTTGAACTTTACTAAAGTGTCTTTAATTAATGTGGCTGCCCTTGTATTTGGAGCATAGATATTCTGAATTGAGAGTTCCTCTTGGAGGATTTTACCTTTGATGATTATGAAGTGCACCTCCTTGTCTTTTTTGATGACTTTGGGTTCGAAGTCGATTTTATAAGATATTAGAATGGCTACTCCAGCCTGTTTCTTCAGACCATTTTCTTGGAAAATTGTTTTCCAGTCTTTCATTCTGAGGTAGTGTCTATCTTTTTCTCTGAGATGAGTTTCCTGTAAGCAGCAAAATGTTGGGTCTTGTTTGTGTAGCCAGTTTGTTAGTCTGTGTCTTTTTATTGGGGAGTTGAGTCCATTGATATTAAGAGATATTAAGAAAAAGTAATTGTTGCTTCCTGTTATTTTTGTTGTTAAAGTTGGCATTCTGTTCTTGTGGCTGTCTTCTTTTAGGTTTGTTGAGGGATTACCTTCTTGCTTTATCTAGGTTGTGGTTTCCGTCCTTGTATGGTTTTTTTCTGTTATTATCCTTTGAAGGGCTGTATTTGTGGAAAGATAATGTGTGAATTTGGTTTTGTCTTGGAATACTTTGGTTTCTCCATCTATGGTAATTGAGAGTTTGGCTGGGTATAGTAGCCTGGTCTGGAATTTGTGTTCTGTTAGTGTCTGTATATCATCTCTCCAGACTCTTCTGGCTTTCATAGTCTCTGGTGAAAAATCTGGTGTAATTATGATAGGCTTGCCTTTATATGTTACTTGACCTTTTCACCTTACTGCTTTTAATATTCTGTCTTTATTTAGTGCATTTGTTGTTCTGATTATTATGTGTCAGGAGGAATTTCTTTTCTGCTCCAGTCTATTTGGAGTTCTGTAGGCTTCTTGTGTGTTCATGGGCATCTCTTTCTTTAAGTTTGAAAAGTTTTCTTCTATAATTTTTTTGAAGATATTTGCCAGTCCTTTGAGTTGAAAAATCTTCATTCTCATCTACTCCTATTATCCGTAGGTTTGGTCTTCTCATTGTGTCCTGGATTTCCTGGATTTTTGAGTTAGGATCTTTTTGCATTTTCCATTTTCTTTGATTATTGTGCCGATGTTCTCTATGGAATCTTCTGCACCTGAGATTCTCTCTTCCATCTCTTGTATTCTGTTGCTGATGCTCACATCTATGGTTCCAGATTTCTTTCCTAGGGTTTCTATCTCCAGCGTTGCCTCACTTTTGGTTTTCTTTATTGTTTCTACTTTTCTTTTTAGGTCTTGGATGTTTTTTTTCAATTCCATCACCTGTTTGGTTGTTTTTTTCCTGCAATTCTTTAAGGGATTTTTGTGCTTCCTCTTTAATGTCTTCTACCTGTTTAGCAATGTTCTCCTGTATTTCTTTAAGTGAGTTATTTAAGTCCTTATTGATGTCCTCTACCATCATCATGAAATATGTCTTTAAATCTGGGTTTAGCTTTTCGGGTGTGTTGGGGTGCCCTGGACTGGACGGAGTGGGAGTGCTGGATTCTGATGATGGTGAGTGGTCTTGGTTTCTGTTAGTAAGATTCTTACATTTATCTTTCGCCATCTTGTAATCTCTGGAGTTAGTCCAGCTTTCTCTATGATTCTGTTATTCCGGGCTCCTGTGAACCTAAGATTCTGGGTATATCAGAGTTCTTGGCAGTCAAGCTTCCTCTGACACCCCGAGATCATGGTGTGACCAAGTTCCTGTTATCCTGGTATCCTGGAACCCTAAGATCCTGGGCATGTTATATAGCACCTAGAAGTGGTGTCTCCTCTGAAGACTTGTGTGTTCGAAACCAAGGTATACCAGTACTGATCAGAAGGAAACTGAGCTGCTGGTCATGCAGGGCTTCCATGTCCTAGCTCCTGCTGTCTCAGTCGTGTCACAATTGGTTTGAAACAGGTCTTGTGTTCCACTAGCCATTGATCCTAAGATCCCATGGAGAGTCCTATGGTGACAATGGGAGCATCTGCTGAGTTTGTGGCTAAGGTGACCCAGATTTGGCACCATTCAGAAGGAACTTGTGCCCCTGTTTAGGCAGGTATTCTGCTTCCCTGCTGTTGGCTCAGGCCCAGCTCAATTGGATTGGAACTGATGTTGTATTCCACTCTCCAGTGATCTTAGATTGCCTGGAGTGTCCTCAGGGGACAATGGGACTATTGGCCAATTTCATGCCCAGGTGACCCGGAGGTGACAATCATTTACTTTTAAATTGCTCATGTATTCAACATAGTCAGTCACAAAATAGATTCAATATGTGGTATAAGTAGAATATCGAGATTAAAGAAACACCAAAGGGGTCAAAGAGAATGAAGGAGCTTTGTGAGGCCTGACGACATTTCCAGGTCTTACTCTTCCCCTTACACATATGCAAACACTAAAATCTAACCTTAGATCAAAGGGCTCATTTTTCTGTGATCGACATTTTTGTGAACAGAAACTAACAAGGTAAGCATCATTCCTGCTTCCTGAGTTAGTAGGCTCAGACATCCCACAAGAAGGATCTCAAAGATGACATTCAGCACTAAGGGTCTTAACTTTCTGATCCATCTTTGTCTCTTCATCTCATCTATACACCCACAGTCAAGCAGTTCAATATCCAATCACCCAGGAGCACACACTGAAATGCAATATGTTCTGACTCAGGTCTGTTTCTAAGTTTTTCTCAGCTATACCTATGTACTTCCATATTAAAACGTCTTTCTGCATGAAACTGTAAACAAGAGACCAGAGAGTTCTAGGAAAGGAGGGAAAGCTCCATAGAGATATAAACAGATGATCAGGCACTGGACATCAGGTGGCATTGCGGTCCTAAAAGTTCGCCTTTTTGCAAAGGGTCTGCAGAGGACTCAGTGCAAGAGATTAGGCATCAAGCTCCAGTTCTGAACATTACCTCATTATTTGCAAGACATCATTCCAAGAAATGAAGAGAGAAATCTCAGAGCCATAACATGGCACAAAAAGCAGTATCCTTCAAGTTCTCAAATCAGATGACAAACTTAGTGTTCAGGGGTAGAAGAGTTAGATGTGGCCACAGTAACATCAGGCCCCAGAAAGCTATTCTCCAATAACCCATCCTGTGAGTCTGCAATAGCAGGTCAAGCCTGATTTCCCATCTAGGGATAAAGAGATCATATACAGTACTTAGTGTCCCTGTCAGCAGGGCCCTAGAGATCTTGGCAAGATATGTCCTCGGTAAAGTCGGAAGATGTGGCCACAGTAACAGCAGGCCCCAGAAAGCTGTTCTCCAATACCACAGCCTATGAGTCTGCAATAGCAGGTCAAGACAGATTTCACATCTGGGGATACAGATATCATGTACAGTACGTAGTGTCTGAGTCCCCAGGGCACAGGAGTTCTTGGGCAAGATATATGCTGGGTGAAATTGGTTCTCCACATTGATCATTACAGCCAGCAGCATGAGCAATCACAATTATTATGAAAAAATATACATGATAAGCATCAAGTCTAATAAAGGCTAATCCCCATTTGTCTTAATTTGTTTTCTTTTGTCTGCTCCAGCCATTACATAAATACCTCAACAGACCTCTCCCTTGTGTAAAGTATAATAGATAAATAAATTGAACCAAGATTAACCATTTAGATCTAGAAGAAAAAATATACAACTAGTCACTGAGTATCACGTTGAATTAAACCATATTCACAAACAAATCTTTGCTCAATGAAAATGATCTATTTTGTACGTGGTATTCAATGAGTACAATAAAGTGGTAGTAAAGTAGCCTGGGTGACCCAAATTCAGAGCTTACCTCTATCCTTTTATCTACCCCAAGTCTCTATCATAATGATTTCTCTCACCTGCATTTTGATAGCAGTGCTGTAATACACTAGAAAGAAAGCTCCTCACAAAGCTCCTTCATTCTCTTTGACCCCTTTGGTGTTTCTTTAATCTCGATATTCTACCTTTTTACCTGGTCTTCCTTGACCAACTGTTCCTAGGCTAGAGCCTCCTCAGTGCTTCCTTGGGGAGATTCTGCCTAGGTGTGCAGGGTCAGCAGGATAAGGGTGGTGAACAGAGTGAACATCCTCATGACTGTGGGTTTCCTAGGGGATAAAAAAACCCTTCAGGAAACCTGTGTGTGGTTGCATGTGTGTGTGTGTGTGTGTGTGTGTGTGTGTGTGTGTGTGTTTGTGTGTGTGTGTGCCTGCTCGTGTGTTTGCCTGACTGTTTATTTGTCTGTGTATATGGGGATATTTGTGAAGTGAAGGATTCTAGAGAGGCCCTGCAGTTAGAAAGGGTATACATTGACAAGAATAAGGATTTGTCCTCAATATATTCTTGTTATTTTTATTCCCACATGACAGCTTCTTCCATGAAAGGCCTTGGTCCATGTGTTTTGTGTGCAGCCTTTGTTACAAGCTGGTGAGGACGAGGAGGACACTGCTACTGCTTCCTGTTACCGCTTGGATTTGTACTTAGATTTGAATGTTTTAATGTCTAAAAAACAAACAAACAAAAAAAAACAACACTGTCATGTATTATGGCTAAGGAACAATGCCTCTAAGTCTCTGAAGATGGATTCTTTTCTGATATCTGAAGTTGTTGATTCTGTGGCCAGACCTGGATCCTGGTGATGTAGAGAGTCAATGCTTGTTGAGCACATTGACCTTACCAAACTGTGGATGAAAAGAGCTCCAGTAACTCTAGGCACAGCATTGGTCTAAGAAGGACAAGTGTTTATTCTTTCTACTTCTATGAAAGTAGGAATGGCAATTAAGACAATCAATACTAAAGCATACAACCCAATCATTTCATGCACACTAATAACTTTATCTCAATTAAAACTAATTAAAGACCTAGACATAAAAGCATAAAACTAGTAGATGAAAATTTAGAACTAGGTCTGGACAAGGATGTTTCACATGACACCAAAAGTGCTGGGAACAAAGCTGGTGGGCAAGTGGAATTGTGGGATTGCACTGGGCTTTGCAGCTTCTGCATAGGAGGGAAAATAAGCATTGGTGAGAGGTGGCAGTGTAGAACATGGTGGAAAGTTTAGCAAAGCATACATCTGAATAGAAATGAATACCCAAATCATATAGTCAATACGTGCACCTCAGTAGTTCAAAACAAGCAATACTAAGAGATATTTCTTAAAATAGAAAGACATTTTAAAGATTATATCATTATCCCTACTGGAATGACAGGAAGACATTTGTGTTTTGGCAAAAGATGTGTGACTTTCCCCTTAACCACTAAATACTGTTCTTCGAAGCTACAACAGGCCCAGACAGAAGACTCCTAGAAGGGGTACTAATGATGTGGTCTCCTCCAGAGCAGACTTGCCTTTAGAGAGACCATTGAAGCTAGGCCACAATGACAAATCCATACTTTGAAAGTTACTTTTATAGCCTTACAAGAGACAGCTATATCAGGGCCCTTTCAGCAAAATATTGCTGGTAAATGCAATAGTGTCTGCCTTTGGTGGCTGATTATGGGATGGATCCCCAGGTGGGGCAGTCTCTGGATGGTTCATCCTTTCACCTCAGCTCTGAACTTTGTCTCTGTAACTCCTTCCATGCGTATTTTGTTCCTTAATCTAAGGAGGAATGAAGTATCCACACGTTGGTCTTCCTTCTTCTTGGTTTTCTTGTGTTTTGCAAATTGTATCTTGGGTATTCTAAGATTCTGGGCTAATATCCACTTAACAGTGAGTGTATATCAAGGGAGTTCTTTTGTGCTTCAGTTACCTAACTCAGGATAATACCCTCCAGATACACCCATTTGCCTAAGAATTTCATAAATTCATTGTTTTTAATAGCTGAGTAGTACTCCATTGTGTAAATGTACCACCTTTTCTGTATCCATTACTCTGTTGAAGGACATCTGGATTCTTTCCACCTTCTGTCTATTGTAAATAAGGCTGCTATGAACATAGTGGAGCATCTGTCCTTACCAGTTGGAATGTCTTCTGGATTTATGTAAGGAGATGTATTGCTGGATCTACTAGTAGTACTATGTCCAATTTTCTGAGGAACCGCCAGATTGATTTCCAGAGTGGTTGTACAAGCTTGCAACCCCACCACCAATGGAGGAGTGTTCCTTCTTTTCCCACATCCTCAGTAGAATCTGCTGTCACCCAAATTTTTTATTTTAGCCATTCTGACTGCTGTGAGGTGGAATTTCAGTGTTGTTTTGATTTGCATTTCCCTGATGATTAAGGATGCTTAACATTTTTTCAGGTGTTTCTCTGCCATTCGGTATTCCTCAGTTGAGAATTCTTTGTTTAGTTCTGTACCCCATTTTATAATGGGGTTATTTGAATTTCTGGAGTCCAGTTTCTTGATTTCTTTGTATATATTGGATATTAGTTCCCTATCAGATTTAGGATTGGTAGAAAAGATAACAGTATTTTTTTTGCCTTACAGTACGTCTGAAATTTTATGAAGTCCCATTTGTCGATTCTTGGTCTTACAGCACAAACCATTGCTTCTTTTTATGATTTTCCCCAGTGCCATATCTTCGAGGATTTTCCCCACCTTTTCCTGAGGCTGTGCAGTGCATGGTAAATACAGAAGTGAATGCTCACAGTCACCTATTGGATGAAACATAGGGCCCCCAATGGGAGAGATAAAGTACCCAAGGAGCTACAGGAATCTGCAAGCCTATAGGGGGAACAAAAATATGAACTAACTAGTAAACCCAGAGCTCATGTCTCTAGCTGCAAATGAAGCAGAAAATGCCAAGTTGGCTTTGGGAAGAAAGGCCCCTTGGTATTGCAAACTTTATATGCCCCAGTACAGGGGAACACCAGGGCCAAGAATAGGGAGTGGGTGGGTAGGGGAGCAGGGCATGGGGGAGGGTATATGGGACTTTTGGGATAGCAGTTGAAATGTAAATGAAGAAAAAAATCTAATAAAAAATGGAAAAAAAGAAAGTTACTTTCATTAGTTACAGACCCTTTTGGCATGAAGTGAGGGCAGAGCAAGAGAGACAGCACTCTTCTGTCCAGTCCTTGGGATACAAGAGCAGCTAAAACATGTTGGACTCTTTTCCTCTATTTAAGGATGACTGTTGATGTCTTAATATTTGTGGTTAATTTCTAGTGTATACCTCAAACACCTGTGGTGAAAGGACAATTAAACAATTTGTAAAAGCTGTGATCAAAGCAGGGCTTCCCAGAGGAATTTTTATTTATCCAGTACAAGAGTAGATAACATTCATTTGCCCATTGTTGCTCACTTTAAGGAGCTTGTACTGCATAGCTTTGTGTTTTCAGAGGGAAAACAGAGCTTTGTCATGATCTCAAATCCTCTGACACTGCTAAGAGAATGCAGCCTTGTCCTAGGTAATCTTGAGCATAAACTTTGTCATTTCTTGAAACCAGTACCATAATCTGGCACTTGTCAACATGTTGTATTTTTCTCCAAGATTTGAAGTGTTAATATGTCATTTTCTTCTTCCTAGATGATGCTGGAGCTAGAATGGTTAAGTCCTACTAAAATTAATATATGGCAATCATACCCCCAAAGGTTATGACCTTGAGAATTGGAGTATCCTGGCTTGGGATTGGGATAAAAGCAAAGAGCCTCCAGATATAGGGTGGTTCTCTTATAAAAGAGACTCAGGGAACAACCTTGTCCTTTTCACAGGGGCTGAAATGTTTTGAAAATGTCATTTATCAACCAGTAAATGGATACTACCACATAGTAAATCTTTTCACACATCCATCTGAGACTGCATATCCCACAGAACTGCAGGAAATTCCTACTATAAGCTATGCATAATACAATTATTATATGACTTTGTATGTGTACTCCTATTATACAAGACAAAATGAATGAAGGCAGATGTTCACAATGGAACACATTTGCCATACTGTGAGGAAATCTGAGTCTTGTTGAGAGAACCACAGGGAAAGAACTGCGGTTCCTTATACTGTTAGACCTGAAATATGTATGGGCAGTTTTCTTAGGGAAAATGTTTTGGTTTATAATGCTTACAAATATCCATCATCAAAACATACTCTGCTTCAGACAGGTTGATGATGATCCCTCCCTTCTGAGCCATGATGGATGAATGTACTCTGCTCATCAAATCTCAGCTTACAGCTAGTCTCATGGTTACTCTTAACCAACTAGGCAACCATGCTGGAGAGTATTTCTGCAATAAACTCTCTAAATCCTAGAAAACCACTCATCTCTGTATCCATGACATTGACCAATGTCCAAATGGAAAAATGAGTTAGAACACATGTGTGTGTGCTGTTTGAAATCCATTTCTTTTTTTAAAATAATATCCTATAGGGCAGTAGGAATATAGAGCATAATCATGTACATACACAGTGAGAGAATGTGTGACTTGTGGGGATTATTTTGAATATCAACCTTTGGTTTGTCAATGCATTGATGAAGTGGGGACTTCATCTTTTCACCTAGTTTCTCAAGAATGACTCTGAAAACAAGTCCTAGATCAGTGGCATAAAGCTCTGTACTCTACTTGTGATGTTTTGATGAAAAAAAAATCGTCTTCTTTTTTTTTTCTTTTTTTTTTCTTGTTTCTTTCGAGACCGGGTTTCTCTGTGTAGCCCTGGCTATCCTGGAACTCACTCTGTAGACCAGGCTGGCCTCAAACTAGGAAATGTGCCTGCTTCTACCTCTGCCTCTGCCTCAGCCTGCCAAGTGCTGGGATTAAAGGTGTGCACCACCAATGCCTGGATCATGCACAACTTCTTATTCTTTGTTTACCCAGTTTTCTACAAGGTGGATGCAGGGTTAATGTGCAAGCCCAGTGGGATTCAGGTCTCTGTCTTTGGGGAGAGATTTAATGGGGTTGGCTGTTTGGCTTTGGTGATTGCTAAAACATGAGAAAGTAGCATATGTTTGATATTTTTCTGGGATTTTTAACTACAAACCCTTTCTAGAACTGCCCTTGAATCTCTGTGCCACCACATAAGAGACATCAGGAAAAAGGGAAAAAAAAGAAAAAGAAAAAGACGAAGAAGGAGAAGGAGAAGGAGAAAGAGAAAGAGAAAAAGAAAAAGAAAAAGAAAAAGAAAAAGAAAAAGAAAAAGAAAAAGAAAAAGAAAAAGAAAAAAGAGAAAGAGAAAAAGAAAAAGAAAGGCCAGGGAAACACTTTGAATAAACCAGTTTTTTTGCGTCATAATTCATTCCTATGGTTTTTCAAGAGTTTCTGTTAAAATACAGAAGTGGGGATATTTCCTGAACCTTGAATGCAATTTATTTTAACTTAGGAAGACTCTAATTTATAAACATGGCAAGAGTGGTCATTATGTTCTTGAGCATAACTTTTTTCAGGGAAACTATCAAGCAGAATCATCCACATCAGGTAGCAGGAAGGCAGTGAAGCAGGTTACAAACCAGGACCTATAGATTAACATCCAAACTGGGGAGAATCTAGGCAATGGCAAGTGTGTGAGTATGTGGTCATTGGCTAAAGAGTTGATGAGAGTGAGGAGAGGGTCACTGTCATCTAAGGGGTCCAAGTATTCAAAAGATGGGAAGGTGAACATCTGGGCAACATTAGACTAGAGAACCTCTTCCTCCAACCTGCAAGTTTTTTAAATGATCTGTGGAACATTGAATGGAAAAGGAAAGTTGGTAAAGCACAGAAAAATAAGTTCTTTAATTCCTCATATTCTTTTTCAGGTTGTAGAAGTTGTTCAGAAAACCACTCTTTCAAATAGAAATAAGCTCCTTATGTTGGAGAGATAGTTTTGTGTTTTGCAGCACTGTATATTGTACATTATTGGCAAGAGATATCCTGTCATAGATGAGTGGGTTAAGAGAATATGGTATACATACATAAACTTTGTGTGTTTGTGTTTGTGTGTGTGGGTATGTTCATGTGTGTACATAGTGGAATACTAGTCAACCATAATAAGATGGAATTTTTATAACTGAGATGGTACTGGTCGACATTTACTATGTAATAACCAGACACACAAATTGCAGGACAACATGGTCTCACATATCGAATATAAAAAGCAATGTAATGCCAGGTGAGAATAGAATAATTGCTACTGGAGACTGGCAAGTTCAAGGGTTGCTGAGAGGAGGTTGGTCAATGGGTACAGAGTTACATTTAGGTAAGAACAATGAGTTCTGGTGTACTATTAAACAATAACATTGTTGTGAATAATAACGGATTATGTATTTCAAAACACCTATTACATTAGAATTTTAATGTTTCAATATAACATTATAAATAGCTGAGGTGACAGATATGCTAATTGCCCAAATTAATCATTTCACAATATATACATACATGAATGAACCCTTACCATTATGCACCTAGAATTATCACCACTAGCATAGGTCAGGTTAAAAAGAACAAAATCTTGCATTTTACAAGAAATTTTCATCCTAAACTGCAAAAGGGGGGAGGAAGAATACATGAGCTTATTGCATCCAGGGTGAAGAATTTGCAACAGGGAGAGGTTTTGGAACAAATTCTGGATACAAAGATAGAAGACACTTTTATCTGTGTAAGGTAGTGGAGAGGCCTTAGAGAACATTATTATGGAGCTTGTACAATGTGATGGTGTCATGTGTTTGCTAATTGACACTGGAATTATGCAAACAGACAACCTATGGCCTTAGATTAATACATTTCAGAATTATGACCCCACACTTGCCTTTATTAAATTTATTTTACCCAGGTCACAAGCAACTGATTTAAAGACAGAAATGTATTGAGGGAAATTGGTAACTGCCTATTACATTTGTGAAACTCTAATCAGTACTCCATAATATTTGAGACTAAAATTGTTATGCTGGCTAGAGTTAAACATTCTCTACTAGCTCAATCAATGGAGCTGATATCTGTCAGGGTTGCTATAACAACTATCAAATAAGATGGTTTTAGCATTCTTTCTTCCTCAAATTCTGATTGTAGCATTCAATTCTCCCAACATGGTTCCATCCCTATGTCTGCTGGGTACCCATACCCTCTGTGCTACTAGAGGCTACAATCTACAAGGTCCTCACCACATCTGCTGTACTTTCAACAGGACATAGTTTTCCATTTAAGAGATGGAGTGATTATAGAGCCTGACTTTCAGCATGGTGTAGCGTGTCTAGAGACGAAGGCTGCAAAAGAACTGTCTACTGACTTCTTTATTTATCTGGGATATGTCTTCTAAGATGCATTAAGCCTTCTAGTGCTGTAAAGTACTTCATTGTGGTGTACCTGGCAGAGCACACTGGAGTAATGGGACATGTGCAATTTCAGTATATGAAGAAGTTTTCTGCATAGAAAATACATTCTTCTCAATATTTTTTTGATGTTGACCTCTGGTTTGCTGTATATTGATTTTACTATGTTTACGTAGATCCTTTGAATTCCTGATTTTTCCAAGACTAATAAAATGAAGGGATGGTGAATTCATTCAAATGCTTTCTCAACTTCTCATGAGATGGTCATGTGGTTTTATACTTAGAGTCTGTTTACATAGTGGATTACAATGATGGATTACCATATATTGAACCATCCCTGTATATCTGGGATGAATTCTATTTGATGATAATGAAGTGACTTGACATGTTCTTGGATTTCTTTTGCAAGATTTTATTGGGTAGTTTTCCATTAATATTTATAAGGGATACTGATCTGAAGTTCTCTTTGTTGTTGGGTCTCTGTGTGTTTTCGGTATCAGCATAACTGTGGCATCATAGAAAGAACTGGGTAATGTTCCTTCTGGTTCTATTTTGTGGAATAGTTTGAAGAGTATTAGTATTAGGTCTTCTTTAAATGTGTGATAGAATTCTGCACTAAAACCATATGTTCTTGGGCTTTTTTGAGTTGTGAGACTTTTAATGAATGCTTCTATAACTTTAAGTGTTATAGGACTGTTTAGATTGTTTATCTAATCCTGATTTAACTTTTGTACCTGTTTTCTGTCCAGAAACTTATCCATGTTACTCAGACTTTCCATTTTTGTTGAGTATAACCTTTTGTAGTAGGATCTGATTAATTTTTAAATTTCCTCAGTTTCTGTTGTTTTGTCTCTTTTTTCACTTCTGATTTTATTAAATTGGATACTGTCTCTGGACCCTCTAGTTAGTCTTACTGAGGTTTTATCTTTTTTGCAGACAAACTTAAATCAATCCCATTAAAATCAGGGAGTTAATTGGGTTGTCCACTCTCATTCTATCTAGTCAATATAGTACTTGAAGTCCTAATCAGAGAAATTAGATCATAAAAGGACAGCAAATGGATACAAATTAGAATGGAATAAGTCAAAATATCACTATTTGCAGATGATATGATAGTATTCTTAAGTGATCCAAAAATTTCCAACAGAGAACCCCTAAATCTGATGAATAATTCAGCATTGTGGATGCATATAAGAATAACTCAAACAAATCACTAGCCTTCTTCTAATGAAAGAATAAACAGGCTGAGGAAGAAGTTATGGAAACAACACCCTTCACAATAGTCACACATAGAATATGATACCTTGGTGTGACTATAACAAAGTAAGCAAAAGATCTAAATGACAAGAACTATAAGCCTCTGAAGAAAGAAATCAAAGAAGATCTCAGAGGATGGAAAGATTTCCCATGGTCATGGTTTATTAGGATTAATATTTTTAAAGTGGTCATCTTGCCGAAAGCAATCTACAGATCAATGGAATCCCCATCACAATTCCAACTCAATTCTTCATAGAGTTAGGAACAGCAATTTGCTAACTCATCTGGAATACCAAAAAATTCTAGGATAGCAAAAACTATGCTCAAAAATAATAGAACTTTTGTGGGAATCACCATTCCTGCCCCCAAGCTGTATTATAGAACAATATTGTTAAAATCTACAAACTTTTGTTACAGGGACAGGAAGGTAGATCAATGGATATGAATTGAAGACTCAGAAATGAACGAACACACCTATGGTCATTTAGTCATTGACAAAGAATCTCAAATTATCCAGTGGGCAAAGAAACAGCATTTTCAACAAATGGTGCTGGCTCAACTGGCAATTATCATTTAGAATAAAGTAAATTGATCAATTCTTATGTTCTTTTACAGAGCTCAAGTCCAATCTGATCAAGGACCACCACATAAAACCAGATACACTGAAACTAATCGAAAATTAAGTGGGAGAAAACCTCAAACACATGGGCACAGGGGAAAATTTCTTGAACAGAACACTAATGGCTTATGCTCAAAGGTCAACAGTGTAAAAATGGACCTCATAACATTGCAAAGATTCTGTAAGGCAAAGGACACTGTTAACAGCACAAAATGGCAACGAACAGATTGGAAAAGGACCTTTACCAATCCTACATCTGATAGAGAGCTTATATCTAAGATATACAGGGGACTCAAGAAGTTAAGACTCCAGAGAATCAAATAACTCTAATAAAAATGGGGAAAAGAGCAAAACAAACCATTCTCAAATGAGGAATATCAAATGGCTGAGAAACATCTAAAGAGATGTTCATCTAGTCACTAGGGCAAATCAAAACAACTGTGAGATTTGACTCTACATCAATTAGAATGGCTAAGATTAAAATCTAAGGTGACAGTAGATGCTGTTGAGGATGTGGAGCAAGAAGAACACTTTTCCATTGTTCATGAGAATGCAAGCTGCAAAACTTGCAAAACTCTGGAAATGAGTCTGGCAGATCCTCAGAAAATTGGACATGGTATTACATGATGACATAGCTATACTACTCCTGCGCATACACCCGAAAGGTGCTCCAACATATAGCAAGGACATATGCTTCACTATGTTCATAGAAGCCTTTTATTTATAATAGTCAGAAGCTAGAAAGAACCCAGATGTCCTTGAACAGAGAAATGGGTACAGAAATTGTGGTACATTTAAACAATGGAGTACTTCTGAGCTGTTAAAAACAATGACTTCATGAAATTCTTAGGGAAATGGATGGAACTAGAAAATATCCTAAGTGAGGGAACCCTATCACAAAGAACCAACAGGGTATGCACTCACTGATAAGCAGATATTAGCCAAAATTCTCAGAATACCCAAGATACCACTCACTGACCCATGAAGGTTAAAAAGAAGGAAGACTAAAGTGTGGATGTTTAAGTCCTTCTTAGAAAGGGGAACAAAATACTCATGGGAGAAAATATGGAGATAAAGTGTGGAGCAGAGGCTGAAGGAAAGGTCATTCAAATACTGCCCTACCTGGTGATCCATTCCATATACAGACACCAAACCCAGATATTATTGTGGATGCCAAGAAGTGCTTAGTGGCAGGAGCTTGATAGAGCTGTCCAATGAGAGGCTCTACCAGAGTCTGAGAAATAGAGAAGCAGAATCTGGCAGTCAACTATTAGATTAAGCACAGGTCCCCATATGAGACATATGCAAATTCAGTATATGAGGAAGTTTTCTGTATAGAAAATATATTTTTCTCAACATTTTTTTATGTTGGCCTCTGGTTTGCTGCATTTTGATTTTATTATGATTAAGTATGGACCTTGAATTCCTGAACTTTCCAAGAGATGTTTCCAAGGCATGAAGGGATGGTGAATTTTGTCAAATGCTTTCTCAACATCTAATGAGATGATCATGTGTTTTTTTTTTTCTTTGAGCTTGTTTATATAGTGGATTATGATGATGGATTTCCATATATTGAACCATCCCTGCATCCCTGGGATGAAGCCTACTTGATCATGATGGATGACTTGACATGTTCTTGGATTCAGTTTGCAAGAAATTTATTGAGTATTTTTGCATTGATATTTATAAGGGAAATTGATCTGAATTTCTCTTTCTTTGTTGGGTCTCTGTGTGTTTTTGAAATCAGCATAATTGTGGCTTCAAAGAACGAATTGGGTAGTATTTCTTATGTTTCAATTTTGTGGAATAGTTTGAAAAGTATTGGTATTAGGTCTTCTTTGAAGGTCTGATATTATTCTTCACTAAAATCATCTGGCCTGGGCTTTTTTGGTTTGGGAGACTTTTAATGACTTCTCCTATATCTTTAAGGGTTATGGGACTGTTTAGATGTTTTTACCTGGTTCTAATTTAACTTTGGTACAAGTTATCTGTGTAGAAAATTGTCCATTTCATTCAGACTTCCCATTTTGTTGTGTATAGGCTTTTGTAGTAAGATCTAATTAATTTTTAAATTTCTTTGGTTTCTGTTGTTTTTTTTTTCTCCCTTTTCATTTCTGATTTTATTAACTTGGAGACTGTCTCTGTGCCCTATGGTTAGTTTTGCTGAGGGTGTATCTTCCTTGGATACAAACTTAAAGCAATCTTACTAAAAGCAAGGACTAGACATGGTTGTCCACTCCTTCCCTATCTAGTCAATGTAGTACTTGAACTCCTAGCCAGAGCAATTAGATCATAAAAGGAGGTCAAAGAGATACAAATTGGAAAGGAATCAATATATCGCTATTTGCAGATGATATGATAGTACTCTTATGTGATCTCATAAATTCTACCCGAGAACTTCTAAATCTGATAAACAACTTCAGCTGCTTATAAAAATCAGACAAATCAGTAGCCTTCCTCTACAAAAAGGGTAAACAGGCTGAGAAAGAAATTAGGGAGACAACACCCTTGACAATTCTCACAAAGAGTATAAGATACCTTGGTGTGACTCTAACCAAGCAAGTGAAAGATCAGAATGACAAGAACTTCAAGTCTCTGAAGAAGGAAATGGAAGAAGATCTCAGGGGATGGAAAGATTCCCTACGCTCAGGGATTATCAGGATTAATATAGCAAAAATGGGCATCTTGCCAAAAGCAATCTACAGATTAATGGAATCCCCATCACAATTCCAACTCGATTCTTCATAGAGATGGAAAGTAAAAAAATGCAAATTCATCTGGAACAAGAAAAAAAATCCAGGATACTAAAATCTATCCTCAACAATAATAGTTGTTCTGGGGAAATCACCATACCTGCTCTCAAGCTGTATTATAGAACAATAGTGATATAAACTGTAAGATTTTCGTACAGAGACAGGAATATAGATCAATGGAATAGAATTGAAACCCATACTGGAGCCAAAATAACTTCTCTTCCATCAAGGTTGATTCTTCAAAAGTATTTGGACATATTGATAGAAAATGAGTACACTGGCTTTTTACTGTAGAAAGTGAGGAAATTATGCAAATGGAGAGGAATGTTGTATTAATTCAGGCTGGGCACTGTGGACAACTTTTCCACATTGAGTTTTTGTCTGCTCTTCCTCTGCCTGGAAGAAATATCTTAGTGTTAGGGATGAATAGCATGCTTTTTCAATATATACCCGCAACACCCAGGCAAGCAAAGTCTCAAAGAGGGGTGAGACAGCATGTGGAAATCCTCCAATCCCAGACAGAACATTTTTATAATATGAAACTTTATCCTAACACAGATCTCTCATTCCCTAATCCAGCAGAAACTTCCTCTTTGGATTAAGGCATTATTACAGATCAACCACCAGCTACTTTTAAGAAGCCCTTAAATTGCAGAGCAGGCAAATAATGACCACAGAAAGGTATAGGTAGGAGAATAGAGGGATGTTGGTGTTTTTAAAAAAGACATGAGAATTATACCTGGTTTCTACTGTGTCAATTGTATGCTAGTTATCACTGAAGCTAATGATAGGGGATTGGAACTACTCTTAATATAGTAAAATTATGCAATGTGAAGTGATGGATATAGTAATTATCCTGTGTTAATCATTCCCTACCATATGTATGTACTGAGATAGTACACAGCAGTCCACAAATATATACACTTACTCTATCTGGTTATATTTTAAAAACTCTTCTTTATGTCAGTTTAGGGGATTGTCGGAAGGGAAACTAGGAAAGTGGATAACATTTGAAATGTAAATAAAGAAAGTATCTAATAAAAGAAAAAAAAAATAAACATGTGTCCACCAAGTCCAAAAACATGGGTGTTTCAAAGCACAGCAGTGGGAGTGAGGCATTCTAGTGTGGGTCCAAACTCTTCATTCCCCAGCCTCAAATCTGTTTACTGCGAACTCCACACAAGAGCCTTTGTCAAAACTGTTCATACATTATAGATTTCTGCTCATTTGGTTATTTCAACTTCCTGTGAGGAAGAAGGAATCCTGAGTAAGATAAATTATTTTCTCTTACAAAATCCTCCTTTCTCAGTTCTCAGGATGGGTTAAGAGGTGATACTTGTCAATGGTTTTCTAGGATAAAGATGTAAAGCTGGGTTACAGAATTTCCAAGAGACTTCCCTCAGAGATGAGCCGCCCAGCAACACTCAGACAGTGCACAGCGAGAGCAATAAGTAAATGGTGCGATGGATTGAGTCTCCCTGTCATTGATTCTATGAATAGAATCCAAAAAGCAACTTGACCCCTTACCACTGATACTCACATCATCTTAGAATGAGAAGAACCACAGACTCAAAGGCTAGTATGTCCCACAAGTTATTATTCATGTGATAGTTAGAACCAGATACTCCCTGCTTTCCTCATGTGGTAGTTAGAACCAGCTTCTCCCTGCTTTCCTCTAGGTGTGCATGGGGCCCCAAGTTCAGGCATCACATTACCAACTCATTGTTTTCTCTGAGAGAGGAAGCAGCACACCTATCTGACTCTACTGTAGTAAATGTACTCCACTGTTGAGCAGTTACTTGGGGAACTCTATGAAATGAGGCCCATGCTCTGATCTAAAAAGCTTGGAAAGTCTTGACATGGCCTACATTCTGTTGCCTCCAGCAGCTGAGTGTGCCCAAGACCAAGTGGATCTATGTGAAATTACTTCCCATTGAGGCCTAATCCTGTTGTGAGACTCTGGGATGACCAAGTCAAATATCTGAGTTATAGACAAGTAAGCTCCAATTGCAACCAGTAAGTCTGTCCCAGGACAGCATGTGTCCCTGTCACCTAAGAAGTAGTGCAGGAAGTTTTTCTTTTTGAGCAGTGCAGGAAGAAATTATCTGGGGATCCTCACATTTGCATAAGAGGCTCAGTATGCTCTCCAAGTCACTTTGATAAGAGAGATAATGTGCTTTGTGTTTCATAATTGTAATTTCTTGGATTCAAGTCAGTGTAGAATCCTACCCAGGAGGCAGCACCTGGCACTATATAAGGCACTGAGCTCAAGTCCCTCTGCATCTCTGTACCTCACCAGGCTTCAGTCATGAGGATCCATTACCTTCTCTTTGCCTTTCTTCTGGTGCTGCTGTCTCCACTTGCAGGTGAGTCAAGGTAGTAGGGTGGTCCCACAGTGAAAGGAGAGATAGCTCCCTATAACTTCTCTCTCTCTCTCTTTCACTGTGTGTGTGTGTGTGTGTGTGTGTGTGTGTGTGTATCTTTCTGTCCCTTAATCTTTGTGTATTGTTATCTCTCCCTCTCACTTTATGTGTGTGTTTGTTCCTCTGAGCATGCATCTGTTTTTCTATCTCTATGCTTGTATGCCATTCTCTAGTGTATATGTCCAGCTCTATGTTTCTGTCTATGTCTTTTTCTCGCTTTGTGGATACCCTCCTTACTTTTGCAGTTTTCTCTTTCTTCTAAGCATTTTAGAAAAATGGGTATTGTGTGACTAGTAACACAAACTAAGGACTCTATTTCCTTTGAAGAAGCCTAAGGTAGCCTCATTCTCTGCTGATCTGCAGCACTTGACTGCCATTTCCTAACTCCTGATGCTTATCTTAAGATTATCAAATGAGTATCTTATAGGTAGCTTAAAAATAATAGCAGGAAGAATGTTTGATTCTTACATCAAAAGAAAGGTAATAATTTAGAAATCTTTATATATAAGGAGTAGAGTCTCTGCTTATTCTAAAGAACTCTTCAGAATAACCAGCCCAGGCTCTGTTTGAGAACTTCCTCTCCCCCTACCCCCATGGAACATCCTTAAACACACACTATCTACAGTGGTAATGAGGCTCATAACTCGGGGGAGGTGATGAAACTCAGTCTCTGAATCTCTGCCATAAGTGTAGTTTGTGGAAAGGTTTTGTATTCTTTCACATTATGTGTATACGTATAGATTCGGGTATGGGTGTATGCCAAGAAGTACAGTACCCAAAGAGGTCATAAAAGGGCATCTAAACTCTCAGAGATGTTGTTGTTTGTAGGCACATATTGGACAGCCTGATAAGATACTAGGAACTTATCTTAGGTCTTCTACAGGAGTTTTATGCACACCTAACAGGTGAGTCATCTTTCCATGCTCCAAGATGTGTCTCATTCTTGACATTACACAAACAGAATAATAGGGTTAGACAACTCAAGAGAGGGAGCTGTTTTAACTGGAGAGGAATTGAGGAACACATCTTAGGCAAACCTGTAACCTCTATATGCATGTGCACAGTCACACTCAGTGTCTGTTTCAGATACTTGAACAAGGGTCTGGTGTGCTGAAAATCAAAGGCAGGGCTGCTGAGAGGCAGCAAGGGAATCACACAGAATCTTTCCTGAGCTCCTGCCTGCTGGTCCTGAAAACTCCAATCAGTCAGGGGTGGAGCAGAACCTTCAACATTTGGGTCCTAGGAAAGCAAGCACCCCCTCTACACTGCAACAGTGCCTGTCTCAAAAAAAAAAAAAAAGTACAGTGCCTGTCTCTATCAAGAATTGGAATCAGTCCTGCTAAAACAGACATCCCTGTTTTGAGGGAAGAGCCTGCTGGGATCTATTCATCATAAAATCACATTGGTATGTATTTCTGACCTGGCATGTTTAATTCTAATGTGTGGTTTTTCTTACTTATCTTTAAGCTTTTCGCCAAGAATTGGACAAACCACTAGTTTGCCGTCGGAAAGGAGGCAGATGCTATATTAAGTGCCCTGACAATACTGATCAGATTGGAATTTGTAGAGTTCCTTTCAAATGCTGCAAGAGACAATAGAGAAGATAACCAAGACCCTGTGAACCAAAGAAAACACCAGAAATTGTTCCTCCATTAAGATGGACAAAACTTAAACCAAATTAAAGTTCCTTGATTAAATGCAAACACCTGTTGCCTAAGAACTATGTGAGCTCACAGTTTGTTCTCTCTTCTGCTGAATTCTAACATCATTGCAGAACTCAATCAGTGGCTCCAGCAGGGCTCTCTTAAGTTCCTTGGTTTATGGCTATCTGTTCCTGTTTCTGATGTGCTGGGTGATTCCCTGTAGCCAGCACACAGACATCCTGCCTGCCTTCTGCAACCCTTTGCCTCCTTCACCTCTTTGCTACGTCCACCCAGTCCCAAGGCAAGGCAAAGATGGTGACCCAGCTTCCCTCTAGCTTGTTCCTAGTAGTCATTTATGCCTTTTGTGTTTGTGCCTAAGATTTTAATGCACTCTTTGGCTATGGGAGCTCTTGAGTATGGGTTCCAGAGTCTCTTATTCATTTATGTAGTGACCACTGATGAGATATATTGCATCATTTTATTTTAAATTGAATGGCCAAGTTGAGTCAGTGGGGGGCTTAATTACATTTAGACATAAGACACAATTAATTTATGGAAAATAAGGCCTCATTAAAAGCAGTAAGAAGGGTAGATCCGGTTGAAGAAAAAACAGTGTTATGGTTAGTAAAGCAATAGTTCAGTCTGTCCTAGGCCTGACCTTCCCACCATGGATATTATAGTATGATGGGCTTCCTGTCAGGCTTGGGTGGGGCTTCTCAGTTAATGTGCATACAATTTATGCTCATGAGTATAATTCAACTACAGCAGGATACCTTAGATTTTCAGAATTCTCTGTCTGAAAGAAGAAATGAAACCCCAGAGAAAAGATATCTCACCTGGATAGATGCAACTGATTAAAGGTGTCCTTGTCACATGTTTGGCATGTAACAAAAGAATGTTGGATAAAGAAACATGCCAAAATGCAGAGTATCTTTAAATTTAAAGTAGGAGTTTGAAGACAGGGAACTGTCCATATGTGTGTGCTCTGCAATCTTACAGATCTGAGTTTCAATCATAGCACCCATGTAATAAACCAGGGATCACAGCATGTCTGTACTCTTAGAACTGGGGGATGGGATGGAAACATGTGGATATCCAAACTAACTAGCCAGCCTACCAGACAAAGTGCATGACCTCAGGCTCAATGAAAGATCCATCTCAAAAATGAAAATAGGAGGTGGACCTGCTGATGAGATGGCTCCTCACTTAAGAGCACTCGCTCCTCAGAAGGACCTGGTTAGATTCCCAGCACTTAATCACCTCTCATCACCTTCTGTAACTCAAGTTCTAGTGGATCTAGCCCCTTCTTTTTCCTTCATGCCAATCATATACACAGTTCATACAGAAAAATATACCAAACACAAAATTAATAATAATAATAATAACAATGATATAATAGAGAGTGATTGAAGAAAACACTTTAACTTCTGCCTTTATACACATACATACATGTATTCACACATATAAACAAATGATGTATAACACACATACACACACATGATAGTGATTTAAAATATCCACAAATAATTCAGTATTTGAGTTTTATTCAAGGACAGCCTTTGAATTTTTCATTGTACAATGAAACCTATACCTGCCTCTTCAGACCCTGTCCTCAAGGAATTATTTTTAATAATCTATACTGTTATATTCTATAAACTTGTTTTTTAGATGATGCTCAAAGTCACTGTGTTGACTTTTGCAGGAATGAGATGAAGTATCCTGAAACAAGTGAAGCATCATTCTTGGTCTTTAGAGGATGGAAGCATTTGCAAGTTTTTTGTAGCAAATATCCTAACCTGAGAAAAGACATTAATGGCTATGTAATTTTTTTTAAAGGTAAGACCCTTGAAAGCATAGGTAAAATGTATCAAAGCAAAAAAAAAGTTTCTCAATAGCTTTTTACTTCTAAAAATTACAGGGCCCTTTGATGTTAAGATAGGACCAGAGCTGGTGGTGTTCACAGGGCAGAACACCAATGGAAATGTCCAGTTTTAGCATCAGAAGCTGGTTACTGCCAGCCTCTGAAACCTGCAATGACATCATCCTAGGGTACACTGATCTTCTGTGTTCATTCCTATGGCAACCATAGCACACTCCTTGTGTTACCTGCATTACCAGCAAGTTATCACCTATGTTACCTATGTCACATCCAGGTTAAAAGACGTGGACTCTGCCCCTACCTCCTTTGCTTATTCACCTCTTTTAATCAAGACCTCTCAAAGAATGAACTCTGCTGTTTTGGCATGATCTGTCCACTAACCATGGTGCTGAAGCCCTGGACTTGCTAGCAACCACCACACAGGCTGGTCTTAGGCTCTATAGCATGCACCACAGCCACCACTCTGGGGCACGGGGGACTCCACCAGGTAGGATATCCACTGCCCTGTGGATTAAGAGTTGGTCAACAAGTCTGTTGGACAAGGGCTTGCTCTAACCCACAAAAGCTAAAAAGGCCATGTCCATGGTGCCATCAGGAGGTACATTGTCTGAAGATTGTTCTTATGCCACTCAGGAGAGGGGAACATCACTCCCAGGTAACCCTCCAGCTGATCTTCTAGGTTTGGCTATAGACAAATGGAGAGGCCTTAACTGCCTTGACCTGACTACTTCCATCACCATCATCATAGAAGTGACTATCATGGGAGCCCCATGGAATCATTATGGCATATGGGCATCCTATCTCTTTCATCTTCTTGGACACTGGAGCCACATATTTGTTCCTGAGAGTTGGGGAACCCAACTTCTCCTTCTCATCTCCTATTGTTGGGGTAGGAGTTCAACCTTACCTTCCTCACCAAACCTACTCCTTAGTTGAATTTTTAAAAGTGTTCTTATCACACATTCTTTTTTTAATTGCCAAAGTGTTCTGACACCTTATTGGGACAGAATCTTCGAGATACGATAGGAGCCTATATTTCTAGTGCTTCCCACAGTCTCCTGAACCCAAGCTCAAAAGCAACCCCTTTCTTCATCCTCCTCCTCACCAGTCAACCTATTAAATCTAACATGTTGTGTCCTTTGCCAGCTTATCAGGTAGATCCCTGAATCTGGGTCATTCCAAACCCCTCTGTTGCTAAACATCATTCTCTTATTGTCATCCAATTATTGAACTCTACAAGATACATCACCCAGGCTCATACCCTCTTTCTATCCAGAGCCTCAGGATTCTTACGCCTATGTCATCTCTTGTAACTTAGGTGAAAAAAAATCCTCCATCTGATTTCTTTCCCCTTTAACTCCCCTATACTAGAAGTTAAAAGACCTAATGGAATTCATCACCTTGTTCAAGACCTCAGGTGCATTAATTTATTGGTGGTTACTCTCTATCCTTTTGTGGGTAATCCTTATACAGTTCCTTACACTATGCCCTTGGGGACTTCTCATTTCTCCTTCTTAGATCCCAAGGATATATTTTTTTCTATCCTGTTCCAGAACACCCTTGCCTTTACCTGAACTGACCCAGACACCCATTTTCTACTCAATGTACCTGAAGTGTACTACCTCAGGGATTCCAGGACATGCCATAGCTATTTGGCCAGGTTCTGGCTTCTGACTTATTTTTTCTGTCTGTCCCTAAATCTAAGATTGTCCATTTTGTAGAAAAAATTCTTCTCTGAAGTCCCCCTTTTAAAAATTAGCCAAAGTGACATCTCTGCTCTTCTAAATTTATTGTTCAGTCCAGGCTGCAAGGTCTCATATGCTAAAGTTCAAATGTCCACTCATCAGGTCACCTATTTGGAACTGCCTATTTCCCCAACCCACAAGGCTACTACCTTAGACAGAGAAAATCAAATTCTGTCTCTCACTGTTCCTTTTACAAAGGGAGAGATTTTATCATTCCTGTGAATAGACAGTTTTATACATTCCTGGGTTCCTTCCTTTTCCTTTCTTCTTACCCCTTTTATGAAGCATCATTAGGACCCACCCATGAACTTCTTCTCATACCTGTTATCAAGGCTTTTCAAAGGCTTCAACAGGCTCTCCTTAACACCACAGCCTTTCACCTTCCTGACCTGAGTCGTCTTTTTTCCCTCTACATAAGCGAAAAAGATGCTTTTTCCCTTGGGGTATTAGGTCACCACAAGGGTCCCTCTTTATAGAGATAGGCACTTTGTATTCTTACCTTGGCAGCTACTGAACTCCTTATTTGTGAGTCTAAAAAACTAACAGTTGGGTCGCTTATAACCATCTTTTCTTCTCATTCTCTGTCATAGCTCCCTAATGTTAGAGGCTTACATTCTTTACTGTCCTCCAACATTATTTGTCTTAAGGTAGCAACAATTGAACACTTCACATTCACCTTCCAATCATGACTGCCTCTTAATAATTTCATTCCCTTTCCTTGAACAAATCCTAACCACTCCCTCTGGCAATCCTGCACTGAAACCTCAGTGGAATTAATATCTCACCCTTCACACATACAGGAGGGCACATTGCCTCATGCCCTCTATACCTGGTATATCGACGGCAGCTACTTTAATATATGAAGGGACCAGAAGATCTGGGAATGCCATAGTGTCAGACTCAGAGATAGAGGAGGTGCAGGACCTCACTGTTCACACCACGAATAACAGTCTGAACTAATAGGCCTCACCAGTGTCTTTCAACTGGAACAGGGACTATCCCTCAACAACTACAGAGACTCCAAATATGTTTTCCATATACTCCAGTCCCACGCTGGTGTCTGGAAGCATTGTGGCTTACAAAAAGTGGATCAGTAAATAATGAAAACCAAATTATGGCCATGCTAAATGCTTCCCATCTCCCCACAGCTATTGGGGTTGTCCACTGCAGATCCCACAAGACAGATGACTCTATTGTCTCCGATGGAAACAACTGAGCTGATGAAGCAGCTAGAACTGAAGCCCTTAGGGGAGTAGACTTGTCTCACCCTCCCCATGACATTCTGACACTACAAGCCGAAACCCCACCCTCCCTCCAAGACACTGGTCAAAGTCTATCCTAAACTCACCAACTCTTTCACCCTAACAGGCAAGAGTTGTCTACCTATTGGAAGAGATTATAGACATTGGAGAAATGTATAAGTGTGTATAAGCATATGGGCAAGGATAGATTCAAGGAGCACATACAAGAACAGGCAATAAGAAAAATTCTCACATGCTGAAAGGAACAATAGGTCCCACGGATCTTACTTATTACCAACAGAGTTTTTCTGTACCCAGCACAGCAAATATATCCAACTCAGCATAGGACTTCTGTCAGACTCTCTGCGGTTGTGTAATAGGCATAATTTTAGTGTCCATTGCTTTCTGTGTCTTTATACCTAACACTGGAATATTTTTTCATTAAAAAGGTAACAACCAGGAGAGATGGACTTAAAGAGTTGTGTTACAGGATGAAACTCATCTTTATGTTTTGTAAAGGAAACAGACAAGCAGTAAACTACTAATTTGCTTTCTTACTACATGGGAATTATAAATACAGTGTCTTCAATTTGCTTTCTTTTCAAGGTCCCCTGTAACTTTGATTTTTTTTTCAAATCTTACTTTTAATGATGTCTCTTAAATGCATTAAGCTCCCTTTTAGCCTACTACCCACTGAAGGTAGTGGAGAAGAAAGGATACTGGGGAAATGGAGCTATTTAGAAATAGTTCTTTGGAGCAACTCCCATCTGTGTTGTCTGGAAATATGTATCTCAGTTCACAGGTTAGAAATGGCATTTAGATCTACTAATATACCCTTCAGGGATACACAAGCAGTCCAGTTTGATAAAGTCAGGAGAGCAAACATTTGTCAGCAGTGGTGTTACTACCTAGCAGAGACAGCAATGTGTCAACCTTGACTCAAATCAGCAGGAGGGACTAGCAGGAATGTCAGGAGAAGTTCTTAGATATGACTCTCTTTCAGTTAACAGGACATAAGTGAAGACTGGAAACTAACAAGAGTTGCGCAACTACCTCGATAAGCAAGCTAACCACAGACCCCATCACTGTTCATCCGGGTCTTTTTAATACCCTCCAAATATCATGTGTCTTCCCTGGTTCTTACCTCAGCAAGAGCATCTGTCTCAGCTGAGGTCACTTTGCCAATCTCAGCTGACCTCACTCTGCCAATCAGCCCCAGTCTGCAGAAACATCAAAGAAGCCACAGTACAACACCAGAAGTTTTTTGGTACATTTCTCTGTATGGAGTGCCAACAAATGGAATGTAACTGCACAGTGTAATGTGAAACAATACATGTGTATTTGCAAAGAATTCTTTATCATATGTCCTGTCATATGCTTGCTTTAGGAGACCATCCTTTGCCTTTTGTCTGTGTCAGTAAAACATTCCTTCATGATTCTGTCTTATGTTCAACTCAGGAAAATACTCCTTCACCTGTTTGCCTCAGCAAAACACCTTCTAACAGTATTGATTTTCCAAAGAACCCTTATATTTCCACTTCAGTCCCCTCTCAAATTCCTTATTATATATACTTCATTAAATATTTGATATATGCTTTTGAAAAGACTTTTGTGTTCAAAAATCAGAATCTTAATTCAAAGCCTTTTAAAGAAAAACCTAGCTCCCAGTGTTATGGCCTAGGAAACTCTGAAAAACCATAGACTCAATTTAAGTTCTAACTAACTGAATTATTTCAAGCTGCATCCAACCTCAATTCCAGGGTTTAGATTTGAAACTAAGACCCAGCTAACATGTGTCAAAGACCTCAGTGCTCTCTCTTGGTATTTCCTCAGGTGTGAGAGAACATCTGGGATTTCTGGCATTCCTATATTTTCTAGTCTTGTCTTAGTCTCTGGTTGCTCTCAGAGCTTTCCTCAGACCTAAGATAGTTTCTTTAGCCATCATATTCCCTATATGATCTAGAACATTTGAAGTAGATCATTGATTTGAGTTGAGGCACAGGTTGACCCTGAGTCTGTAGGGCAGCACTCCCTTAGAGGTTTTCCCTATGTAATCTACACATTTTCTTCTCTCCTCTCTCCTCTTCTCTCTGCACGCAGACTTTCTCTCTTTCTCTCCATAGCCCACTTCTGTCTTTGTTCCCCTTGATGAATTCCATGGTTTCCTCCCTTCATACCAGTAAACTCAACTTGGGCCTAGAGTATTTTCCCAACAATAATAATACTTGCTTACATACTTGGTTATAATTTATTTATATATTTTTATGTCAAATTAGCAGCTTTAAGAAGATTAATATTTTACAGTTTTATCTCTGTTAAATTTATCCTTAAGAATCACAATTTTTAGTAGATTTGTTTTACTAATCAAGCCAAAATCAACCCGCCCAGGCTGCATTGTGACTAAGGGTGTGAAAACCTTAGCTGTCATTAAGCTGACCCTAAGCAGAGCTGCTTTATCCTTACTGAAAACATGTATCTGGTTCCGGTTAATCCTTTTGAAGTTATTCCTTTGTTTCGTGTCAGGTATCTTCTAGGTACTTTGCCTTCTGTGACTTCCTACCCCCTTTATTTTCTGTATTCTTTGGCAAGAAAAAAAAATTTTTCTTATCCTCCTGGCCAGCAGTCTGCTGACTGCTGCTGGGCGGGGCCTTGAGGTATGCAGCTTTCCCTCAGCGGTAGTAGCTGGAGAGCCGCTAGAAAGCGGTGCCTTTGTAATGAACTCAAGGGAGGGCCATGATCATCATTGCCCCCATGAGACTTCTCCTGTCCCCCGCCGGGATAGCTGTATTTTCCAGCTAAGACTTGGGGTGTTCTGCCGCCCTCACTTGGGCTTCCTAGCCTACAACAGATTGGGCCACCTTTAGCCTCTTCTGCCTGAGAGGAAGGCCCAGGTGGTGGAGGCGGTGGCGGGCAGGGGAGGCAGCTCCTACAAAGAGGCGCACTGCCTCCACTTCAGAGATGTGGGGCTTAGCAGCGAGTCAAATCCAGAATCCTTTTCAGAGTGGTTCCGCATGCCATGGTGGCGGGCAGCCAAGGCTCAGCTCAAGACGGGGGTAAATGGGCCCTCCGAGGTGCCCAGTGGATGTGGGTCCCAGGACAGTAGAGCCTCAACAAGGCAGGTGGGCGGGGCCAAGGTGGGGCTTACCTCAAAGCACAGTTTCAGCATCCTATTAAATTAGCTCTGTGGTGCTAATAAAGAATTGTATGATATATTCATGTATTTTGGAAAACCTATAACAAAAATTGTGTCTTAGGAACCTGACAAAGTGTCTGTTCCTTGTTCCAAACAGCAATTAATTTGGTTATTACAGAATATTAATAATTGATCTATTGCATACTATCATTTTAAATAAAATTTACAATCAATATCGCAAAGATGAGTTAAAAATTGTTTTTATGCATGCTTTTGTATTTTCTAAAAAATCATGCATGCATGCATTCCATTTACTGTGTTTAAAAACAACCCCTCTATGGGAAATAAGTAGATGTGAATTAGATCACACGCTTATTCTTTTGAGCTTCCCCCTGCTTCAGCACAAATAATTAAGTTGTGTGCTGTGGATGGTGTTTTAAATTGCTGAACAATCAAACCTTAATTTGTATATTAATAGTCAATATTATGTCTCAGATATCACAATTGCTTAAGATTGTTCGTCCCTCGGATGCTATTAATTCTCAAAATTGTAATTGCTTATGCATATACAACTCATAAGAAAAAATGATGTCCTTTCAAGAAGGCTGTTTTAAGACATTTAATAAATTGTTCTAGATTGCCTGGACATCTTAAAGCAATGCCATGCTGGATTTATATCTCAGGCAGTCTATAGGTCCTACATATAAAATAGATTGGATATATAATCTCGTTCTTAATATATTCAAAACAGTTATGGTTTAAGACAATATTTTAGTATTCTTGGAAATTGTGCATGTCAAATTCTTTGCTCTTAGTGTCCTCAGTTACTACTTGTTTCCACATAATAGTTTTAATTCTTGAGGACCTATACTTAATAAATTGCTGCAAATAAATGCTCCTATTTCTGATTTAATAAATAAGTAAATTATACACTTGTGACCATTAATAACTTATCAAGCTTTCTAGTTACAACCGCTCTTTAAGAGAAACAATTGAAAGTGCAATTAGTTACTGCCCATGTTAAATCAATACTGACTATAACAGTAAAGTATTTGAGATGTTTTGTCAACATATTATTTATTCACAAGGACAAGGTATTATGGAACTTTAAAACTCCAGATTCTTAAAAGACAAAGAAGGGGGAAAATATATTAGTTTTCAAGGTACAGGAACCACAACCACCTCAGCATTTTCACACAAATTCTTGAAAACCATAAAAGGAATTATGACTCTAAAAATTGGTTGTTTCCAAAAATAAAAAATGTTTCCCTGATGGGTCTTTTATAGTGACACAGAGAATGAAGAGCAGTTCTAGAAATGCTTTGTAGTTTGAAATCCTAAAAAAAACACTTGCTAGGCTTTCTCATGTTTTAGAAATCATGAAGGGCACACAGCACACCCCACTACATCTCTCCCCAAAGACAGAAACCTGAACCCCACATGGGTTGCACATTAATCTTGCATCCCCATTGTAGAAAACAAGATAAACAAACAATAAGAAGTTGTTTTTCAAAACTTGTCAAATAGTATAGAACATTATGCTACTCATAGAGGACTTGTTTTCAAATCATTCTTGAGAAACAAGGCAAAAAGATGAAGTCCCCACTTCATCAATGGATTGACAAAGCAAAGGATGATTTACAAAATAATCCACACAAGTAAAACATTCACTGAGTATGTACATGAATATACTCTTCTTTCCTACTGCTGTGTAAGATATCATTACCAGAAGAAATACATTTCATACAACACACACACACGTATGTGTTCTAACTCATATTTTTCCATTTGGACATTGACCAGTGCCATAGGCACAGAGATGAGTGGTTATCTAGAATATAGAGAGTTTACTGCAGAAAATCTCTCCAGAATGGTTGGCCAGTTCTTACTAGTGTTAGGAGGAACCATGAGACTGGCTGTGAGATGAGATCAAATAAGCAGAGTACATCCATCCAATGTGGATAAGGAGGGAGCAATCATCAATAACCTGTCTGAAGCAGAGTGAGTTTGATAATAGATATTTGTAAACATTATAAAGCAAACATTTTCTTCCCAAGAGAACTTCCCAGGCACATTTCAGGTATAAAAGTATAAGGAGCCTCAGTTGTTCTGCTGTGGTTCCCTCAACAAGACTCGGATGTCCTCAAAGTATGGCAGATGTGTTCCAGTGAGAACATCTGCCTTAGTCCATTTTGTCTTGAATAACAGGAGTACACATAACATGTAATATACTAATCATCTTAGTAATAGCCAATGGAACGAATTTCCAGCAATTCTGGGGAATATGCAGGCTCAGATGAATGTGTCAAAAGATTTACACTGTGGTAGTTGTCCATTTACTGGTTTATTAATTACATTTTAAGCACATGTCAGCCCCTTTAAAAATGGCAACGTGGCTCCCTGAGTCTCTTTCATAAGAGAACTACCCTATCCCTGGAGGCTCTTCCCTTTTACTCAGATCCCCTGCCAGAAGACCCCACTTGTGAATGTCATAACTTTTGTGAGTACAATTGTCATACATTAATTTAAGTAGGACTTAAGCTTTCTGGCCATAGCATCATTTAGGAAGGATAAAATGAAATATTAACACTTCAAATCTTGGAGAGAAATACAGGATGTTGACATGGGTGAGATTTTGCTACTGGTCAAGAAATGACCAAGTTTATGCTCAAGATTAGCTAGGACAAGCCTGAATTCTGACAGCAGTATCAGAGGATTTGAGGTCATCTCAAAGCACTGTTTTCCCTCTTAGGGAATATAGGGTAGAAAGTGCATTTCCAGCATGGATTGTCCATTCAGATAATGCTGTGCCTAAGTTTGTCCTTATAAATGTCAAGTACTGGTTTAGGCGTAATGCTTCTGAGTACACATCACTTCCTAAGAATAGCTAAAACCATCTCCCTGTCATCTGTCCAGTCAATGGAACATTCAGAAGACATTATGTCTCAAAGAACAATGGCATGAGTGTTTTTGCCCATATGGCTCTAGATAACTTTTTAGCCTTATTTAATGGCCAATAAATGTTGCATGCTGTCCTTTCAGAGAATGACTTGATAAATATACTTCAGTCACATGGGAGACTCCACTAGAATCTTCACAGTCTCACAGCAGAACTAATGAACAATCTCATCATAATGCTATATCCTTACTCTGCTCAATGGCTTAACTAGTTCTACTGGTTGTAACTTAGGTCATGAGGAGGTGCACTGAGAACTAGGTTCAACCCCTTCTTTACACGTTCATTGAATATGTATTCTAGTCATTGTCACAAAGCACAAGCCCTTCTTTCTCAGCCACACATTTCTTGTGCACTCTTTCATACTTTCTGAAACCAGTGATTAAGCCTCAGCCACAGAGCTATGCAGTACAAGCTCCTTAGAGTGAGCACCAATGGGCAAATGGGTGTCATCTAGTCCTGGACTAGATAAATAAGAATTCCTTCTGGGAAGCCCTGCTTTGATCACAGCTCTTACAAATTTCTTAACTGTCCTTTTACAACAGGTGTTTGACGTATCCAATAAAAACTAACCACAAATATTAACACGACATAAAAAAACTTTAAATAGAGGAAATCTGGCCAAGATGTTTCAGCTGATATTTTATCCCAAGTACTGGAAAGAAGAGTGCTGTATCTCTTGCTCTGCCCTCACTGCATACCACGAGAGTCTAAATGTAAAGAAAGTAACTTTCAAAGTATGGATGTGTCATTGAGGCCTAGCTGCAATAGACTCCTTAAAGGCATGGCTGCTCTGGAGGAGCCCATATCATCAGACACCCTTCTAGGGTACTTCTTTCTGGGCCTCTTGTAGCTGCAATGATCAGTATTTAGGGCTTAAGGGGAAACTCATACTACTTTTACCAAAACACAAATCAATTCCTTGTCATTCCAGAAGTGATAATTCTATAATCTTTAAAATGTCGTTCCACCTTAAGAAATATATCTTAGTATCATTTGGTTTTGACTAATGAGTTGTACATGTTGTCTATATGTTTTGGGTATTAGTTTCTATTCAGATGTATGCTTTGCTAAACTTTCACACCATTTCTAGAATGCCACTTCCCACCGATGCTTATTTCCTCTCCTATGCAGAAGCTGCACAGCCCAGTGCAATCCCACAATCCCACGTGCCCACCTGCCTTGTTCCGAGCACCTTTGTTGTCATGATAGACATCACTATCCATACATAGTTCTCAATTTTTGTCTAACAGTTTTTTACTTTTATTTCTTATGTCCAGGTCTTTATGTTATTTTACTTGAGATAAAGTTCTTATTATGCACGAAAAGATTGGGTTGTATACTTTAATACTGATTATCTTAACTGCCATTTCTACTTTCATAGAAGCAGACAGAATAAACACTTGTCCTTCTTAGACCAATGCTGTGCCTAGAGTTACTGGAGATCTTATTAACCAAAGTTTGATAAGGTCTTTGTGGCCAGCAAGAACTGACTATCTATACCATCAGGATCCAGGTCTGGCCACAAAGTCAACAACTTTAGTTATCAGATAAGAATCCATCTTCAGAGAGTAGAGGCATTATTCCTTACACATGCTACATGACAGTGCTGTTTATTTTCTTGTTTTTAAACATTAAAAACTTTCAAATCTATGTACAAATTCAAGCAGTAACAGGAAGCAATAGCAGTGTCCTCCTCATCCTCATCAGCCTATAACTCAGGCACCCACCAAACATATGGACCAAGGCCTATCATGTCGGAAGCTGCCTTATGGAAATAAAAATATCAAGAAAATCTGAGGACAAATTCTTCTCCTTGTCAATGTAGAGGCTTTCTCACTGCAGGGCCTCTCTAAGATCCTTCTCTTCTCTTTGCACAGACACACACACACACACACACACACACACACACACACACTCAGAAGCACACATGGTTCCTAGGAAACCCACAGTCATGAGGATGTTCACTCTGCTCACCACCCTTCTCCTGCTGGCTCTGCAAACTGAGGCAGAATCTCCCCAAAGAAGCACTGAGGAGGCTCCAAGTCAGGAACAGTTGGTCAAGAAGGATCAGGATATTTGTCTATTCTTTGGTGAGGATTAAAGCACTGCTATTCAAAATGCAGGTGAGAGAAATCATTATGCGAGAGATATGGAGTACAGAGGAGTGGTAGAAGTAAGCTCTGAATTTGGGTTACCCAGGCGACTTTATTACCTCTTTATTGTCCTCATTGAATACCCAAGATCCAAATAGATGTTTTTTGGTTTTGTTTTGTTTTGTTTTTGCAAAGATTTGTTTCTGAATATCACGTGGTTTAATTCATAATGAGACTCAATGGCTACTTGTTTATTTTTTTGTACATCCAAATGGCTAGACTTGGTCTATTTTATTTATTTATTATACTTTAGAAAATGGAGATATCTGTTTAGATATTTATGTAATGTCAGGAGCAGAGAAATGAAAACAAATTTAAGACAAATGTGGATTAGTGTTTATTAGTCTTTGTGCTTGTCATGTATATGTATTCAAAATAATTGTGATTGCACACGCTGCTGGCAATAATGACCTATGAGGAGAACCAATTTCATGCAGCACATATCTTGCCATAGGTATCTTGTGCCCGGCTGATGCATACACTGAGTACTGTACTTGATCTCTGTATCTCCAGATATGAAATCAGACTTGATCTGTTATAGCAGAACCACAGGCAGTGGTTTTAGAGATTGGCTCTCTAGGTCCTCCTGTTACCATGGCCACAACTTCCGACTCTACTGCCACTGAGCACTAAGAACAAGAACAATATGTTTGTCATCTGACTGTAGAACTTGATTGAGACTGCTTTATATGCCATGTTATCCTTGAGTTTTCTCTTCCTTTATATCCAAATAAAGTTCCTATAGCAAGTTCTCTCTGTGTGTGCTTGGTTATTGCCTCCAAGAAAGACTCTGAGAACCAAGTACCAGAATGCTAGAAAGAAATAATTAGCTTGGGTCTGTAAGAGTTTCAAGGTTTTAACCGTCTTTAGATGGATAATAAGAAAGATCAGTGCTGTTGAGAGGATCCTAACTTCTCATCTTATAACCCTGCCCTTTTAGATCAGAACCATTCTCAAAGCCATTTGCCACCTGGAATGTATTCAACATGGTTATCTTCATTTTTACATTGTCACAATGATCTAACTTTTCAAAGAAAAAACCTCCTCACTCTAAATGTTAGGATATGACAAGCAGGGCAGGCCAAGACCATTTATATGGCCATGAAGCTCTATGTGTGTGTGACCTTTACAGACACAACTCTAAGTTGAATCAAACAGCAAAGGCACCAAATAGGAAGTGTGACACTCAGTCCAGGGAGTGGCACTTTTAGAACAAGGGGTCTTGTTGGAGTAGGTGTGCCTTGTTGGCTAGGTGTGTCACTGCAGGTGTGGGCTTTAAGACACTCATCCTACCTCCCTGGAAGTCAGTATTCTGCTAGCAGTTTTCAGATGAAGCTCTAGAATTCTCAATTCCTCCTGAATCATGCCTGCATGAATGCTGTCATGTTCTGCCTTGATGACAATGGACTGAAACTCTGAACATGTAAGCCAGCCCCAATTAAATGTTGTCCTTATTAGAGTAACCTTGGTCATGGTATGGTTTCTGTTCACAGCAGTAAAACTCTAAGCTGAGAAACAAGGCAGGAAATTCTCCCTTACATACATACATCACCAAAAGTATCTGTGCACATGTGGGGAAGCTGGATTTGATATATATAAGCCCGACCACACACACACATAAACACCATGTGCTCAGGTTTTTAGATATACCTTAAGATATCTAGGTGTAAGTATCTTATGATTCCTTTATCTACCTTTCTCAATTGGAGCTAAGCTGTTGGAAAATGTGACTAATGTAACTTACATGACCAGATATACTGTGACATAGAGAGAGAGATTCAATAATACATCTACTCCAGTAGTGACTGTCATGGCAGGCCTGAAAAGCCTGGAAAGCAGTTCCAAGGCAAAGAGTTTCACGGAAATTTAGCCTCCTAGAACCTTGGCATTCCCATAGCTAGAAGGCCCCAGATTTGTCCCTGCGATATTGTGGGGGGTATTGCATACTTTCTTACAGTATTTTACTTGAATAGAGCTAGAAAAGCTCAGGGCTGCTCTACATAGTAATTACTTAGAACAATAGCCGAGTCACACCCATACACAGGGATATACAATGGTCTAGGAATAAGGTGGGTTGTAGTATTATTCATGAAAGGGTTAGTAAAAGAATTCTCCTGGTTCAGGTGTTTCACTAGGCCCAGAGGAATAGCATAATCAGGTCTTTAATAAAGGACCCCTGGTGATGGGTTTAACATTAGAATATCATTGTATCAGAGCATTCACCTGGCTCCTGGCTTTAGCTGATCTTAATTAAGGGTTGTTCCTATTCTCAGTTGTAAACATGGCCTGGCTCCCACCATCCTTTTGTGTATGCATTTTCTTTGTTTTGTATTAAGAATCAGTGTATCTTCGCAAATTCATTCACCTAGGCTTCTTGTTTTTCTTCTGCATTATAAGACTGGTGCTCACTTAGAGAATTTACATCCATATACATCACTCATTTGTGTTCGTGTCTGTTTGCCACCCTTTTTCTCACCAACTCCTTGCTGCCTGTAATGGGAACCCCAGAATTTTTTCTGCGGATTGAGAGTGGCTGACTTGGGCTCCTCAGCGGCAGAATGGTGCCTCAACAGGGACCCCCAGACAGGTAAGGCTTTCTCTTTCTCTTCTTTTTATTGTTTATTTCTCAGGCGAAAATAGGATCTCATCTTTGTGCTGCAGACCAACTGATAAAAACTCATCAGTTTGAGGATGACTAGTCTGACATTAAAACATGTTTAGACGTCTCACCAGCCCTAGTGAAGGCCTACACTTTAGTGATGAAGAGACAGAAACTCAGCGCCAATTTTAAGAAAACCTGTGTTAAGGAAAAGCATTCTCAGGGGAATAAAGCTGCATGTTTCAGTTGTAAAAAACTGAGGAATGATTGTAAAAAATCCATTGGGAAACAAGAAAGGCCTTTCACCAGGTTTCTGCCCATGCTGTGGCGAAGACAACCTTAGAAGAATGAATGTAAATCAAAGTCCCATAAAGATGGGACTCTGCTCACTAAAGAAGCAGGTAAGACAAAAAGCTAGATAAGGGACAGCCTCTTAACCCTATTCAGGAATGATGGGCCTCATAGGACGCAGTCCCAGTTATAAGAAAAACTTCAAGTTGTGGATTCTGATACTTTAGGTAAAATTAAAAGTTATGGTTAAAGTATAAAAAGAGACTTCATAAAGGTCAAAATATAGCTCAATTCTTACTGTTACCTTATTTACAACTTCCTAATCCTACATTGTGCCCAAAATTCATAGATAAGGCTTTATTGGAAGATAGGAAATCATTTCCTCAAACATATAATTCATTTTGTGGATGGTGTTTTTGTTGGTTGCAGAGTGGAGAGAGAGCAGAGCAGGCTTTGCAGACGGCTGTAAAATGTTTGACTGAATGTGGGCTGATGGTAGCTTTAGAAAACATTCAGCATGGTAGACTTTGAGACTATTTGAGACAATTAGTGTATAGATATTGTGTGTTTTCTCAGAGAACGGCCCTCAGATTGAATAAATTGGAAGCTTTGGATGCTTGCCAAAAGCTGGTAGGGAATTCTGGGTTTAAATCCTGGTTTGACAAGCTGCCTCTTACAAGCAGGAAAGGGGGGAGAGGGGGAAGGGAGAAAGGGGGAAAGGGGGGAAGGGGGGAAGGGGAAAAGTGGGGAAAGGGGGGAAGGGGGGAAGGAAAATAGATTTTGGAACTCTCCCAGGGAGAGAGAGAAATTGTGACTTGTCCCATTAATTCTTTCTGGCCCGTACAGGAGACATACTTGGTTTTGGTTACATCAAGTTCTCTACACTCTTTGTATTGTCTATGTTTGGTGCACCAATCTGTCCATGTTTCTTTCTTTCTTTTTTAAAATTAGGTATTTATTTCATTTACATTTACAATTCTATCCCAAATTTCCCCACACACTGCCCCACTCACTCTCCCTCCCACCCACTCCCACTTCTTGGCCCTGGCTTTCCCCTGTACTGAGGCATATAAAGTTTGCACGACCAATGGGCCTCTCTTTCCACTAATGGCTGACTAGGCCATCTTCTGATACATATGCAGCTAGAGACACGAACTCCAGGGGTACTGGTTAGTTCATAATGTTGTTCCACCTATAGGGTTGCAGATCCCTTTAGCTCCTTGGTTACTTTCTCTAGCTCCTCCATTGGGGGCCCTGTGATCAATCCAATAGCTGACTGTGAGCATCCACTTCTGTGTTTGCTAGGCCCCGGCATAGTCTCACAAGAGACAGCTATATCTGGGTCCTTTCAGCAAAATCTTGCTAATGTATACAATGGTGTCAGCGTTTGGAAGCTGATTATGGGATGGATTCCCGGATATGGCAGTTTCTAGATGGTCCATCCTTTTGTCTCAGTTCCAAACTTTGTCTCTGTAACTCCTTCCATGGGTCCATGTTTCAATACATGTATATTTTTGTTTCATTGTCTGAATGACTGTTGTTCTTTTTCATGTTAAAAAGAAAAACAATGGTTAAAACTTTATCTGCTGATTCAGTCTCAGCTTGCACAGTGGAGCCTGAGAGTGTCCTGCACCTTAGCCAAGAACAAAGCACAGCAGGAGAACCCCTGCTTAAAAACTGTTTTTAAAAAGGACTCTGCAATCTCTTAGTGCTAAGCAAATACGCTGATAGTTGTTTTTTCCTAGAAAATTTTTAGCAATTGTGATTCTGGTGTTTAGCAAATGACAAAGTGCTTTTTATATTAAAATTATAGCTAGAAAAAGTAAAATTCTTTGATTGGTATAAATTTATAAGATTCATGTAGCCCCTTCACTTGGTTTTTGGCTGGTCTTAAAGGTATAAATATGCTCTGCATGTCTTGGTCATAGAGTATTGTCTTATAAGTTATTGGGTATGATTAAAAAGGTATAATATTGGAAACAAGAAAGTTAGTTTTAAATTGGTAACTCAGGGTCATTTTAAACAACACGTGGCAAAAAATCAGCCCAGAAAACTAGGCCTCTTAGGATACTTCTAATTGAGATAATATTTAATGTGTCTTTTATCCTAGATAGTAGACTTGTAGAGATAAGATTCAAAACAATGTCTCTTTAATAAAACATTAACATTTACACCGTCATGCATTCATGAATTGGAAGCCAAACTTTGTAACATGATAGTGATATTTCTAATATTGATTTTAAAGGTGATAAGTTGTTTAAAATTGGGTTCTGTTTTCCCAACGTTGTAGATATATTCTAATATTGCAAAAGAAACTTAAAAATTCTAAAATCTGTCCTCACTGCAAGAGGGCCAAGACTCAGACAATATGCTCAGATTAAAAAATATTTACATTTGAGTTAATGCAAAACTCAGAGCAGCCTTGGCCAGGCTTGTGTGGCATTTCTTTTGTTTTGTAAACCAAGCCCAAGGAAGTTCTTGAAATCTCTCCTCTGTCTGCCTTCAGGGGTATTTCTTTTTATCTAAAGGACATTCTTTCAGATCTACCCAAGTGTTATTCATAATAAAGTTTAAAGTTTAAACTTAAGATTTATAAAAGGTCAATCAGGTTATAGAACTTATAAAGGCATTACAAGCAGGCTTGCCTACTTCATATAAAATTATTATAGATTTGAAAGTTTGTTTTTTCCTTTGCATCCTGATAATTGTAAATGGTTTGCTCCTAGTGAACTGGTGATGACTGGAAAATTTTGCCTCTAGGTATGTCTAATACAGCTTTACATTATGTAAGAAAATTTTTTATTGTCTCGGCTTCAATACAAGAAGCTAAGACTTTGAATCTTTCAGTGTATATTGTTTTTTAAATGAAAAGTAATTTCTTAGCAAATGCCTCTAAAGGGAAGTTTACTTCAAATCTTTGTTCTCATGTCAGGAGCTTTAAAGTTCTGGGAAGTAGTCGTTGCTCCATAAAGGAAATTCAAAATATCTTGGTTATCCTAGAAAAATTTGGTACAGAAAATTTAAGAAAGAAATGATGATTCGCTTACTTCAAATTATTTTCAAAAGTTCTAGGAGATGTTAATCAGCTAAAACTCACCATAGGAAGACTTAAGCCTTTGTTAGAGATAATATCAAGTGAGATTCAAATTAACTGGTTAAAAATTAAAAGACTTTACAGAAAATAGAGGAAGGTTCTGTGATCAATTTTTATCAATTATAATCCATGGTAATCAAATATTAGCTGTTTATTCTAGTTATTGTTATGAGCCCACAGCAATTCTTTGG
Organism: Mus spretus; assembly: GCA_921997135.2. Taxonomy (NCBI): domain Eukaryota; kingdom Metazoa; phylum Chordata; class Mammalia; order Rodentia; family Muridae; genus Mus; species Mus spretus. Next base: position 16,599,475 of record OW971687.1, read on the forward strand.
CAAAGAGCACATTAATGTAGAATCATCTTTCTTCATCTCCAAGTAATTTTTAGCATCCTATTATGACTCTTAAATTTGGATTCCAAAGAAAACCTTTCTGAGTGAGTGCCTTATAGTATTCTACTACAAGGCATACTTATGCCTAGATGAAGTGAAAGGATCCACTTACTGGCACATGGCATGATCCTATTCAGGTACTTAATACAGAGAAGAGGACATGTTTGTGTTTTTTCCACAGAATGCTGCAGGAGCATGGTAGTTTCCTGAATGACTCATGTGACAGGCTGACCTATGAGTTGCTGAGTGCCCTGACAATGGTGACAGGAGCTCTATATTGGGCACACAGTGAAGGAGGAAGTGGGGAGAGCAGACACTTGCAAGCAAAATGAAAAGACTCTCCCTATCTTCCCCACGGAATGCAGCAACAAGAACTGACTTGGTGCCTACTTAAAAACAACTAAAGAAGCTGACTTGTGAGTTGGAAGGGCTGGTACAGAGAAGGAGCAAGAATACTACTGCTCTTCAACCAGATTTGTTTAGACTTGATGCTTCTGATAACATGATCTTTTTAAAGAAATCCAGAGCTCAGGCCAACTCCCCTATAGCTGTGAAAGCTTGTGTTCCTTACCTGTATGCTATGTTATTGGGTAATGTTGGCAACCACTTATTGGGAAAAGACTAAAGCTCATTTTCAGGGAGTATGGAGTGATACTGATATTTCTGATGACATGGAACAGTTAAAGGCAGAAATTGCAGATATTAGCAGAAGTCATTTGGACACATGGAACATTGATAAATTGGACAGAGATTTAAAAATAACTTAAGTGCATTGAATCCCTTGGATTGGGTTCAGTAAATAATCCTGCTTGCTATTATTATTGGCATTATTCTATTAGCAATTGATGTGTTTCCACTCATCTTTAGAGTTCTTCTGAGACCTGTAGCTCTGACGAGAGGCAAGGCATTCTGGAACTTCATCTAAAAAAATAAACGAAAGGGGGAGAAGGCTACATCCACTCCAGTAGTCACTGGTATGACATGCCTGGAAAGCCTAGAAGCAGTTCCAAGGCAAAGAGTTTCATGGAAATTTAGCCTCCTAGAACCTTGGCATTCCTATAGCTACAATGCCACAGATTTGTCCCTGTGATGTTGTGGAGGGTCTTGCACGCTTTCTTACAGTATTTTACTTGAATAAAGCTAGAAAAGCTCAGGGCTAGTCTACATAGTAATTACTTAGAACAATAGTCAAGTCACACCCATACACAGGAGTACACAATGGCCTAGGAAATAAATGGGTTGCAGTATTATTCATAAAAGGGTTAGTAGAATGGAATTCTCCTGGTGCAGGTTTTTTACTAGGCCCAGAGGAACAGCATAATCAGGTATTTTCTACAGGACTGCTGGTAGTGGGTTTAACAATAGACTAGCATTTTATCAGAGCATTCACCTGGCTCCTGGGTTTAGCTGATCATAACTCAGGGCTGTTCCTATACTCAGTTGTAAACACGGTCTGGCTCCTGTCATCTTTTTATGTATGCATTTTCTTCACTTTGTGCTAAGAACCACTGAACCTGGGAAATGTATTCGCCTAGGCTTCTTGTTTTTCTTCTGTATTATAAGACTGATGCTCGCTTTGAGAAACTGCATCCAGATACATCAGTCCCTTGTGTTCATGACTGCTTGTCATCCTTTTTCTTGACAACTCCTTGCCTGCCTGTAACAGGAACCCCGAACTTTTTTAAGCGGATTGAGGGAGGCCGACTGGGGCCAGTCCGCAGCAATTCAGCAGGAGAGATCTGGTCCCAGAGAACAGTATCCTCATTCACTGAAACAGCTCATGCCACCTGTACAGGTGCCTTAAACCTGTACCAAACATAGTGGAGTGGTGAGGGACCTGGAGACCCTAAGCCTCCAGTTCTTAACATCCTCTCACCAAATTTAACAGGCATATATGAGTATGCTTCCATGTTTAACCCTTACCCCCATTAAACCACTTTAAGATACTAGTTTAACTCTAGTTAAAAAGAGAGAGGAGAGAGAGAGAGAGAGAGAGAGAGAGAGAGAGAGAGAGAGAGAGAGAGAGAGAGAGAGAGAGAGAGATTCCCAAACCGACTAAATTCCAAAGAGCTAACTAGGGGCTATGGTAGCTTTCATGAATTCAAATTTTCACTGATTCTCAGAAGATCTACTAATTTGTAGACTCCAGCCTATTTTTATCGGATCTCCGCAGCATTTCTTGGAATGCTGGCTTTGGAACTAATGTGGTAATGTTCAGCACTCAGTAGACTTGAGCTTGATGCCCAACCCTACTGCACTGAGTCTACTGAAGACCCTCTGCAAAAAGATGAACCTTTAGGATAGCCATGCCACATAATGACCAGTGTCAGCCCATCTGTCCACTTCTCTATGGAGCTTGCGCTCCTTTCCTGGAACACTCTGGACTAATGTTTATAGTTTCTTGAAGAAAGGCTTTTAAATATGGAAGTAAATCAGTGCATCTGAGTAAAACTTACAAATGGACCTGAGTCTCAACGTATTGCATTTCAGTGCATGCTCCTAGGTGATTAGATATTGAACTTCTGGTTGTTGGTGTAAAAATGGGGTGGAGACAAAGATGGATCAGAAAGATAAGGACATCAGGACTGAATGTCATGTCTGAGGCCCTTCTTATGGGATGCAGGAGCCTACTAACTCAGGAAGAAGGAAAGATGCTTATCTTGTTTGTTTCTGGTCATTAAAATGTAGATCAGAGAAAAATGAGCCCTTTGATTTAAGGTTAAATTTTAGTGTGTGTATATGTGTAAGGGTAATGTAAAGACCTGGAAATGTGGGCAGGCCAGGCCACACAAAGCTCCCTGATTCTCCTTGAACCCTTTGGTGTTCCTCCAATCTTGGGATTCTACTTACACCACATGTTGAATCTATTTGATGACTGAGCATGGTGACTTCATGAGCAATTAATAAGTAAATATGACCTTCCTTGATCCCAACCTGCTTAAGTATTTATCAACTGTCATGTTAATTGGTCTCTGATGTAACCTAGTGCTTTTAGAATGCACCAGGAAATTCCATCAATCCACAAAATATATCACATACTTCCATTAATATATATTATATGTATATATTATATATAATATATAATACATAATAATATATCTGTAATTTAAAGAAACACCTCTAGGAATGAGTATAGAGTCTGAAAATATGTTGAATCTGATTGAATGTGAGCTGGAGACAGTGAGAAACAGCTTCTATAATTTGTGCAGAAAATGCTTCTGTCCTGACTCTTTTTGACACAGTTATTTCATGTTTTCTGGCTCAAAACATGTCTCATTAAAGCACAACTGAGGACAGGACTGACTTTCTTCAATATTTTCTAACGTCAATTAATATATATCTCAAACATTGTACCCCTTCCCACTTCTGTTTTCCCCTCATAGATACCCTCACCTTCTCCTCCTCTGAGAGAGTGGGCCAATCAAGGCCAGGCCTGACTTTCTTCAAAGTTTTAAAACATTAATTAACTTACATCACAAACACTGCAACACACACACATACACAAATACACACACACACACACACACACACACACACACACACACACACACACACACACTTCTGTTTCTCCCTCACAGAATCCCTCACTTTCTCCTCCTATGAGAGAGTGGGCCATTCTCATGGGTATTCCTCTACCCTGGTGCATAAGGAATCTGCAGAATTAGATACATCTTCTTCCACTGAAGTCAGAAAGGGCAGCCATGGAGACTGAGCTGCATGTATGCCACCTATGTGACCATGTTTGTACTTTGGTTGATGGCTCAGTCTCTGGGAGCTCCTAGCAGCTAGGTGAGTTCACTCTTGGTCTTGCTGTGGGGTTCCCATCCCTTCCAGGGCTTTCAATCCTTACCCAACTCTTCCTTATAGGTCCCTGACCTCCATCCAGTGTTAGTCTCTGAATATCTGCATCTGCATTAGTCAGCTACTGGGTAGAACCACTCAGAAGAAAGTCATGCTAGGCTCCTGTCTGCAAACACAAAAGAATATTATTAATAGTGTTAGAGACTGTGCTTCACCATGGGATGGGTTTCAAGTTGGGCCTGTTATTGGTTGGCCATTCTTTCAGTCTCTGCTTCCTCTTTGTCCCTGCATTTCTTGTAGAAAGGACAAATACAGATATAAATGTTTGTGGGTGGTGTTTAATCCCCCCACTTGTGGTCCTGCTTGGCTATAGGATGTGGGTTCTTTAGGTTCCATGTCCCAGTTGTTAGGCAGATTGGCTAAGGTCACCCCAATTGACTCCTGGGAGTTTCACCCTTCCCTGTTCTCTGGGATAGCATAGAGATCAGCTCCTGGCCCCACACTGCTATCCCAGTTTCAGTGTATCTGGTTTTATGTGATGCTCCTTGATCAGATTAGACTTGAGCTCTGAAAAAGAAGATAAGAATGTATCAATTTATATTTTTCTACATGCTGACCTCCAGTTAAACCAGCCCCGTTTATTGAAAATGCTTTTTCTTTCCCCACTGGATAGATTAAGATTCTTTGTCAAAGATCAAGTGACCATAGGTGTGTTGGTTCATTTCTGGGCCTTTAATTCTATTCCATTGATCTACCTCCCTATCCCTGTACTTAAATCCTACAGTTTTCATCACTATTGTTCTATTATACAGATTGACGGCAGGTATGGTGATTCCCCCAGAAGTTCTTTATTTTTGAGAGTAGATTTGCTATCCTAATTTTTTTGTTGTTGTTATTCCAGATGAATTTGAAAATTGCTCTTTCTAACTCTATGAAGAATTGAGTTGGAATTGTGTTGGGGATTCCATTAATCTGTAGATTGCTTTTGGCAAAATGGCCATTTTTTTACTATATTAATCCTGATAATCCATGTGCATGGGAAATCTTTCCATCCTCTGAGATCTTTATCAATTTTTTTCTTCAGAAATTTGAAGTTTTTGTCATTCAAATCTTTCACTTGCTTGGTTCGAGTCACACCATGGTATCTTACACTATTTGTGACTATTGTGAATGGTATTGTTTCTCTAATTTCTTTCTCGGCTTATTTATCCTTTAAGTAGAGTAAGGCTACTGATTTGTTTGAGTTATTTTTTCTTTTTTTTTTTCATTCTTTTTTATTAGATATTTTCTTCATTTAAATTTCAAATGCTATCCCCAATGCCTCCTATACCCTCCCCCAGCCCTGCTCCCCAACCCACTCACTCCTGCTTCCTGGCCCTGGCATTCCCTGTACTGGGGCATATGATATTTGCAATACCAAGGGCTTATCCTCCCATTGATGGCCAACTAGGCCATCCTCTGCTACTTATATAACTAGAGACACAGTTCTGGGGGCAGGAGGAGGTACTGGTTAGTTCTTATCGTTGTTCCTCCTATAAAGTTGCAGAACCCTTTAGCTCCTTGTGTACTTTCTCTACCTGCTTCATTAGGGGCAATGTTTTCCATCCAATAGATGACTGTGAGCTTCCATTTCTGTATTTGCACGGCAGTGGCATAGACTCACATGAGAGAGCTATGTCAGGGTCATGTCAGCAAAATCATCCTGGCATATGCAATAGTGTCTGGGTTTGGTGGTTGTATATGGGATGGATTCCCGAGTGGGACAGTCTCTGGATGGTCTTTCCTTCAGTCTCAAACTTTGTCTATGTAACTCCTCTATAGGTATTTTCCCCCATTCTAAGAAGGAGCAAAGTATCCACATTGTGGTCTCCCTTCTTCTTGAATTTCATGTGTTTTGCAAATTATATCTTGAATATTCTAAGTTCCTGGGCTATATCTGCTGATCAGTGAGTTAATATCATGTGTGTTCTTTGCGATTGGATTACCTCACTCAAGATGATATCCTCTAGATACATCAATTTGCCTAAGAATTTATGAATTCATTGTTTTTAATTGCTGAGTAGTAATCCATTGTTTTATATGCAGCCACTTTGCTTAAGTTGTTTATCAGATTCAGGAGTTCTCTGGTGGGATTTTTGGGATCACTTAAGAATACTATCATGTCATCAGCAAATAGAGATATTATGACTTATTCCTTTCCAACTTGTATCCCCTTGACCTCCTTTTGTTATCTAATTGCTGTGGCTAGAATTTCAAGCACTATATTGACTACATAGGGAAAGAGTCCAGAACCCTGTCTAGCCCCTGATTTTAGTGGGATTGCTTCAAGTTTGTCTCCAAGGAAGATAAACCCTCAGCAAAACTAACCAGAGGGCACAGAGATGGTATCCAAATCAATAAAATCAGAAATGAAAAGGGAGATATAACAACAGAAACCAAGGAAATTTAAAAATTATTCAGACCCTACTACAAAAGCCTATACTCAACAAAAATGGGGTCTGAATAAAATGGACAATTTTCTACACAGATAACAGGTACCACACTTAAATCAGCATCAGATAAACCATCTGAACAGTCCCATACCCTTAAAGATATAGGAGCAGTCATTAAAAGTGCCCAATCAAAAAAAGCCCAGGATGAGATGGTTTAAGTGCAGAACTCTATGAGACCTTCAAAGAAGACCTAATACCAACACTCATCAAATTATTCCACAAAATAGAAACAGAAGAATACTACCCAATTCGTTCTATGAAGCTACAATTATGCTGATACCAAAACCACACAGAGACCTAAAAAAAAAAAAAGAACTTCAGATCAAGTTTCCCTAAAATATCAATGCAAAAATAATCAATAAATTTCTGGCAAACCGAATCCAAAAAGATGTCAAATCATCGATCATGATCAAGTAGGCTTCATTGCAGGGATGCAGGGATGGTTCAATATATGGAAATCCATCATCGTAGTCCACTATATAAACAAACTCAAAGAAAAAAAACCCCACATGATCATCTCATTTGGTGCTGAAAAAACATTTGAACAAAATTCACCATCCCTTCATTTTAAAAGTCTTGGAAAGATCAGGATTTCAAGGTCCATACCTAAACATAGTAAAATCAATAAACAGCAAACCATAGGACCACATCAAAAAAATGTTGAGAAAAATATATTTTCTATTCAGAAAACTTCTTCATATACTGAAATTGCATGTGTCTCATGACTCCAGTGAGCTTTCCAAGGTACACCCCAGTGAAGTACTTTATAACATTGAAAGGCTTAATACAACTTCAAGAGATATGTAAGATAAATAAAGAAGTCAGTAGACAGTTCTTTTTGCAGCCTTTGTCTCCAGATATGCTACAGCATGCTAATATTAAGGCTCTAAATCACCCCTCGTATTTAAGGGAAAACTGTGTCCTGAGGAAAGGACAGCAGGTGTGGTGAGGACCTGATAGATTGCAGCTTCTAGTTGCACAGAGAGAGTGGTTTCCCCGAAGACATAGGGATGGAACAACGCTGGGAGAATTGAATAGCCCAATAAGACTTTGAGGAAGAAAGGATGCTAGAAGCATCTTACATGGTAGTTGTTACAGCAACCCTGACAGATAACAGCTCCACTGATTGAGCTAGTAGAGAAAGTGTAAGTCTAGCCAGTATAACAATTTTAGCTTCAAATATTACGGAATACTGAATAGTGGATAGCAAACATAATAGGCAGTTACCAATTTCCTTCAAGACATTTCTGCCTTTCAATTTGTCACTTGTGACCTGGACAAAATAAATTTAATAATTAAGACAAGTGTGGGGTCATCATTCTGAAGCATATTAATATAAGGGCAAAGGTTGTGTGTTTCCAAGAACAGTTAGCATAATTCCGGTAAGTGCCAATCAGCATAAACACATTGAAACAACCTCCCTACTAATGTTCTCCAAGGCTTCCCCACTATCTTAAGTACCTAAAAGGTGCTCCTATCTTTGCCTCCAGAGTTTATTCCAATACCTCTCCCTGTTGCAAATTCTCCACCCTGGATGCAATAAGCTCATGTATTCTTCCTTCTCCCTTTTGCAGTTTAAGATGAGATTTTCTTGTAAAATACAAGATTTTATTCTTTTTAACGTGACCTATTCTAGTGGTGATAATTCTAGGTGCATAATTGTAAGGGTGCATGCATGTATGTTCATACTGTGAAATGATTAAGTTGGGGAATTACCATATCTATTAACTCAAGCATTTATAATGTTATGTTGAAACATTAAAATTCTTATGTAATAGGTGTTTTGAAATATATAGTATGTTATTATTCACAACCATGTTATTGTATAATAGTACTCCTGAACTCTTTGATCCTACCTAAATGTAATTTTACCCATTCACCAACCTTGTCTCAGCAACCCTTGAACTTGACAGTCTCTATTAACAAGTATTCTATTCTCACCTGCCATTACATTGTTTTTTTTTTTTATCTTGGATATGTGAGACCATGTTGTCCTGCACATTGTGTGTCTTGATATTGCACAGTAAATGTCCACCAGGTACATCTCAGTTATTGAAAATTCCAACTTTTTATGATTGACCTGTCTTCTACTATGTACACACATAAACACACACACACACACACACACACACACACACACACACAAAGTTCATGTATGTATAACACATTCTCTATGCCCACTCATCTATCAAGGACTATCTCTTGACAATAATGTAGAATATACAGAGGTATACATTCTCTATGCCCACTCACCTATCAAGGAAAATCTCTTGACAATAATTTACAATATACAGAGGTACAATACACAAAGGCATCTGTCCAGAATAAAGAGCTTATTTCTATTTGAAAGTTTGGTTTTCTGAACTCTTTCTACAACCAGAAACAGAATATAAGGAATTAAAAGAACGTATTTTTCTGGTTTTTTTTTTGTTTGTTTGTTTGTTTTTTTGTTTTTTTGCCAACTTTCCATTGCCACTCAAAGTTCCACAGGTCATTTAAAAAACTTGCAGGTAAGAGGAAAAGATTCTCCAATCTATAGTTGCCCAGATGTTCACCTTCTTATCTTTTTAATACTTGGACCCCTAAGGTGACAGTGACTCTACCCTCACTCTCTACAACTCTCTAGCCAATGACATGTCCACATATTTGCCATTGGCTAGACTCTCCATGGTTTGGGTGTTAGGCTAAATTTTCTGGTTTGTAACCTGCTCCACGGCCCTCCTATTCCCTGATGAGGATGACTCTAGTTCTTTGATAGTTTCATTAAATAATGTTATGCTTTAGAGTCAGCTGGGAACTTTGATGAACAAGCTATTCACAGATCATATGTATCCAGCTCTTTCATTTCAGATACTCTGTGTTAGGAATGATCATTCTTGCCATGTATGCAAATTAGATTCTTCCTGAGTTAAAGTAAGTTAGATTCAAGGTTCAGGAACCACAACCACCTCAGCATTTCCACACAAATTCTTGAGAACCATAAGGAGGAATTATGACTAGAAAAACTAGTTGGTTTAGAAAATAAAAGTGTTTCCCTGGCCTTTCTTTTTCTTTCTTTTACTGATGGCACTTATATGGTGGCACAGAAAATGAAGGGCAGTTCTAGAAAGGCTTTGTAGTTGGAAATCCTAGTAAAATGACTGTTGTGAGGTGGAATCTCAGGGTTGTTTTGATTTGCATTTCCCTGATGATTAAGGAAGTTGAACATTTTTTCAAGTGCTTCTCAGACAAACACTTGCTAGTCTTTTTCCTGTTCTAGTAATTACCATGGCCATACAGCCCACCCTACTACATCTCTCCCGAAAGACAGAGACTTGAACCCCACTTGAGTTACACTTAAATCCTGCATGCCCATTGTAGAAAACTTGATAAACAAAGAATAAGTTGTTCATCAAAACATCCTAAATAGTACAGAAGTTAATGCCAGTTATCTATGACGTGTTTTTAGACTTTCTTGAGAAACTAGGTGATAAGGTAAGACCCCACTTCATCAATGCATTGACAAAGCAAAGTTGATATTCAAAATAATCCACACAAGTCACACTTTTTCTCATTGTGTATGTACTTGAACATGCTCTGCTCTCCTACTGCCCTGTAAGATAACATTACCAGAAGAAATGGAGTTAAAATAGCATGCACACACGTGTGTTAAAACTCACATTTATCATTTGACACTTGTAAGTGACATGGGCACAGAGATGAGTGTTGTCTGTCTTGTTCTGCCCTCACTGCATATCACAAGAGTCTGTAGATAATGAAAGTAACTTTCAAAGGATGGATGTGTCATTGAGGCTTACCTGCAAGGGACTCCCTAAAGGCAAGACTGCTCTGGAGGAGACCACATCATCAGACACTCTCCTAGTGTTCGTTTGTCTGGACCTGTAGTAGCTGCAAAGAAAAGTATTTACTAGTTGAGAGGAAACTCACACAACTTTTGCCAAAAACAAATGTCTTCCTAGTCATTCCAGTAGGAATAATAATATAATATTTAAAATGTCTTTATACTTTCAGAAATATTTCTTAGTAGTGCTTGGTTTTGACTACTGAGTTGAACATATTGTCTACATGTTTTGGGTATTAGTTTCTTTTCAGATGTATGCTTATTAACCTTTTCCACCATGTTCTAAACTGCCACCACCCACTGATGCTTATTTCCTCTCCTATGCAGATGTTGCACAGCCCAGTGCAATCCCACACTCCCACTTGCCAACGTGCCTTGTACCCAGCACCTTTGGTGTCATGCAAGTCATCACTGTCCAACCTAGTTCTAAATTTTCTTTTAGTAGTTTAATGTTTTTATGTCTTATGTCTGGGTCTTTAATTTATTTAACTTGAGATAAAGTTCTAATTTTATATGAAGTGATTGGGTTGTATGCTTTAGTACTTATTGTCTTTATTGTCATTCATACTTGCATTAAAGTAGAAAGAATAAACACTCATTATTCTTACAAGAGTGCTATGCATAGAGTTACTGGAGCTCATTTCATTCATAGTTTGATAAGGCCAATGAGGTCAATAAGCATTGACTCTCTAAATTATTAGGATACACTGTTCCTGATGTATTTTTTTATCTCCTAGGAAACCCTCATCCATTAGGATGTTCACTTTGCTCACCAACCTTCTACTGTTGGCTGTGCACACCCAGGCTGAATCTCCCCAAGTAATCACTGAGGAAGCTCCAAACCAGGGACAGTTGGTCAAGGAAGACCAGAATATTTCTATATCCTTTTGAGGGGATAAAAGTGCTGCTCTCCAAAATGCAGGTGAGAGAAGTCATCATGCAAGAAACATGGAGTACATAGAAGGGGTGGATTTAAGCTCTGAATATTGGTCACCCAGGTGACTTAATTACCTCTTTATTTTCCTCATTGAACACCAAGAGCCAAACAGATCAATTTCTTTGTGGAAAGATTTGTTTGTGAATATCACATGGTTTTATTCATAATGAGACTCAGAATCTAGTTGTTTATTTTTTCTTCTATATCTAAATACCTCGACTTGGTCTAATTTATTTATTTATTATATTAGAAAATGGAGATGTCTGTTTAGATATTTATGTAATGGCAGGATCAGACAAATGAAAACAAAATTAAGGCAATGGGGATTAGTCTTTATTAGCCTTTGTGTTTATCATGTATATTTATTCATAATAATTGTGATTCCTGCTAATGCTGCTGGCAGCAATGACCAATGTGGAGAACCAATTTCATCCAGCACATATCTTGCCCAAGATCTCTTGTGCCCTGCTGACTCAGACACTAAGTCAGCATGAACAGTACTTCACTAAGTACTGTACATGATCTCTGTATCCCTAGATGTGAAGTCAGACTCACAGGCTATTGTTTTGCAGAACAGCTTTCTGGGGACTGCGGTTACCAGGGTCACATATTCTGACTTTGCTTCTACTGAGCACTCAGAACAAGAAAAATATGTTTCTCATCTGACTTGAGAACTTGAAGGAGACTGCTTTTTGTGACATGTTAAGTCCTTGAGTTTTCTCTTACTTTATATTAAAATACTGTTCTTATAGTAAGTTCTGTGTGTGTGTGCTTGATTATTGTCTTCAAGCAAGACTCTGAGAACCAAGTACCAGAATGCTAGAAAGTAATACTTGGCTGGGGTCTGTAGGAGTGTCAAGGTTATAACACAGGCTCCTGATGGATTATAAGAAAGATCAATGCTGTTGGAAGAATCCTAATCTCTCATCTTATAACCCTGCCCATTTAGACCAGAACCACTCTCAAAGCCATTGGCCACCTGGGGTGTATTCAACATGGTTATCTTCATTTTTACATTATCATAATGATCTAACTTTTCAAAAAAAACATCTTCATCATTCTATGCTTGAGGATTTGACAAGAAGGGTAGGCCATATCCATTTATCTACCCATGAAGGTCTATGTGTGTGTGAGCTCTACAGACACAACTCTAGTTAGCATCAAGCAACAAGGGCACCAAATAGGAAGTGTGATGGTTTGTGTATGCTCAGTCCAGGTAGCAGTACATTTAGAAGGTGGGGACTTGTTGGAGTAGGTGTGGCCTTATTGGTTTAGGTGTGTCAATGCAGTTGTGGGCTTTAAGACCCTCACCTTACCTGCCTGGAATTCAGTATTTTGCTAGCAGCCTTCAGATGAAGCTGTAGATCTCTCAGCTCCTCCTTCACCATAACTGCATGGATATTGCTATGTTCTTGCCTTGATGACAATGGACTGAACCTCTCATCCTGTTAGCCAGCCCCAATTAAATGTCCTATAAAATTTGCCTTGGTCATGGTGTCTGTTCAGAGCAGTAAAACTCTCTAAGACAAGAAGCAACGCAGGATGTCTCACCCAGATATATATATATCATATGAAGTATCTTTGCACATGTCAGGAAGTTGGATTTGATATATGTAGGCCTGACTTCACACACACACACACACACACACACACACACACACACACACACACACTCAAAAAAAACTTGTGTGTATGTCTTTAGCTATACCTTAAGATATAGAGGTGTAGGTATCTTAAGATATCTTTATCTATTTTTCTCAATTGGTGCTAAGCTGTTGGAAATTGTGACTAATGTCACTTGCATGACCAGATGTCCTGTGACACACAGAGATTAGGCAGGAGAGATAAGGTTCTCCAGAACACAGTATCCTCAGTCACTATAACAGCTCATCCCACTCGTACAGGTTACTGAAAACTGAACCAAACATAGTGGCCTGTAGAGAAATCTGGAGACACTAAGCCTCCGTCCACCCAAAATATTTAACAAGATATATGAGGATGCTTCCATGATTTTCTTTTACCCCCTTAAGCCACTTTAACTTACTAGTTTAACTCTAGGAGAGAGAGAGAGAGAGAGAGAGAGAGAGAGAGAGAGAGAGAGAGAGAGAGAGAGAGAGAGGTAGAGAAAAGAAGAAGGAGGAGGAGGAGGAGGAGGCTGCAGCAGCAGCCAGGGAAGTTTCCAAGAGGAGCAAAGACAGAGATGGGGTGGGGAAAGAAAGAGAGAATGATGCATTCAGAGAGAAGAGGAGAGAGGAGACAATGACATGTCTAAATTATATAGAGAAAAGCCTCTGGTGGAGGGCAGCCCTACAGACTCAGTGTCAACCTGTGCCTCAATACAAGTCAATGATTTCCTTCAAATGTTCTACAGCATATAGGGAATATGATGGCTAAAAAACTACCTTAGGTCTGAGGCCGGCTCTGAGAGCAACCAGATACTAAAACAAGACTAGGAATTCCAGGAATGCGAGAGACCCCAGATGTTCTCTCACATCTGAGGAAACTCCAAGAGAGAGCACTGTGGTCTTTGACCCCTTTTAGCTGAGTCTTAATTTCCAAACTAACCCTGGAAACTGAGGACAGCAGCAGCTTGAATGAAAAAAAAAATCAGTTAGTTACAATTGAAAACCTATGGTCTGTCAGTGTTTTATGGTCTTTTTAGGGCTTCGAATTAAGATTCTGATTCTTGAGTTCAGAAATCTTCACAACATATACCAAATATTAATGGAGTACATATAATAAAGATTTTCTAGAGGGGACTGAATGGAGACATAAAAGTTCTTTGGAAAACGAGTACTGTTGGAAGGTGTTTTGCTGGGGCAAATATTTGAAAAAGTATTTTCCTGAGGTGGACACAGGTGAAAGGCTTTGGCAGAATCATGAAGGAATGTTTTACTGATGCAGACACAAGAGAAAGGATGTTCTCCTACAGCAAGCATGTGAAAGGACAGGTGATAAAGGTTTCTTTGCTAACAACAAATACATATTGCTTCAGTTTATATTGTGCAGTTACGTTCCATTTGTTGGCACTCCATATAGAGAAATGTACCAAAAACCATCTGGTGGTATACTCTGGATTTTTGATTCCTCTACAGACTAGGGCTTATTTGCAGAGTGAGGTCAGCTGAGATTGGCAATGTGACCTCAGCAGAGACAGGTGCTCATGCTGAGGCAAGACCCGTGATACACACATGATATTTGGATGGTATTAAAAAGTCCTGGATGAACAGTGATGAAGTCTTAGGTTGGCTTGCTTATAGAGATAGCTGTGCATCTCTTGTTAGTCTCTAGTCTTCACTGATCTCCAATTCACTGAGAGAGAGCCACAGCTTAGAAATTAGAAATTAGAAAATAGAGCCTCCAGATATTCCTTCTGGTTTCTCCTGCTGACTTAAGCCAAGGCTGAGGCATTGCTGTCCCTTTTTTAAAATTTGGTATTTATTTCATTTACATTTCCAATGCTATCCCAAAAGTCCCCCACACACTTCCCCCACCCACTCCCCCACCCACCCACTCCCACTTCTTGGCCCTGGCGTTTCCCTGTGCTGAGGCATATAAAGGCACGACCAATGGGCCTCTCTTTCCACTGATGGCCAACTAGGCCATCTTCTGATTCATATGCAGCTAGAGACACGAGCTCCAGGGGGGTGGGGTACTGGTTAGTTCATATTGCTGTTCTACCTATAGGAATGCAGATCCCTTTAGCTCCTTGGGTACTTTTTTAGCTCCTCCATTGGGGGCCCTGTGATCCATCCAATAGCTGACTGTGAGCATCCACTTCTGTGTTTGCTAGGCCCCGGCATAGTCTCACAAGAGACAGCTATATCTGTGTCCTTTCAGCAAAATCTTGCTAGTGTATGCAATGGTGTCAGCGTTTGGAAGCTGATTCTGGGATGGATCTCCAGATATCGCAGTCTCTAGATGGTCCATCCTTTCGTCTCAGCTCCAAACTTTGTCTCTGTAACTCCTTCCATGGGTGTTTTGTTCCCAATTCTAAGAAGGGGCAAAGTGTCCACACTTTGGTCTTCATTCTTCTTGCATTTCATGCTTTTAGCAAATCGTATCTTATATCTTGGGTATTCTAAGTTTCTGGGCTAATATCCACTTATCAGTGAGTACATATTGTGTGAGTTCTTTTGAGATTGGATTACCTCACTCAGGATGATGCCCTCCAGGTCCATCCATTTGCCTAGGAATTTCATAAATTCATTCTTTTTAATAGCTGAGTAGTACTCCATTGTGTAAATGTACCACATTTTCTGTATCCATTCCTCTGTTGAGGGGCACCTGGGTTCTTTCCAGCTTCTGATTGCTGTCTCTTCTAGGTAGTGCCACCACTGCTTATACATGTTTGTTATCCCGACTTTATCAAACTAGACTTTGGGTGTGTCCCTGAAGTGTTTCTGAGTGGATTGAGATGTCACTGCTAAGCTGTGAATTGATATACAGAATTCCAGAAAACACAAATGGGAGTTGCTGCAAAGAACTATTTCAAATAGCTCCACTTCACAGTATACTTTCTTCTCCACTATTGTCAGTGGATGGTGGGCTAAAAGGGAGCTTAATGCACTTAAGAGCCATCATTAACAATAAGAGTTGAAAGAATTGAAGTTACAGTGCACCTTGGGAAGAAAGCAAACTGAAGACATGATAGTAACAATCCCCATGCAATCAGAAAGCAGTTTACAAGTTTACTGTGTGTCTACCTCCTTTACAAAACATAGAGTTGAGCTTCATCCTGTAATACAAGTCATTAAATCATTCTCTTCTGGTTGATAACTTTTTATGAAAAACTGTTTTAGTGTTGGACCTAGAGCCATGGAAAACATTAGACACTATACTCAGGCCTACTACACAACAGAGGAGAATCTGAGATAAGTCCTATGATGAGTTGGATGGGTTTACTGTGTTGGCTACATCAGAACAAGCAGTTGGAACAATTCTGCTGGTAGGAGCTAAGATTGATGGGACCTATTGTTCCTTTCACTTTGTGAGGACTTTTCTCATTGCCTATTCTTGTAGGTTTTTCTTGAACCCACCCCTGCTCATATGCTTATACACACTCATACACTTTTCCAATGTCTATAATCTCTTCAATAGGTAGAATGAAAAAGACTCTGTGGTTAAACTTAAATATTTAAATACAATATTAACCAGCCACAGTCTGTTTTCATCTATGTTATAGTTAGTATATTTCAAACATAACTTGGAATTAAAAGTTTATGGCAGAAGGAAATCTATACATATTTCTTTCTCATGCTTGAACACACAGATTAGAAAACTAAGCTAAAACATGTATATATTTGTGCATGCATGTGTGTCTTTCCAGAATTTGTCAAGTATCTAGTTCCTTCTCTCTATCTATATTGCCTCTATGGTATTTGGCCAATCACCTGCTCTTTGGTCATGTTAGGGTTCTCTACCCAAGATATTCCTGATCTAGAGATACAGGTTTTTCTCAGACAGCTGCATCCTGGGACCTTGAGAACTACCAGGAAAATCAGAGAGAAGAGTGTGATCTTCTCCTGCAAGATGAGGGTATGTGATCTATGTGTGTTCAGAGTGAATGCTAACTGGATGCAGAGGACTATTATGACCCTACCAAGGAAAGGCTTTTGTTAAGCAGTTTCCTATTTGAGTTTCAATTGATATTGGGATAGTTTTAATCTTATTCAAAGTCATTGAACTGAGGTTATTCAATGGCTGTTGCATAACCCCATGTTCTCAACTACTAGCCAGCATCCTCTGTTAATTTTTTCACATTTCACACAACTACCCATTCCCACCATACAGAAATATGTATGTTCTGTGCCAAGAACCCAATAGCTGATGGTTCACCAAATATGACTATATGCTTGACACATTCCTTCCTTTGAGACTGAATGAGAAGTCTTAAGTTTTTTTTTTTTTGAAGTCTTACTATTTTATCTATAAATAGTTGAAGTAAAGCTAATTATCAGTCATTGTAAGTCATAAGTTGCATATATGACCATTGCTTTTTAAATGGACATGGTCTGTCCAGGAAATGGTGTCTGGGGTTCTATTAACTTCTACACTGGTCTATTGCACAAAACTGTGCAGGAACAATTGGCTCAGCAAAGACTCTGGGATAAAGAGTTGTAAGAAGAAATGAAGTATTGAAACAGCTCTCCATCTTGTGGTTCAGGACTGTAATTAGGTAGAAACACAAAAGTCTGTACCATGATCTGTAATCCTAAAAATAAGGCACAAGCTTGCTGGAGACCAATTTTCTATTTCCCCTACACTTAGCCTCTGCTACTCACAGGAGATGTTGAGCAAGACAATCACTTGAAGAAAAATAAAGCCTTAAAAGACAAAGAAGTTGTGCATTAAAAATATAAAATACGTATTAGACATTAGGGAGAGAATAATCGCGGTTTTCAAAAAGTAACACTGAAAAGAATTACATATATGTGTATCGCTCTGGCATCCTAATTATGAGGAAATAATTAGGAAATACCTGCAGTAACAATGTAACTTGATATTTGTCTACCTGTTGAATAAGAGTAGAATGAGAGACAAAGAGGAACATAATACTTGTGAGAAATATAATGGAGAGAAATTATGAAGGTAATTAGATGGTTCAGTGTGAGCTCAGGTATGAGGGCTGCTACTACTCCTACAGGGTTTCTGGGCCTCTCTTTAGGGGATATCTGCAAATTCTCTCCTTTTGCTCTCACAGCCTCTCTTTAGTATACCTCCCTTAATTCCTTCTTTTGGGTTTAAAAGCATCACCTTAAAGTATATCTTCAAATTCCCTCTTCTGGTGTTTGATGTGAAGTTAGTGGAACTTGACTTTTGTGTACACTCTAGAAATAGGTAAAATAGTACTTAATATCAAATAACACTGCCAATAGACCCAGTGACCTGTGAAAGTTGAGAACAAAAAATTCTCCCTTAAAAATGTTGTTGTAAACTAACTCAAAGGTAATTTAGAGATGTTTGTTGGTTTGTTTGTTTGTTTCCTATTACCTTGTTTGGGCAATTCATGGGAAGGAGGTTGAGACAGGGTTTCTCTGTGTAGCCCTTATTGTCATGGAACTCATTTTGCAAACCAGGCAAGATGGCCTCAAACTTAAAGGCATCCATTTCTCAACTGCTGGGATTAAAGGAGTATGCCACCACCACCAGACAAGGCATATTTTCTTTATCTTTATTATTTTTTTTGCTTGTATATTATGGTTTCTATTTTTGTGGGGTTTATGGAATTGTGTGTGTTTCTGCATGTGTATGAGTGTCTCATGCTCTGAGTTGTTTTTGCTTATTTGTTTTATTCTTTTTTTTTGAGAGAGTGAAGGCATGAGGTTAAATGAGGCAGGTTTGAGAGCAGATGCAAGATTGGTAAAACTGTGATTAAAATATGTTGTATGAAAAATCATATTTTCAATAAAAACTAGAAATTAAGTAAGAAATGTTTGTAGTGTATACTAGGTAAGTGAGAGAGTAAAGAAGCAGTGAAGGTTATGATTTCCTCTTGGGGAGCCAGTAGGAGGCAAAGGTCAGTCTGGATGAAGCTGGGGAAAAGTTGGCATACAGAATGCACAAATAAGTCAGGCTCAAGATTAGAGGTAACAGTCCAGGATCAACTATGGACCTTTGATTAAAATATGTGTGTTGGCTGAGGATGGAAAGAAGATTGCATTTAGAGGGGCAGAAGGGCAGAATAGTAAGAATAGCATAGGAAGAAGTCAACAAAGTCACTTTGCTGTCCCTTGACTCAGTTGTTCCATCTGCTGTCCTGCTTCCTGTGCACTTACTTGGCAAATGTACAGTTTCTGTCAGAATGACAAGGTACATGTGAATCATGCTTGGAGAGAAAGTCATTGACTCGGGAACAGAACAAAGAAGCCATGTCTTTATGCCAGGAAATCACTAACAAAATCAAAAAGGAAATAAAGAAAGAAATGAAAGACATTGTACAATTTAATGAAAATGAAGGCACAACATACCAAAACTTATGAGACACAATGAAAGTGTACTAAGAGGAAACACTCATGGCTCTAAGTGCGTCAAAAAAAAAAAAAAAAAAAAAAAAAAAAAACCCTAGGGAAAGCATACACTAGCTGCTTGACAGCCCTCGCCCTTCCCTGAGAACTGTAGAACAAAAGTAGCAAATACACTTAGGAGGAGACAGCAGGAAATAATCAATCTCAGGTCTAAAATCAACCAAGCAGAAACAAAAAGAACTTTAAAAAGAATCAACTGAACTGGAAGCTGGTTCTTTGAGAAAATCAACAAGTTAGATAACCCTTAGTCAGACTAACAAAAGGGCACAGAGACAGTATCCAAATTAACAAAATCAGAAATGAAAAGGAAGACATAACAAGAGAAACCAAGGAAATTGAAAAAAATATCAGAACCTACTACAAAACTACACCCAACAAAAAAGGAAAATCTGGATAAACTGGCAATCTTTTTTTTTTTTTTTTTTTTTTTTTTTTAACAATCATCTTTCATGTGATCAAAGAGGAAGCAAAGAGGTCATAAAGTTTAGATGGAATGGTGGATATACAGCATTTTGGGTTTGTTCCTGACATCTGGCTATCGAGCAGTTTCCTGACACTATTTGGAAAGACTGTCATTGGTGGAGGTTTCTTATTACCTCGAATCTCCAGGTGTAAAGGCTGCCCTGGATGGAAATGAATAGCAGATGGAGGATGAGAAGCCCATGTCTAATCCATCAGGGTCAAGTGCAGCTGCCAGAGTGGAGTCCCATTTTTCTGGAATTGGGAAAAAGGTGAGTGGTGTTAAGGTCTTCAGGAGCTTAAGAGACCATGCTCCTGTTGTCAAGGTGCAGTAACAAGACTCATTTTCAGGTGGAGACGTGAAGGTTTGAGGTGAGATGCATCGACCCAATGAGAAAGTCCCTCAAATTTAGCAGGTGTGGGGGTGAGGAGAATTACCTTTAAAAGGCCTTGCCATGGAGGAGAGAGAAGTGAAAGCTGATTATACAGAGGTGAGAGAAGTACTAGGTCTCCAGTGTTGGCAGGCAATAGGCAGGGGACAGCATGTGGCTTTGGTAGATGGTGGTCAGAAAGTTCCTAGATTAGAGCAGAAGTGGAAAAAGTAATGTGGTGAGTAGCTGGTCAGGGAGAGCATTTAGGTGAATGACCAGGAGATAGGACCAAATGACCATACATGAGTACAAAAGATGAGTTGAAAAGAGATACCTCTGGGAGAACTCATAGCCTGAAAAGAGCCAGAGGTTGGAGATTTACTGAATTGAGGTGAAGTTTCTGGGGCAGTTTGACAATAGTGGTTTTTAGGGAGCGATTCTACCAATACAGAAGACTGGGGGTCATAGAGAATATGAATGCCAGGAGATGTCTGGAGCTTTAAATAGAGTTGGAAAAAATTTGATAGTGCATTTAGGACCCTTGTGTGACTTAAGGGAGGCTGGCACACCAAATCAGAGAATGATCTCTTGAAGGAGAAGAACAGAAACTGTCTGAGCCTGAGCCTTTCGTTGGTAGTTAGGAAAGCCTCTACCTACCCGAGAAGATGTTCACCCCTAGCCTGATGGGCAGGAAAAGGGGTGGTATGATACCTGGAGTTGGAGTCTGGCATCTAAAGATTTTTCAGGAGGAAGTGATAGATTTTATAAAACATAACTCAAAAGAATAGGCAGTAGGAGGGTGTTTTAAAAATAAGACAACACTTGCTTGTTAGGGTGGAAGAGTTGGTGAAGATAGGACAGAGTTTGACCAGTGTCAGAGAGTGAGGGTGGGAATTCGGTTTGTAGTGTAAGAATGTCATGGGGACGGTGAGTCAAGTCTAAGCCCCTAAGGGCTTCAGGTCTAACTGCCTCATCAGCTCAGGTGTTTCCACTGGAGACAATAGAGTCATCTGTCACCTGGGATCTGCAGTGGACAATCCCAAAAGCTATGGGGAGATAGGAGGCCTTTAGCATGGCCAAAATTTGGTTTGCATTAGTTGCTGATCCTCCTTTGTCCTAAGTAACTCACACTACTTCCAGATACCAGCATGGGACTGGGTTATATTGAAAGCATATTTGGAGTTTGTGTAAATGTTGAGAGATAGTCCCTGTGCCAGTTGAAATGCATGGGTAAGGGCTATTAGTTCAGACTGTTATTCATGGTATGAACACAGAGGTTCTAGCCTCAACCATCTCTGATGCTGACACTATAGCATAGCCAGATCTTCTGGCCCCTTCATATAAAAAGGAGCTGACATCTATATATCAGGTCTAGAGGGCATGAGGCAATGTGCCCTCCTGTATGTGTGAAGGACGAGGTAATAATTCCTCTAAGGTTTCAGTGCAGGAGTGTGAAAAGAAGTGGTTAGAATTTGGTCAAGGAAAAAGAATGAAATTATTAAGAGGCAGGCATGATTGTAAAGTGAGTGTGGAGTCTTCTATTATTGTTACCTGAAGAGAAAGAACCCTGGAGGACAGTAGAGACTGTAAGCATCTGTAATTTAGAATCTGTGACACAGTATGAGATAAAAGATGGTTCTACGTGGCACAAACATTAGTTTTTTAGACTCTTAAATAAGGAATTCAGTGGCTGCCAAGGTAAGAATACAATGTGCCCATCCCTGGATAGTTAGATCTAGTTTTTGTGGACAGGTAAACTACAGGTACAAAACAGGGTCCCAGTTGGTGATGTAAGACTCCAAGGGAAAAATGATCTTTTTCATTTGTAGAAGGAAAAAAGATGACTCAGGTCAGGGAGGTGTAAGGCTAGGGTTAAGTAAAGCCAGCTGGAGAATTTGAAAAGCCTTGGTCACAGGTGTGACCAGAAGTTCATGGGTGGGGCCTAATGCTGCATCATATAAGGAGTGAGAAGAAGGGAAAAGGAAGGAACCCAAGAATGTAAAAAACTGGCTGTTCCTAGGAATGATAAACTCTCTCTCTCTCTCTCTCTCTCTCTCTCTCTCTCTCTCTCTCTCTCTCTCTCTCTCTCTCTCTCTTTTTTTATAGAAGGAACAGTTAGAGACAGAGTTAGATTCTTTCTATCTAAGGTAGTTGCCCCTGGGTTAGGGTAATTAGTAGTCCCCAATAGGTGACCTGATGAGTGGACAGTTGGATTTTAGAACATGAGACCTTGTAGCCTTGACTGAACAGGAAATTTAGAAGAGCAGAAGAGTCACCTAGGCTAATTTTTAGAGAGGGAACTTCAGAAAAGTATTTTGTCTACATAATGGACAATCTTAGACATAGGGAGAGATAGAGAAATTAAATCAGAAGCTAGAACCTGGCCAAATAGGTGTGGGCTATCCTGGAATCCCTGAGGTAGTACAGTCTAGGTTCATTTAGTAGAAAATGGGTGTAGAGTTAGTCTAGGTAAAGGCAAAGGTGTTCTGGGACTGGATCCTTGGGATCTAAGAAGAAATGAGAAGTCCCCACGGGCATAGTGGAAGGAACTATATAAGCATTAGGCACAACAGGATGGAGAAGAACCACTGCTAAATTAATGCAACTGAGGTCTTGATCAAGGTGATAGGTTCCATTAGGTCCCTTAACTTCTAGTATAGGGGAGTTAAAGGGGGAAGAGATCAGATGGAAGAGTTGGGTTTTTTTTCCCCTAAGTGGTAAAGGATGATATAGACTTAAGTCTCCTGAGGCTCTGGAAAGAAAGAGGGTATTGAGCTTTGGGTGATGTATCTTTTAGAGTCCAATAACTGGATGACAACAAGAGAAGAGTGTTTAACAACAGAGGAGTTCTGGATGACCCA